>CM039721.1:67016710-67616710 GCA_022539455.1 Dendrobium nobile | reverse complement strand
ACTTATGATTTTTCCAAACTATTACTTATGATTTTTTTTCAAAAATTGATTTTCCTCTTCTTTACATGCTCTAAAATCTCTTTTTATCTAAATATCTTTTCTCGTTTGAGGGTGAATTCAATGGAGCAATCAAGCAAGTCAAAGAAGAGGAAAATAAAGAAAGAAATGATTAATTATGGCCAGCATCATAAAATCATTCTCATATCAAATCTTCCTTCCTATATCAATTAGTATTAGAGTTATTTTTTTAAGGTAATTGTATCTAAATATTAGCCACCCATATGCATCACTTCCCCTTGCCTATTCCACTCCACCAAATTTTAAAGGAAAAAAAAAATAAATGAATGTTATTCTATGAGAATTCAAATATTATTCTTAGCAGATATTCAAGTACTTTTAAAGTATTTGATGAAATATGATTTCTAATTCGATTTAGTATCATGGTATCAAAACGTATCTTATGCTTCATCCATCTCACAAGTGTTAGAAATGTCAAAAGTGGCATGCATATATTTCTAGATCTAATGATGAAACATGTTACTATAGTTTTTATTCTCATCAATATCATGTTTAAAAAGAGTCATATTACAAAGGGTATCATTATTATAATAAGTCATTCCAGCTATAACTTTCTTATCATCATCAATGCCAAGGAATCATATATCATCTTTTAAAATAACATTGTCATATAAACATACCCAATCATTCTATTCTAATTGATTGTCTTATACATCTTATCATCTGATTTTTTATAAATTATGGGATGAAACTTTAATATGTATAGACATTATTATTATTTGGGTTGATTGCTTAAATAATTTATACTTGATTGTCGCATTCATTTAAGGCATGTCAATATAATGGTGATTGTATCATTCATATATGTTCCTCGAATGCTGAATTGTTCAAAAACTTATGTGATTTCAAAAAATTTATGCATCCATGCCACTTGTAACAATTCAAAATTTTGATCCTTCTGCTGAGTTGGTTGTTCATGATTAATATTATGATGATTAGTCATTGGTAATTGTGCCTCTTGTTGGGTCAATCCTATAGTCATGTCTTAGACTGTTCATAAGTTTAAACCTGAGATCATGTTTGTGCCTATTGTTGAGAATGTAATATCTTATACCACTATAATTGAGACGAGCAAATAAGTTGATCCACAAATTTAATATTCTTGCAAGATTCTACTCCAAATACATGATTCTCATAGGTTCCAAAGTTATTATTTATTTTCTCTCAAGAAATATAGGTTGAATTTGTATTGCTACTACTTCCACCACCATGTGATGGTGGGAACTTTTGTGTTACTAATCAAATAAAAACATATGATATGTGGCTACATCCAAATCCAAAGTATCTAGTTTACAGGCTTGATAGATGTTCATAAACAAGTTCTATTGTCATCTTCTCTATGGTAATAAAACTTCCAATAAAAGGCGTACGCATAACCCTTGTGTACAAGACATCCATCTAGATTAGGGTGTAAACGAGACAAGTCGAGCTCGAGTCATAACAAACTCAAGCTCGACTTGTTTGTCAGAAAACCGGCTCGAACTAGAGCTCGAGCTCAAGTTGAGCCCAGAAAATGAACTCGAACTCGACTCGTCCTTTAACTCCCCGACTCGAGCTCGATCGGAGTTCACTTGAGACACGATGGGTGAACTGGCGAAATTACTCTGCAACGCCCATTGGAGAAGAAGCACCAAGGGAGAGACTCTGTATCACCTTTTCTTTGTTGTCCAAATCTAAACATTGAAAATCTTAGGAGTTAAACTGCTTGAACAATTTGGACGAGTTTTACCAGGCTTAATGGATGCAACCAAATTCTTAAAAAAAAAAAAAACATGGCTTAGCCTAACAGATTGATCTTATTTTCAGGCTAGGAATTCTAGCAACATGACATGAGTTGACATGGCTAAAGCCAACACACTGTTAGGCAGGCCCAAGCTGAACCCTTCCCTCTTGGACTTGTTTACTGTTACAAGAGGCGGGCCCAAAGAGGGGCAAAACCTGGAGGGGGCGAGATAGGGGTGTGGCCCACCCATTGATTGGAGCAAGAGTTTAGGAGGGAAATTCAAACTTGGGGGCTATTTAGGGATTAATTAATTGTATTTTGCTTTAAGTAATTTTCTTTTAGCTAGGGTTAGGATTATCTTGAATTTGGAGGCTGAATTTTAGATCTAGGGTTTTGCTTTTGGGCTCTAAGCTTTGTCTAGAGATTTGGAGAGTTGAATCTTCCTTTCGAATTGAAGATTCTTGTATTGCTTGCTGTTTTCTTGTTCTTTTGTTGAATTGAAGATTTTTTTCTTGTTGTTTTCTCTACTAAGTTTGGAATTTCTGCATCAAACCAGCATTTCTTGCATTGTGGTGGTTGTTTTCTATCAAATTGTTATCAGAGAACGTCGATCTAAGGTGAACCAATGGTTGGAAGGAAAGTGGAAGTTTGGAGGGAGAGCTTGGGCAACTCAAATCAGATTTTTAGAAGATTTTTTATTTTCAAAATCTGATTGCATCCGTCAATGAAAGGATAGAGGGAAAGTTCACTGTGGTGGAAGGCATGCTGAAGAAAATGCTTGAAGTCAAACCCAATCTGGCGACATCAGAAGTAAAGAAATCTATCGGTGGTCATAAAAGAGGTGGGAACCCTAACACGTTTAGAGGAAGGGACAATCCAGAAGTGGAGATCTTGGAGGGAGAAGACGGAATGCCTCATCTAGAACTACTTTCTAGGGAGGATATAAATGTGGACTACGAAAGAAGGGGTGCTGAATTTATAAGGAGGGGATGATTTTGATTGCCGAGGTGTTGATTTTGAAAGAAAAGAGGATTTTGAGGAAGGATTTGGGTATGAGCGCCGAAGGGAAGAGCGAGACAATTCGGGGGCACCTCCTCTTCGAGGAAGAGGAGGCTATGAAGGATTTAGGGAAAACGGGGGTGACCCAAAGGTGAGAAAGCTGAAGATGCCCATCTTTGAGGGCGAGGATTATAAGGTGGAGCGATACTTTGCAGTCAACAGGTTGACAGATAAGGAGAAATTGAAAACAGCTGTACTGTGCTTAGAAGGGAAGGCACTGGCATGGTATCAACAGGTTGACATGAGGCGACCCATTCGGAGTTGGACGGAGTTCTAAGATTGTTTATTAGAACGTTTCTGAACAAGTAGGAGCTGAGACTTCTATGAGTAGTTCTTTGCCCTAACACAGAAGGGGACCATAACAGAGTATCGTGACAAGTTCAAGTATTTGGCCAGCAGGCTAGACTGACTTTCAGAGATAGTGCTAGAGAAAAATTTTATAAAGGGGCTTAAACCGGAGATTCGAGCAGCAGTTAGAGGATGAGGCCATGTGATTTGGGGGAGACCATGGAGCTAGCATAGTTGGTGGACCAGAAGTATCTGGAGAGGAGGGCTAGGGGATGCAACTTGGGGGGGGGGGGTCATACAGGATGACCACTACCTTAAGAACCTACACTAGGGAGTTTGAGGGAAGTGTCAAAGGAGAAAATTGAAGGAGGGGTATCTGGGTGAAATTTCATGAAGCTTATTAAGAAGGAGATACAAGAGAAAAGGGCAAGGAGGTGTGCTTCAGATGTGATGAGAAATACATGCCAGGGCATTGGTGTAAGGACCGAACTCTTTAGGTTCTCACCGTCTGTGATGATAAGGAAGCTGAAGAGGAAGGGGAGAGCAGGCTAGTAGTGGAGGAAGAGGAGAAGTTGCATTTGAATGTGGTGGAATTCTCTCTAAATTCAGTGGCAGGATTCACCCCGAATCACACTATGAAAGTGAAATGAGAAATAGCTGATAGAGAGACGGTGGTGCTGATCGACAGTGGGGCAACCCACAATTTCATCTCCAATTAGATTGTAGATCTGTTAAGGGTGACATTAGTGGAATGATGGGAACGGGAAAGGTAGAAATGGGTAGAGGAGTATGTAGGGGAGTAGTGCTAACTATTCAGGGGATCCATATGAGGGAGGACTTTCTTTCACTGGAGTTGGGAAGCACTGATGTCATCCTGGGGATGAAGTGGCTACAGACCTTGGGGGATACCAAGGTCAATTGTGGAGCACTGAGGATGGAGCTAGTTTTAGGGGGAAGGAGGATGGTGATTCAAGGTGATGTTGGGCTATCCAAGGCTAGGGTATCTCTCAAATCTCTGATCAGGACCATACATGAGGTGGGAGGATGATTTTTGGTGTAAATGCAGCTCTTGGAAGGGTTCAGACTGGAGGATGAGGGAGACATTCATAATTTAGTTCAGTCGCTCATACAACAGTTTAGTTAGGCCAACCTAAGCTGAACTAGTCTATGTGAGGGAGGACTTTCTCTCACTGGAGTTGGGGAGCACTGATGTCATCCTGGGGATGAAGTTGCTACAGACCTTGGGGGATACCAAGGTCAATTGGAGATCACTGAGGATGGAGCTGATGGTAGGGGGAAGGAGGATGGTGACTCAAGGCGATGTTGGGCTATCCACGGCTGGGGTATCTCTCAAATCTCTGATCAGGACCATACAGGAGGTGGGAGGATGATTTTTGGTGTAATTGCAGCTCTTGGAAGGGGTTAGACTGGAGAATGAGGGAGACATTCATCCTTTAGTTCAGCCGCTCATACAACAGTTTAGTTAGGCCAGCCCAAGCTGAACCCGTCCCTCCTAGACCGATTCACTGCTACAGGAGGCGGGTCCAAAGAGGGGCGGAACTTGGAGGGGGGTGGAATAGGGGTGGGGCCCACTCATTGATTGGAGCAAGGGTTTGGGAGGGAAAATTCAAATTTGGGGGCTGTTTAGGGATTAATTAACTATATTTTGCTTTAAGTAATTTCCTTTTGGCTAGGGTTAGGGTTATCTTGAGTTTGGAGGCTGAATTTGAGACCTAGGGTTTTGCTTTTGGGCTCTAGGTTTTGGCTAGTGATTTAGAGAGTTGAATCTTCCTCTCGAATTGAAGATTCTTGTATCGCTTGCTATTTTTCTTGTTCTTTTGTTAAATTGGAGTTTTTTTTTCTTTATGTTTTCTCTATTAAGTTTGAAATTTATGCATCAAACTTGCTAAATTTCTCTGAAATTCTCTGAAATTCAGCAATTTCCTGCATTGTGGTGGCTGTTTTCTATCACACACGTAGTTCCCAAGCCTAAAATCAAGGTTTTATGTTATTTTTCCTTTTCCATTGTTGACAGGGTATATCTCAATCTTACACTTGCTATTCTTTTCATATTATACGGTTAAAAAAATGGGTCCCTCCACCGTAGTTAAAATAGAGCAGGGATATCATTGAGTCCTCAATCTATTGCATAAGAACCTGATTATAACAAAGCGCTTTTCTCATCCAGTAAATATGATGCTGCGTTGTTTTAGCTTTTTCATTAATATGTAGGTGCATGAAGATCCGCAAATCAATCTATAAATAAAACAAATATCAAAGATAGTTTCTTAGCGTTGCTTTGGCTATGGTAAATGCCAATATTACTACTACTGTTTTGCTTTCTGATATATCGTCTTCCACTAATTTAAGCATCTTTAAGATAAAATTAATGAATTAACTGTTTCTTTTATTTTTACTTATTTGATCCTTCATTGTCAATATTCATTCTAAATCCCCCTTGAAATTGGACATGGTTATTTACGATAGGAGAACTTGTATGCTGACTATGCTAATAATCATATTCGCCTTGCAGGTTGGATATAACTATTTCTGGTGCTCCTAAACAAGATGGCAATGAGGGAGGCCGCCTTTTTAAGATTGCAGCGAAGTCCTTCTCAAAAAGATGGCAAAATGGAGAGATCAGTAATTTCCAGTACCTTATGCATCTTAACACGCTTGCTGGCCGTGGATATAGTGATCTTACGCAGTACCCAGTATTTCCATGGGTGCTTGCAGATTATGAAAGTGAAATTCTAGATTTATTCAATCCAAAAACTTTCCGAAAATTGGATAAACCAATGGGATGCCAAACACCAGAAGGAGAGGAAGAGTTCAAGAAGAGGTTGGTTCTATTTGATTTATTAATAGCTGCTAGAACTATTGTTCTCTTTCACCTTACTGGGGAGTGTTGTTAAATTGAATTTCATGTCTTTTTTTCAGATATGAGAGTTGGGATGACCCTGATGTACCAAAATTTCACTATGGTTCTCATTACTCCAGTGCTGGGATTGTTCTTTTTTATCTTTTAAGGTTGCCACCATTCAGTACCGAAAACCAAACTCTGCAAGGGGGCCAATTTGACCATGCTGACCGCTTGTTTAATAGTGTGAGGGATACTTGGTTGAGTGCTGCAGGTAGGGGTAATACCTCAGATGTGAAGGAGCTTATTCCTGAGTTCTTTTACCTGCCAGAGTTCCTGGAAAATCGTTTTAACCTGGACTTGGGAGAAAAGCAGTCCGGTGAGAAGGTGAGGCACGCCCATCATCTTTTTCTTTTTTATGTTTTTATTTTTTCCCTTTCTATGATCGCAACCTTTTTTAAGCCCACCTTCTATGATTCACCGACACTTCTCCTCAAAGAGGCGTGCAGTGTCCGACACGTATCCGACATGACACTTGTCCGACACTCCAACACATGTCGGACACGTATCAAATACAAATTGGACTTACATGTCCGACACACGTATCTTAAATATTTTATGAATTTTTTTAAAATATGATTTATTGTATTTGGCAGGATTTAAATAAAATTTTATATTTCCTATCCACAACACAAAATCAACGTCGCACTTAATACTCATTCGTCGAATATTCTCATTTTCATTTCTCTTTGGCAGTGAAGATATTTTTATCTCCTCTCTCGGTGACTGATAAACGACATCGAGGCCTGATTCTCGACATCCTATACTAATCATTTTAAGCTCAAATTATAGTTAAATGATTTATTATTTCTAAATTATTTTTAAAATTATACTTATTTAGTTTTTTTACACTATTTTTAAAATTATACTCACAGACCACCGGAAATAACCCTAAAAGGCTGCCTTGAACTTTTTTCTTACCGTCCAATCGGTTGCCTATAGACTTAACGCGTTCAGCTGAGATGAACATCCTAATCATGTATCAAGTTTCCTTATGCCTATAGTGCAATTTTTCCTTTTCAGGTTGATGATGTTATTTTGCCTCCTTGGGCGAAAGGAAGCCCAAGGGAATTCATAAGAAAACATAGGGAAGCGCTGGAATCAGATTATGTTTCTGAGAATCTGCATAACTGGATTGATCTAATTTTCGGTTACAAGCAGAGAGGAAAGGTTAGTAATAACCTTAGTAACTCTCTGTTATCTGTCATTACTGAGCCCTAGAACTTGATCCATTCAATTTTTGCAGGCAGCTGAGGATGCTGTAAATGTCTTCTATCACTACACCTATGAAGGAAATGTTGACATAGACTCTGTGACTGATCCTGCCATGAAAGCTTCCATTCTTGCTCAGATCAATCATTTTGGCCAAACTCCAAAGCAATTATTTCAGAAACCTCATGCGAAGCGCCGAATTGATAGAAAAATTCCTCTTCACCCACTTCGCTACTCTGCTCACCTTCTACCCCACGAAATCCGCAAGTCTCCATCATCCATTTCTCAAATTGTCACCTTCCATGATAAGGTTCTTATTGCAGCCTCAAACAATCTGCTTAAACCTAGAACATACAGCAAGTACATTGCATGGGGTTTCCCTGATCGAAGTGTGAGGATCATGAATTATGATCAAGACAGACTCCTCTCCACTCATGAGAACCTTCATGGTGGGAATCAAATCCTCTGTACTGGGTGAGCCATGACGGTCAGATTCTTGTTACTGGGGGTGATGATGGCGTAGTTGCAGTTTGGAGATTTTCTAAAGATAGTGTTCGAGTACAACGCAGCCTTCACCTCGAGCGGGCTCTTTGCGCCCACACAGCCAAGGTCACCTGTGTTTATGTCAGCCAACCTTACACACTAATCGCCTCAGGCTCCGACGACTGCACTGTCATCTTATGGGATCTTTCAAGTTTGGCCTTTGTCAAACAACTTCCCGAATTTCCGGCACCGGTTTCTGCCATACATGTCAACGACCTCACCGGAGAGATCCTAACAGCTGCTGGAGTTCTTCTGGGAGTGTGGAGCATCAATGGAGACTGCCTTGCTGTTGTCAACACTTCACAGCTCCCATCCGATCTAATCTTGTCTGTGACAAGCACAACATTTTCAGATTGGCAGGACACTAACTGGTATGTTACAGGACACCAGAGTGGGGCTGTGAAAGTCTGGAAAATGATGCATTGCAATGACATTGATGAGTCTAGTGGGAAGAACAAGTCGCCATTTGTTCCAGAAAATGTCTTGGGAGGGCTAAATCTCGTCGGCAAAGCTCCAGAGTACAGATTACAACTCCAGAAGGTGCTGAAGTCACATAAACACCCAGTGACAGCTCTGCATATAACAAATGATCTCAAGCAGCTCCTAACTGGTGACTCAGGAGGGCACTTATTGTCCTGGACTCTAGCTGAAGATATCTTAAGAGCCAATTTCGGGCAAGGGTGATATTCCGAACGAAGAACCCCATATCGAAAATTGAAACTAACCTGAATTCCCAGTCTGGGTTTCAGGTTGCAGATGAAGCAGGATCTGCTTAACCCAGTGAGGGGCTGGCCTGGAAATTACAGAGATATACACCATCAGGTTTTGGTCACAGGTACAAAGAAACTCCTACAGGGTATTTAGATTGCAAAAGAGATTACAGAATATGACATAAATAAGTGCTAACAGGTCTGCAAAGATACTTAATATCAGAAGGATAGAAAGTGGAGTTGTGAGAATTGCTGTTGTGGTGTGCAATACAAGCTTTGCTAGTTTATAAGTTTTGATGTAAACTAGCAAAGTTTCCCATGTATGATGCAAGTTGAATTCTTTTTTGAAATACCAAAATATTTAAAGAATGAAATTGAAGAGGGACAATGAGGGTAGAAATTGTATTATTGCATCATTTTAAGAGAGAGAATGTATCAGTTTAGTTATGTGAATCCATTCATGGGAATTGTTATAGGGGTTTTTTGGTTTGTTGCAAAATATTGTAAATTAAATAGAATGGCGAGAACTATATTGCTTTGTTTTGATTTATTGCAAGTGTTGCATTTTTTTCTTATGATAAAATTTAAAAAATCTAAACATTTGTAATACTTGTTGAAATATCTTATTTGAACATGGTTCAAATCCTATTCTATTCATGTATGAACCCCTCCTCAAAGCATTTTCAAACCTTATATGAATAGGATTCAAATATGGTTTGAACTAGGTTCAATCATGATTTACATCCTTCATTCAAACCCTAAATCCCTAAACCCTAAATTGCGCATAGGTTATTGGTGTCATAAATATTTCCCCTATGGTTGGGCATTCTAGCATGCCTATATGTTGAAAACTTAGTGTGGTGTTGTTAGAGGAAAGAGCATAAGATTATGTTGCTTTCATATATAATGAAAGAATAACAATGTACTTATTTATCAATATGTAGAGCTATGTATGTTATCAACTTCTAACAATTTCTCCAATTCAAGGGGCACAAGTCAAAAATTTGATTGAAAATGAACCCAATATGATTGATAAGTTATCCAAACATTAATTTGATTGATACTTGAATTGTAAACTTGTTGGGTTAAATTTAGGATCATTTGAGCCCCACTTTTATCAAACTTATAGTCAAAATCTATATTTTGATGAGATAAGTCCAACAAAGCCAGAAGTATTTTGATTTGAGTCTAAATGAGCCCAAAATAAACACTTGAAGCGTACTTGAAAAGTTCATGATATTAATTAAATAATAAATAATATTTGAATCTTGTGTACTAGCAATCAAAAGAAGCGTCTCTTCTTGTAGAGTGGAATCTAATGAGTCTAAGATTACTTAATTTCAAAATCATCAAGACACTTAAGTTTCGACATAATAATATATGATCAAGGGAATTAATAGAGACTATTATATGGAGTGTTTAGATATATATATATATATATATATATATATATATATATATATATATATAATATATATATATATATATATATATATATATATATATATATTTCAAGGTCCTCTCTCTCTCTAAATGAATTAAAAGAGTTTTAAAGAAAATGAGATAGAAAATGGTTTTGGAAATTTTTATAAAAAATTGACCCTAGGGTTGCAATGCTCGAGCCTACAGTGTCACATCGTATGACCTCAGTGCCGTTGCGGTAGTTTAAATTCAAAAAATTGGCTGGAGAGCTCAAAACCTTAGTATTGTCAGCCTTGTGCCACAATGCTCTCAGAGAAAATTTTAAAATTTTATACATATACACATGGACTTTCGGAACCCACTTTAGAACAGATTTAGGCATACAACACTCGGAACACTCACAAACGCATTCAAAAGATACAAATGTAGAAATTGAACTTACCAAACCTGGTCAAAATAGGCGCATATGTTGACAGATTTAGTAGGTGTTACACTCATTCATCCACATGAGGGAGACATAAAGCTTAAATTAGAGAGAGCTTTGAAAAATGAAAAATATTAGTGCCTTGGTTAATGATTGACATCAATGGTTACCATTGGCGACTATCGTCTCTTGACCATTGTCACTCAATTATCTTCTTCTAACTATCATCACCTTCTACAATACAACATTAATACACACTATTGCCAAAAAGGCTAACACATATCATCAACATCAATGTTGATATATGTTGAATTCATCACCCACAATCTCCAACAACATCGATACATGTCATCACCAAAAAGATCAATGCATGCCATTGACACCAACACCAATGCCCATCAAATTCATCACTCATCATTGCCAACAATATCAACATATATTATTATTAATAATGTTGATGTATGTTATCAACACTGTTGCCAAGATCTGCTGACTTCATCATCTTCTATTACCAATAATATTAATACATGTCATAGGTACAAATGCTAAATGCACGCTGATTTTGTTTTCCACTATCTCCAAGAATGTTAATGCACATTATCGATAAAATTGTCAATATACTAATGTCTGTGCACCCTAACTTGGTTGCTCATCGTCACCAATAATGTTGATTTAAACTATCACTAATAAGGTGATGCATTGACACTAACATTGACACCCATTGTAATTAACAATATTGATATGCGTCATTGAAAAATAAAGCCAATACACACCTTTTATACCAACACCAACAACCATCAATTTTTTGTATGATGTTAGCACTAATTTTGACACCCCTTCTACTTTTACACTCATCGTTGCTGACTAAATGGACTCATGCCATTGCCAATAAGATTGGTTTATGCTATCTACATCATTTTTGATGGCCCCAAGCTTCATCACCCACTATTGCCAATACTATCGATGCAAACTATCAATAATATGGTTGATGCACACCATCTGAACCAATGCCAACATCCATCAACTTCATCGCTTACTATCGACAATAATATTGATGCATGCCATATTGCCATGACTAACATGGCATATGCCCGTTATCAATATTGTCCTAGATGCTTCCCATCACTAACTTGGATATAACTTTCCATTAACCTTCAATGTTGACATATGACACCAACACCAAAGCTTATGCTAAACTTCTCAGTCACTCTCCCTTATTCTAAGGAGAATGATCAAACAAATTACCATTTTATAAAGTTAAATTCAATGCCTCAATATTTTTTCAACTTCTACTATGAAAACCATAATCTATAATTCATATCTCCCATATTATATTAACATATTCCTCAAGTATGTGGAAGGACATTATTTATGATCTAAAATATACACTATTGAAGTTTTTTCAACTAGGGCATGCATGCCTTATAATTTTTTCCTTCTTGGGTTTCTACCTAAAAAATATATTGTATTTTTATGAATTGCTCTTAATTTATCTATATTTATGTATATATGAAATATAATGATTTAAATTTCTTATAACTATATGTAAAAAGATGGCAAACATTTTTGCATTTAGTGGCTAAAATTGAAAGATCACGAAATAGGCTTTTTAACCATAAGGCAGCTTGAAAGATGTTATTCATATATTGTTTTATGAAAAATTTCCAAACTATATTCTAAGAGTAGGCTTTTTTATTAATTCAACTTCAGTTTAAATTTCAAAAGTTGGAAAAAAAGAAGAAGAAAAATAAAGTATAATAATCCAAAATATAATTAATTTTGTTCAGATGATATTCTTCTTATTGATAAGACTAGAGAGGGAGTTGAAGGTAAACTTAAATTATGGAGGTCAACCTTAGAGTCTAAAGGATTTCGCTTGAGTAGATCTAAAACTAAATATATTGAGTGTAATTTTAGTAGAAATAGACCTAGTGAAGGGATTGTGACTTTGGGCGATCAAATCGTTAATAAGAGCACGTGTTTTAGATATATTGGATCTATAGTTCAGAGTGATGGTAAAATAGATTGGGATATATGGGTAAAATGAGTGGCTTGACCTTTAGAGATAGGATACAAAATGAGCATATACATGAAAATGTTGGAGTAGTTCCACTGGAAGATAAGATTAGAGAGAGTCACCTTAGATGGTTTGGTCACATTGAACGGAGGCCTTCCGATGACCCAGTTAGGAAAGTTGAGATATTAGATTTGATTATGTTAAGAAAGGTAGAGGTAGACCTAAAAAGACTTGGTTATAAAATATTAGAAATGATATTTCTTTATTAGATTTAAATGAAAATTTGACTTTTAATCAGGCACAATGGCGAAAAAGGATTAATGTAGCCGCAAGGGCTTGATGTTGTTGTTATTATTATTATATCAACATGTACTGGATGAATGTATAATTAAATTAGTAAAATCAAAGGTTGGAAATTTTTTTAGCAAAATTAAAAAGAAAATTTTGACTTCATGTGCCTCATAATACATATAATTGGTCAAATATATCTACTATATATTTATTTGAAAAAATATACATGAAAGCTTATTTTAGATGAAATTGTGTTCCATGATGGATAACCTATTGTATTTGTGAATAGCTTTTTAAAGTTGAAGCCCCCAAAATAGTTTTAAACCAGTTTATACCTAATTTGAACCAAACTTGAATTGAATTTGAATATCTTGGTTCACATCACTGCAAGAACTCGTAGTTCTGCATCAAATCAATTATTCAAATTCCCAATTTTCCATTCAAACTTGCATTTTTGTTCAAACCTCATCCTTTGAATAAGATTCAAAACTTCAGGGGTTATTGCTCTCTACACAAACTCCTTTTTTTCTTCGCATGTCATTAGTTAATTAATACATGCGGCCCCGTTTACAAATGCTCTAATGAACCATCATCACGATCCCATTTATGTAGCTGATTGATTAGCAATTGGCTCGCATAGATTGCCTAATTTCAAGTGAGAGGGGGAGAACGAGGTGCTATTGCTATCATCATCAAGAAAGACGACCCTAAGAGTCAACTAGCAAGATACATCACTGCTAAAGTTGTCAAGGTCAATTAGCATTGTTGAGTTGGATCAACTTTGCCAATATCGACATTACCTAATCGCTTATCATCTTGTTATCTTGCTTCCATGAATTCGAACAATGATAAACATATAATAAAGAAGAATGAATTATCGCCTGTGTTCAAATTAGGTTCATATCAGTTTGAATGCAAACACGTTTGAATTCTATCCAACTCGAATTAGTTTTAGAGGGCTTCAACTTCAATTTGGGATTACAATAAATTTAATATGAAAGATATTTTCGAGTATATTTCTCTAATTAAAGAAACAACTAGTCTTTTTTGATAAATTATGTATATTACGGGCTATATATGGCCATACGTTCCAATCAAAAGAGCTTTTTTAACTATATTTTAATAGCTTTTGAAATTATGATACATCAATATGAATATATGTACATCTATTTTAAAATAAATAAATAAAGTATATATATATACATATATATATATATATATATAATTATCAAACTTAAATAAATAGGATAGAATTTAATTTATATTATAATAAATTTTATTTTCTCAATTTTTTGGGAAAATATTTCAAATTTTTGTTTTTCATAAAGTAAAAGTCTCTGCAATCAGTTTATTATTTTAACTCATAAATAACCGTTCTTTTCATCGAAACTACAAAATACCCTTCGCCAACTAAAAATATAGAAGAAGAAAAGAAATGTTAAAAAACCAGCCATCAACGGCCAAATCCCGAACTCGTAATTTCTCTAGCTTCTTAGTGGCAAATTCGCCCTTCAATTTCGCTAAATTATCTGCTAGCGCCCACCGTCGTACTAATAATCGTACTTTTTCTGCAAAATCTCGTCTCTCCTTTTATTTCGTGTTTTTCTAGGGTTTCGCAGTTTCTGTAGTTGCTCGATTTGCTCCTACGAAACCCTAGTCGCTGTACTCGCGCTAATCAGTGAACCCCCAGCCCCGTCTCGGCGTTCTGTTTGTATGATTTTGAGCTTCTTCAACTGGAATGGAGTCTTCGGGCCGGTTAGAGCTTGTCGCTATCGACTCCAACGACGCCAACGATGAGGAGCGGCTGAACGGGGGTGAAGAGGCATGTTCCTCCCCATCTGGTGAAGAGAAGGTGGTCGATGTTTCCGGTAATTCGTGGGACCTGTCTCCTTTTGAGAGACTGCCGACGCCTTCTTCGACCCAGGGGCTATACTTCTACCACAATACATTTCACTTAATTCCGAGGTCAATTGGAGGATTGGGGAGGCTGAAGACGCTTAAGTTCTTCGCTAATGAGATTGAGATTTTGCCACCGGAGATTGGCGATCTTAAGCAGCTCGAAAGTCTGCATGTGAAGGTCTCTTTGCCAGGCTTATCTGGCATTTCGTTGCAAAAGCTGAAGTCTTTGAGGGATCTTGAACTCTGTAGGGTTCCCCCGAAGCTGACAGCTTTCTCTATATTGGGGGACATCTCTTGTCTCAAATGCCTCACCAAGCTTTCCATCTGTCATTTTTCAATTAGGTACTTCTTTATCCTTGGGTTACTTTGTTCACGAAATTATTATTTTTGGATTCTAGTACCCAAGGGAAGGGGATATGCTGAATAATAATTGAAGGACAGGGTTAATAAATTCCACCTGTATTCAGGCATTATTGCCATCTACGTTTTCCACTCGACACTCTTGAAGCTCTTTTAGTTTATTTTATTTTATTGCGATTATGAATGCCAAGTGATTGATGATGCGAGAAAATAGAATATTCTAAGGTTTTCAATTTCTGTCTCCCTTCCATGGTGAAACTTTCAGTTTCGATGGTCTTGGTGGGCGGCTTCGATGGTTTAGGTTTTCGGTTTCAGTTCCGTTTCTGCCATTTTATTAATTATTAAAATTACAATTTTAAAATATTATATTCAAAAATACATTTTTTGTTCTTAGTTTTGAAGTTTAAAAAATAAAATTTAAGATATTTGATAACTTTATGGACTTGATCACAATTTTAATGATTATGTTTTTATTTTTATGTACTTAATATACTAAAATTACAAAATGCAAACAATATGATAGCATTAATTTAATTTATCATATTTTCATGAAATAAGTTTTATTATGAAAAAGGAAATATGTACTCAACAGTATTAATTGGTGTCCTAAACTATGAGCATGCCATGCAACATATATTATCAGCTTATTTTTATCAAGTTTAAGTACCTTTAAATGTTATTTTCAGTTGGTTTCTTATGGATTAGTCGTAGAAATGCTAGATTTTTTTTATGTGATATTGCGTCCTTTTCTATTTGCAGATACCTGCCTCCAGAGATTGGCCACCTTAAAAAACTTGAGGAGCTTGATCTTTCTTTCAACAAGTTAAAGAACTTACCTGATGATTTAGCTGGCCTAGTTGCTCTTAAATCATTAAGAGTTGCTAATAATAAATTAGTGGATCTACCTCTTGGAATCTCATCTTTACGGAGCCTGGAAAAATTAGATTTATCTAATAACAGGCTGACTTCATTGGCATCCCTTAAGTTTAGTTCCATGGATGCGCTCCAATATTTAAATCTTCAGGTATCTCATGTTACTTCCTATCTGGATACCAACCTTTTATTCTTATTTTTTAGATGTTGCTGTGAAAATTGATGCATGAACATAATTTGGTGAGTTGCTTCGTAGTGTTTTTTTTTACTTGAAAGCACAATGTGCAGTTTTCTCTACTATATTTCCTGTTTGTTGGAGTCATAAATTCCCATGTTGTTTGCATTTGGCGGCAGTTTGGCATACCATATGGGTATTTTTTTGTTACATTAAGAATTTATTTGTTTTGCACTTGATTTCAATAGTTACATTTCTTCAAATTTGGATTTAATGAATTAAGAGAAAACTGTTGCATAAATCAACTGAGGTTCACTTTTTTTTTCCTTTAGAGGAAATTGTCCCATACCATATTCTGACTTTTATTGCACCCTAATTACATTGTTGTAAATGCGGTTTATGTTTGTATTGTGCATTCTATGTACTTCTATCTGGCTAACACTTTTCAGTGCTTAACTATTTCGCTGTTTTAAGTACAACAAGCTTCCCTATCATTGCCAAATCCCATCATGGATTAAATGCAATCTTGAAGGAAATGGAGAAGATATTTCTAAGGGTGAGGCCTGTGGATCATCAGTTGAACCGGGTCTCAGTGATGTTGGTGTGCATATGGTACAAATGTGTCAATCATGCAATGGTAATATCAGGAATTACTTTCCTTCTTTTTGTAAGATTCAGTTCATACAAGTTTAGTGATCTAACTCTCCTTTCTGTATCAGGTTGCCATGGCATGTCTTCAGCTTTGTGTACTGAGCTTCATTCCAGTTGTAGATGCCTTGTATCACAGAAAAGGAAGAAGGGGTGGAAACGACGGGATGATCTCCAACAGAGGGCTCGCCAAGAACGCTTGAACTATAGTAGGAAGTGCAGAGTTTCGGATCATACTGATGATATGTCTGTAATCATGGGTGAAGAAAGTAATTGCTGCAGATCATATGTGGTAGAGGATAGTAATTCTGAGATTCAAGTTGATGAGGATGAAGTAAAATTATTAGATAGTTCTGCAAAGTCAAAATCTTCATTGAAAAAGATAACAGTAGACACTGAAAGTGGCAGATGTGATCTTGTTAGGGAACATTCTGATTTGCCTCAATTTTGCTGTTCTGAAAATGAAAATAATACCAGGTTTAACATATCAGAAATTTCAGAAGGGGATGATTGTTCGCATTTTACTAATTCTGCTATCTCAAACAAGGGCCATGATTGTGAAAATGAGGAAATAAATACTCCTTATCCTTATTGTTCTGTTGATGAGCTGAATTCTATTGATAAATACTCCTTTTCTGAAGCATCTAATCTTACCACGAAATCAAAAAGGCATTCTGATAAGGATCTCGACAACCCTAAGCCAAGCAAGTTTCGTAAGCCTGTTGTTGACTGTTCATACATAGCCAACAAGTATTGTGTGGAGTCCTTCTGTAGCATTGAAGACCACCTCCCAGATGGCTTCTATGATGCAGGGAGAGATCGGCCTTTCAAGTCATTGCAGGAATATGAACAGTGTGTTTGCATTGATTCACGGGAAGTTATTCTTCTCGACAGGTTTGTTAGTGCATACTTCTCACTGAAGTATTTGATGTAATTTGTTTAGGTTGAATATCAACCTTTGGCATGAATGTAATCAGCTTCAGATTTGTTTTTTGTTCATCAGAGAGAAGGATGAAGAGTTGGATGCAATTGCTTTGTCTGCACGATTACTTTTGTCCAACTTTCAAAGATGTAATTTAGCTCCTGTGAAAGATGGAGTGTTTGAGGACTTGCCTGTAGTATCAATTCTTGCTCTATTCGTGTCTGATTGTTTTGGGGGAAGTGACCGAAGTACTTCAGTTTTGAGGTTGCGAAAAAGTATAATTGGGTCGGATAAGCTGCAACCTTTTATCTGTACTTGCTCTACTGGAAGCCTTTATGATGATAGCGAAGTACCTAAAAAGGCTGAAGGAACTGTTAGTGGATTTGATTTCAATGAATTATGTGAAAATTCTTTACGAGTGATTAAGAAAACTCGCAATTCTAGTGTAGTTCCCTTAGGTGCAATGCGCTTTGGTGTTTGTAGGCATAGAGCTGTGCTCATGAAGGTTGGTCAATTTTCTATTTTTATTTTTTATTTTTTATTATTATTTTTTTTTTGAGAAGAGAATCAAAATAGTCTTTTTTCTCTTTATGAAGGGCCAAAATGGTCCCCAACTATATTAAAAAATCATTTTGATCTCTCAAGTCTTTAAAAAGAAATTAAAATAGTCAGGGATTATTTTGGAACCTCTTTAAGGAGTTGAGAGACCAAAATGATCCTTTAATATAATTAGGGATTATTTTAGTCTTTCATAAAGGGATAATTTTCTCTTTTTTTATATATTTCAAATGTCATGGCGTTGTAAACCTAAACGTCACTTAATCCCAACTCCCTTAAGAAATACTTATACACTCAAAATATTCCCCACTTAATGCCTGGAAGCATTTACTTAAATCCCATAGATGAGCAATATCTTAAATGAAGAGAGAACAGCTGGAGTTCTAACATAGTTTTGATCATCAATGTTGCAGTATTTATGTGATCGATCCGAGCCACCGGTTCCTTGCGAGCTTGTTAGAGGATATCTTGATTTTATGCCACATGCTTGGAATGTTGTGAGGGTCAAAAGAGGCAATTCTTGGAGGCGAATGATTGTTGATGCTTGCTATCCTGCAGACATACGAGATGAAAATGATCCTGAGTTTTATTGTAGGTAAGCTCTTTATCATCTATTCATTGGTTTGTTGATTCTCTTGACTTAAGCTCTTTATGATAATTGGCCAATATGTCAGGGTACCCGGTTCATCAACTTGACTTTAAAGCTTCTTTCTATTGAAGTATCTGGATATTGAATTTAGCCACTATAAACAGGATATATTAGTCCTGGTCTGCTGACTTTGATTGTTTTTTTCTAAATTCCAAAACAGCAATTTCTGGTATATTAATTTATGGATGGCGTCTTAGGGCTTGCTCTTCTTTAATTCAAGTTTAGGATGAGATGCACAAAAATAGGAAGAAAAGAGTGAAATTCACAATTCACCAACTTTTCATTTGGCAAAGATTTTGCCTCTTGATGCAAAAGAGAAAACAAATAAAACTCACCCAATGATAATTTAAAGGTAGGACAAAACTAAAAAGTTATAAAATATTTGAGAAACATATCTAAACAGTGATTAGGATACAGACCGCAAGAAGAAAAATCATATTGTAGTAGACTTGAACAAATCCCGATCACTTGCGAAAATCAATTCTGAACTATGTAGACTAAAAAAAGAATAAATATGGGAGCCACCTAATAAGATCAATCTCATGCTGTTAGAAGTAGAAAGCTTCCTATAAAAGTTGTCAACATTTGCACCACACTACTAGAATTCACATCTAATAACACACAAGGTTGATGGGAATATGAAATTTTATTGAACAATTGAATGTTTTACATGATATTTAAAATCATAATTGGATCCACAATTAATTGATTTTTGGAATCCCAAAATTTGGCCAAAACAACAATTCTTGATTTCAGCCAACCAAAAAATAATAACTTTTTTGTATCTGCATTCTGCAACTGTGCAAAGTTCTGCCATAGTCGGATAAGAAACTAAATATGAAAACAATGCAGCTATTGCAACAAGTTGATGCAGGGCATCAACAAATGAAGCAACACATGAAATAGCAACAAAGCTTCCCCAATACAGTGAAACGATTTACAATGTGAAACATCGAACCCAGCTATAGTGTGAATAGAGAGGAAATAGAGCAGTCGAATCCCAACTATGATACAAAATCATAAATATGAGGAAGCATAGTAGCAAATCCCCTCAAAAGGAAGGTATGTAAGCACGTGAAAGAAATAAAAGCAACCTTCCAAATCCACCATTGGATAAAAACAAGGCTAGGAACACCTTAAAAATATGTTTAACATTTCCTTCCATTCTTCATCATCAAACACAAATTGTATCATTTTTCTGTTGCATTACGAAGTAGTAAATCAAAAGTAATCAATGGCATCAAAATTTTAGAGAGCATATCACTTTTGCACAGACATCCTCATCATATGCATGGTACATCAAAACAAACTTGGAAAACATTTATGAAAGATATTTAGATTGAAAAATAAACTCTCTCATCATAATGCATGGCACAAGGTGCACTATTTTAAACATAGTTCAAATTATTAAAAAAATATGGATAAAGATGAAGCAAAATTTATATGAACATTTATGAAAGATAATTAGATTTAAAAATAAACTATCATGGTAATAAAATAATTAAATTTATAAATAAAATTTTGAATTTATAAGGTTACATGTTGATATTTAGGCTCAATGTTCAACTATTAAAATTCAAAAAATTACAAATTTTGTTGTGTGTGTGTGTGTGTATATATATATATATATAATGATTCATCATTATAAGCTAAAATGGCCTTGTCCTCTTCATATCGTTCTAGTTGCAAAAGTGTGACATGATGCTAAGGGGAGCATTTGTCGGAGATTGCCTATGCAAAATGGATTGTCGTTGAAAACTTCACTTGGATGTAAAGATAATTAGATTTAAAAATAAACTATCATGGTAATAAAAATAATTAAATTTATAAATAAAATTGTGAATTTATATTGTTACATGTTGATATTTAGGATTACCTCGTCTCTTTCATATTGTTCTAGTTGCAAAGGTGACGCATGGTGCTAAGGGGAGCATTTTTTGGAGATTGCCTATGCAAAGAAGAGTGTCGTTGAAGACTTCACTTAGATGTAAAGATGTCACATGGAGTCATTGTCGTTTTCTTTTACTTGCCACTGTTGCCTGCTGCTGTCATCATTTCTAGAAGTGGAAGCCCTTATCGAAGTTTGGTGTTGAAGCTCTCACTGACTTGAAGCCATCTTTGATGTGTGTCAAGGCCCTCAGCATGCCTTACATATGTCTTGAAGCCCTAGCAAAGTCTACTAAAAAGAAAGTAATAAAAAAGAAATTAAATAATAATAGTAATTTTAAGTACTAAATTAGAAACCAATATAGCTCTCTATCTCAAGCGTTCTGTGATGGCAAGGCAAGAGAACATTGGAGATATTTGAGAGGGAATAGGAGAATCACATAGGTTAGCACATCCAAAGTGAATGAAAAATCCACCACTACAACCTTTATTAAAGTGTTGTTGACCTAGTTTTATGAATCAGACCATTTGTTATTTGGTTGGGCTGCGAGACTAAACTTACATTGATATTAATATTCAGCTCACATTTTTACACATCTGGCAATGCTTCTAGTAACCTCTTTTTAAAGTTATATTTATTGGAGCCATTTGACAATGCTTCTAGTGGCCTCTTTTTAATGTTATATTTATTGGAGCCATTCTTGTAAATTCAAAGTTACAAGCTTGGGGTTAATAGATGATAAAGCTCCAGGCTAACCTAGTGGATATCACAATCGTCACTAAGTTGCTATTAAATGATTGACTTGAAAGAAAATACTTAACATGGCTAATAGATGACACCACACAAGGTTTGTTATCATCTAAACGTTGTTGATTCACGCAGGAGTCACCTAAGCTCATGGGTTTGATAGATGACAAGTGAGAGGAGTATGAAATGTTATATTATGTGGAATCCTCGCACCTTATGAATGCATCCACTATTGACCAATTTTGGAGAAAACTTTCATTTCGGCTATCCCAAAAAACTACCCGCTCCACAACATCATGCCATGAAATAGACCCCCCATTTGGTTATTATCCACGGTGAACAATAGTTTTACCGACGGTTGCTATCCATGTGAATAATAATTGCATGGACAATCATCTTTCACGGTGTTGAATGATTGAGATGGGTCAACTTTGATGATGATAATGGACTTGACATCCACTTTAGGGTTGCTTGTGAATTATGGTTAGATATTAATGGTTATGTGAATGACCTGTAGCTGTTATTCTTTCACTTACCAAATGTATCCATAAGCGAATTAGATTTTGTTTTAAAAATTTTCTTTTCAAGGGCATTTCAACAAGTACGGGATTTTCTGTCAGTTTGTGCTTCTTTTATTATTTTTGGTATTATAATTTACCTCTGGTTGGAGTGCTTTGGAGATCATAAGGCCAAGATAATTTTTTTGCTCCATTCATATTGATTGTGCCGGAGTATGAGGCAATTACCTCTTATGTTTTGAAGTTATCTGCAGTTTTTGCGTATTCTCACAATTAATTTATGGTTAACAAGAAACGCTAGGTAGAAATAGAATTTAGGTCTGAGATTTGTTCTTCTTTTCGAGATATTTTTGATAGCTTGATAATCTATGAATCTGCACAAGCTTTTGGGTGTAGATGCATGTGGGACATGAGGGCATTGTCCTTTTAGTTTGCTGATGGATTGCTTCTGTTTTTTCAGGTATATACCTCTTAGTCGACTTCATGCTCCTCTAACATATGAAAATTCTCCCATCTTTGGATGTTCATTCCCTTCCCCCTCATTGTGTGATGGAGTAGCAAAAATACAAACTCGGACCGTTGTTCATGGCAAGTTTGGTAGCGTGGATGCAGCTGTCAAGGTAAAGTTTCTATTATAAGAAAGAATTCGTCAGTTATATTTTTTTCTATGTGATTGATGTCAAATTACTAGATGATGAGGATAAGACTTTCTGTGCTAGCAGTACTCTTTCAATGTAGAAATGCAATTGCCAATCCTTAAGTTATACTTTGAGATATTGTGGATGAAACTAGTCTACTTTTCCTTTTTTATTGAAAGAATGTGATATATCTGTTATAGATAACACTTATTACTCATGTTTTTCATTTTTTTTAAACTTTGCTCTAATTTTGCAATTGAATTGATGATTTTTTTTTTTTTTGAATTGGTTTAGATACGCAGTTTGGAAGCTGATGAAGCATCACAAGATGAAATTAAAAAGCTTGAATATGCATTTCTTGCAGAACTAAGAATGTTAGGTGCTGTGAGGAAACACAGCTGTATTGTTGAAATTTATGGCCACCAGATTTCTTCCAAGTGGGTTCCTGTTGCAGATGGACACAAAGAAAGCAGGATCTTGCAGTTCATAATAGTAATGGAGTATGTGAAAGGGGGGTCTATGAAGGTAGTTTCTGCTTTTATTACTTTCTCATTTGTGTACTTTGTCTTAATAACTCGATATTTCCATGCATTGCAGTGTTATTTGGATAAGTTATTAGAGAGTGGTGAGAAGCATGTTCCTGTTGACATAGCTCTGTTTATTGCAAGAGATGTTGCCAGCGCATTGGTTGAGTTGCATTCAAAGTATATCATTCATCGAGATATAAAAAGTGAGAACATTTTGATTGACTTGGACTGCAAGAGAAGTGATGGTTCACCAACTGTCAAGCTTACTGACTTTGACAGATCTGTTCCTTTACATTCTTCCATGCATACATGTTGTATTGCTCACATTGGTGTGCACCCTCCTGAAGTCTGTGTTGGGACTCCTCGTTGGATGGCGCCAGAAGTTTTACAAGCTATGCATCAAATAAACCCATATGGCTTGGTAAGGCTTTGGCCTTGTTGAAAATAGCAGTTATTTTTCAGCTCTTAATTTATCTTAGTATATTCATCCTTTTCTATAAAGCATTCATATTCTTTGTCATCTTTAAAGCCTCTTTACTCGAAATAAAATGAATAAATTGAACCTCGAGGGTTTTTCCTACCAAGCTATTGTCTAATGTAGAACAATTTATGATCGAAGGCTCGAATAATATAACCAAACTAGGAGAGTAAGGTGTGGGGTCAATTCGTGAAGATGGTTCACCTTCTTTTGCCACTCCAGTTGCTTGAGGAGCACGTAAGATCTGGTTTGCACAATCACCGTTTCACTGCATGTTTAACAGCACTGGCTATATCTTTGCTGTGGTTTTTTATTTTCTTTTTGGAAACATAACTCTAATACTATTAATTGTGTTTGAGGACTTTCTCCTTTCTCTAATCTTTTATATGTTAATATCATTCTAAACTGTTTTTGTGGATTTTTGGTTTGTTTCATATTGTTTGCACTTTAAAGAGGTTCTCTGTGAAGTGCTTCAGTCAAATTTACTGTGTGCTTGCAGCCCTGCACCAAAAAAGATGGAATGGATGTGCTGTTAATGAGCTCTCGAGTAACTGAGCTTACTTTTCAAACACCTTAGATATTTGCGTGTATTTTCTTTGCTAAAATCTTTGTATTAATCAAGGACTGTATCATTGTTTATTTTAGTATAAAATTTTGTTGATTTATAGCATGGGAATTCGTTTTTCTTTTGAAATAGTTTGGCAATCAATAGTGGAAGCTTTGTTTGCATACGGAAATAGTTTGGCAATCAATGTCTGGAACATTGTTTACATGCCTGAATTCATCATGCTATGTTTATCTGGGTAAAATAGTGAAACTTTAACTGTTTTATGTTTAATTAATTGACAAACTATTTCAAAAGCAAAATTGTTCATTCATTTCAATAAAGTATACTCACAGTTGTAAGCAAGATATTTTTAGACCTTTTTTGTTATTTTAAGTTATTTTTTTTGGCTTTTGCATGAAGTTATGATAGCATCCCACTCTAATTTCCTTTTCTCAATTTTTGCAGGAGGTGGATATATGGTCGTATGGATGCGTTTTATTTGAGCTGCTAACCCTGCAAATACCATATGGGGGAAAATCTGAAACAGAAATCTATGATCTGCTAAATGTATGCCACAGTCAAAATTGTTTACCTTTATGAACCATCTTGTTGATCTATTTTTTTTAATTTCTTTAGGTTGTAATTTGTATGAAATTATACTTGGACAGTCAATGCCTTTTTTAGTTTTCTTTGCATATATATATTTTTTAAAAACAACATATATTTTTGTTTTTCATTATAATATTTCCTACTCTTGATTATTGTGTGTAGAGATCCTCCTTTTCTGTGTTAACCTTACTATTAACTGCTTCCAACTGTTGAATCTGTCACATTGTTAGACATTGTATGTTTTATTCTAGCTGTCTCATTAGAAGATTAAATTGAGGAAGGATAAATTAGAGGGGGGTGGTGGGAGTATCCATTAAATTCTTGAAGAAGTAGTGGAGTATCCATTAAATTCTTGAAGAAGTAGAAAGAATAAATTGAGGAAGGATTATATTAGAGGGATGGTGGGAATAGCATCCATTAAAGAGAAGGTAGTGAAAAATATATATATTGGTTTGGAAATGTACAACAAAGGTTAATAAATTCAATCACTAGAGCATATAAAAGTAATGTCGGAGGATTAGCAAAGAAAAAGGAAGACTTAAGGTAGCTTGTTAGATTTGTTCCAAAAAATTTGCATAAAATAGGGTTAACATATGCAACACTCAATAAGAGTGAACAAAACATAAGGATTCATAAAGTTGATCCCAAATTGGAATAGTCAAATGATGTTGATGAGTTTCTCTGATATTTGCAACAGAGGGAAAACCCTTTGATTCCTGAACTGAAACCGGGAACTGGATCTTAGCTGCATAAGCTAGTGCAAATATGTGGGCCTTGTTTCTTTTTTGAGCATGAAAACTTTAGCTGGTTGAATTAAATTTGTCTACTTAATTTTGGTAAGGGTTAAGTTATTTGTTTAGGCATTAGTAAAATTAGGTTATCAGTTCCTAGGGTAAAAGGAACTGAGCAAATTAAAGTAGTGCCTAAAATTGGAAATTAGGTCTGATCTGATCAGAGTTGGACACTGATGGGGATACATATTTTAGGGATGGTAGGTCATTTTTGAGAAATGGGTAAGTTATTGCGGCATTTGAGGCTTTAGGTTGGGAGGCATAACACTGGGAGTTTAGAAAGAGGATATGAACGAGCTGAATAGAAATTGGAGTTGTTGAAAGCTGAAGGGAGGAAGCTGTGTAGGAGACTAAACAGTAAAGAAGCTGATGGAGATACAAAATTTTAGCTTATTTGCATCTATTTTTGGGCTAATAGGGATGGTAGGTCATTTTTGAGGAATGCGTAAGTGATTGCAGCATTTGATGCTTTTAGGCTTGGGGACATAATGCAGGGAGTTGAGAAACAGGAGATGAGCAGAAATTGGAGGAGTTGAAATCTGGAAGGGAGAGAGCTCTGTAGTAGATTAAACTGTAAAGATGCTGGAAAGATGGAATCTCTGTAGGAGAGTAGAGGGTAGGCTAAGTAGGTTCAGGTAGGTCGAAGATGGATAATGCCTGAGCTCACAGAGATGGAGTTGCGTATAAATTTATGAATGTTGACCACCATCAAAATCCTGTGAATTTAAGATAAGTATTACAGTGATGAATGAGTGGGATACTGTTACAAATGTGAAGGGTTTGTTGGAAAGGAAAATTGGTAGGTACTTTGAAAGCAATTCACATTGTTGGCTATGTGTAGGGATCACCTTTACATAGAATGATCTAAGACAGCATGGATGTGTATTGGCCAATCCTAGTGTTGCAAATATCCAATGCCTTTTTTATTTCACTGTCCTTTGGTGTTCAAAAACTTGTTTTTCCCCCTCTTTTTTTTTAACTAAAACTTCTTGATTCTTGTGTTGGAAGTGCAACTTGTGGTCCTCTGTGATGATATCTACAATCTATAGTAGATCTCCCTTATCTAGAGTTAAAACTGTAAATGGGATGGATTAACCTTGGAGAAGTAGGCAACATTGGAATTTCAAATAGAATTTGCTGTGGGGGGTTGAATAATTTTTAATTTCCCATTTTATTTATTGTTTTACTTGTCATATCTGGAATATATATATATATATATATATATATATATATATTATATATATATTATATATTATATATTATATATATATATATATTATATATATATATATATATATATATATATATATGTTAACATGACAAGTTGGTCAGATATAGTTAGTCAATTGAACTATTTATGCTTAAAACCTAAGTACTGTTTTTTGGATAAAGCTGAACTGAAGCTAAATTTATTGGCTCAATGCCTGAACATGTTCTAGGTCTATCCTATTATATTTACAGAATGGCCTCGTCCCAACCCATCTCATGCTTCTATTTCTAATCAATATGAGATTGAGCTTGTGGCTGATTTTACCCTTC
Organism: Dendrobium nobile; assembly: GCA_022539455.1. Lineage (NCBI taxonomy): Eukaryota > Viridiplantae > Streptophyta > Magnoliopsida > Asparagales > Orchidaceae > Dendrobium > Dendrobium nobile. Next base: position 67,589,657 of record CM039721.1, on the reverse strand, counting down.
TCTACTTCAGTAGCACGATCTTTTAGAACTTTATATATTTATTCCTTCCATTAGGGAGTTGTATGTTTATTCAGATTAATGGGGGAGATAATGAAAATGCTTATAACAATATCATGGTTTCATTGAGGTGGTCGACGTTGGAACTCACAACAACAACATCAAGCCTTTGTCCCCCTACGTGGGGTCGGTTACATGAATCTTTTTTCTTCATTATGTCATGTTAAAAGTCAACTTTTCATTTAAATCTAATAGGGAAATATCATTTCTAATATTCTATAACCAAGTTTTTTTAGGTCTTCCTCTACCTTTCTTAACATAAGTCAAATCCAATACCTCTACTTTCCTAATCGGGTCATCGGAAGCCTGCTATTTTATGTGACCAAACCATCTAAGGAGACTCTCTCTAATCTTATCTTACACTAAAGTTACTCCAACCTTTTCACAAATATGTTCATTTTGTCTCCTATCTCTAAGAGTAAAGCTGCTCATCTACTTGAGAATTCTCATATCTGGAACACTTAGTATTTTACTTCTCTTTTAATGGCCAACATTCGGCACCATAAAGCATTGCAGGTCTCAATACAATTGAGGTAGAACGGGAAGTAGGCTTGATTTCTAAATGTCTTGAAGAGCAAATCGAGGGGTCTAAACAGCAGCTTTTGACCCTTAGAAGTCTTGGACAGCAACTCTTCTTCCAACACAGTAGCTAGAGGTCTTCCAAGGGCTGAACAAGAATGGGGGATAGCAGTTTTTTTCACTTCCAGATCAGCAATTTCAGGTTCCAAACCTTCTTAGCAAGAGGTGTCAATGATGAGGACATCGTCAGCATTTTCGACGCCGGAGATCGACGGCCACGAGCATGACTTGTATTTTGTCATTTTATGTAGTAGCGTATTTATTTTGATGTTTTTCCACTTTTGCCCTTATGGGCATTTAGTCGCTTATGTAGCCCGGAAGGGCATTTGTGTCATTTCTTATTTGCTCATTTTGGCCTATTTATATGAGGCCTCATGCATTGTAATTTCAGTTTTGATGAAATCAAATTTTGCTACCATGTGTTCTCTTTGTGAGTTCAAGAAGATCTCTTGGTGAGTTCTTCACCCTCCTTGATCTCTTAGTGAGTTCGCCGGAGAAGACTAGATCTCTTTGTGAGTTCTAGTTCGTGCTAATTAATCTTGTGGAAATTCAACGAGAAGACATTTGAGGTTAGTAAATTCGTAGTCGTCAAATCTTCAGAAGATTCCCTCCCTTCCTTCCCCTTTGCCTTTGCCGCCGCCTAACCTGAGCTGCCCAAGCCGCCGACCACCTTGACTGCTCCTCCTCCCGCCGGCCAACCCTTCTCTAGGCTGTGGCCGCCGGCCCATAACCCCCGAGCAGCCATCTTCAATTTCCCTTGCACCGTCCCTCCACTCCCCACGTAAGCAGCCCAACCCGTGAACCCCCCAGCTCACAGAACTTTCTTTCCTTGCAGCCACTTGCCGTCGATCCTCTCTGAGTGGCACAACCCGTGGAATTATGCACTTAATGCTTGATTAATTGCTGCTTTAATCATCCACATTAAGCAAATAATAATTGGCATTTGATTTTCAATTTGAATTTCAAAGTCTGCTTATTACGTACACCCACAAAAGGAAACCTTCCTGTTATTGAAATCTGATTCTTTACTACAGGTTTTATTTAAAATCTGTTGCTTAATTGTGTGGGCCCCATTTGATTATATAATTAAACCCTCTCTCCCCTCCATGTGGCCGGCCCATTGATGGCTCCTCTCTCTTTCCAATTTGACAATAATAACACCACAAAATCAGCCCAAAATTCTTCCCCTTTCACCGCCCCATTAATACCATTTGAATTAATTTGAATCCCTCATAAATTCCCTCCCACCTCTACCAAAACAGAAATTCCTGCACCCAACTCATGGTCTCTCCCTTGGCCGAATTCTCCCAAGCCCGCCAAAGCTCGCGTGCTTCTCCCGGGCCGCCGAATACACCTTCAAGAAATTGCTGGCAAGAATTCCATACTCCGGCCACCTATCCAAGAACGACGATCCAAGGTTCCTTCTTCCTCGGAGCGACCTCGATTCTAAGGTGGAGACTCTTCTTCCGCTGAAGCCTAGACTAGTTGAGCGTATGGGCTCCAAAGGTGAAAGTTCTCTTTATTAATTCGTGGATTCTTGTTTATTGTCGTAGCATACAATTATTCTTTGCATTTTCTTGAATTGATTGGTTAATCGAATGTCGCTCTTCGTTGCCTAAGCGAGTTAAAACTAAGAATTCTTAGGTTCACTCTTTTATTACAAATGATAATTTTAATTTGGCTTACTTTGTTCAAATTGCTCTCTATAATTTCCTAAAGTAACTCCATCGCATGTACGTATCACATCAGTCAAGTGCTTGAACTGCGGAGCAGCAACTAGGAGAAGTCTGGACAGCAACGGATTGAATTTTGGGGCTGGCCAGCTAGAGTGGAGCTGCAGAAAAACTGCTGGACAGCAGTTTAACAGCCTTCAGAATTCTGGACAGCAACCATGTTCAGAAAAAAATCAGGCTCTCTTGATCCGTGGGAGGAAAGGGAGAGGGGTAATGGATTGATAGATCCCTTGCAGTTCTATCCTTCAGTGGAATTACTCCTGAGTGCAAGGGGAGGGAGGTGGGCGGGTAGAGAGAGGGGAAAGTGGGAGCAGCAATAGGAGGGAGGGAGGAAATAGATGAATGGCTTGATTGCTTGCCTAATCAGTAATTGTCAATTAGGCATAGATTAATTCAATCCCAATTCGAATTTTAAATTGGACTTAATTGGGGACTTGAATGGTGATTGATAATGGCAAGAATTAAGGAGAATTAAAGAGGGGGGAGAGGGGTTTGATTTCAAATAAGTGGGCCCCAATTACTTAAGTAAATTTATCCTTAAATCTGGAATTAAATTTCAGATTTAAAGCTACGATTAATTCCTTAATTAAAGGGAGGAAATTGAGGGGGCATTTAACTCCTAGTTCCATTGTTTAAAATTGCGCAATATGAGGCTCGCCTTTGCGCAATTCTAATAAAAAACGCCTCGATGCTTACGCCTCGAGTTTTTTTTATGAGGCTTGCGCCTCAACTTGGTTGAGGCCCGTCTCGCCTCATTGGCATGAGGCTTACGCCTCACGCTATATGTGAGACCTCGTTCCCTTACTGTTCCTCTCTGATTTGGATTTTCCTCCCAGGATCGTCCAGGACGATTTTGGACATCGTCCAGGCCGATCGGTACTGTTCAAAATATCGTCCTGGGAATCGCCCTGAATGTTGTTCAGGCCGATGTGATTTTGTTTTGATCGGCCAGGACGATGTGGCGATCGGCCGGGCCGATCAGACTAAAGATATAAGAAAATCAGCTCGTTTTGAGGAGAGAGAAAATCATTTTAAAAGCAAAATATCTGATTTTAGAGAGAGAAAGAGAAAGGGAAAAGAGGAAAAGCTGGGTTTTGGAGGCCGCGGAGCGCTTTTCGTCCGACGCTGCTGTTGAAGAAAGTGTAGATCTCGTGATAAGGACTCTGAATCCTATTTCTGTTTTCGAAGATATTGAGTTTTGGCCGAGTTGTGCACTGTTTTGTGTTTTCGTAGTCGAACTTTTGACCTGATTTCGATTTGACACAACTTTCACCGCACAACTTTAGGTATGTTATAGATATGACTATTGTACACGATTTGAGTATTTTCTGCGAAGATTTTACCGGTCGGAATTGATTCTACACGATTTTAATTGAATAGAAAAATATCAGGACGCGATTTGACTTGGATTCTATAGAATAATAGTCTTGTATTGATGTTGTGAATATTTGATTGTAATTTGGAGAAATTTGGAATTTGTGCTTTTTGCAGGATTTTTGTGTAAATTTGACTGACTGCCGTTACTCTGCCCGATTTTCATATGATTTCTGATTTTCCCGAAATTGATAGATTGAATTGATATGCGTATGACTATTGATATGATTGTTCTAGATTGCTTTAATATTGCTTCTTGCATTGACTATTGATTGAATTGATTGTTACTGAAAGACAAGTGGGAACCTGGTTGAACGTTGGTTGGAGATTGACTTGACCTGTACAGGATGGTGGGCCGACGGGCTTTCCTTTAAACATCGATTATGGATTTCTACAACAGCACTATAGATGGGAGTTATAAAGAGTTTTATATGCCGACGGGCGGCCGACGGGCAAAAGAGTGACGACTCTTATTGATTGAAACCAACGTACGGATATCTACAACAGCAATATGGATTTCTACAACAGCACTATTGATCATAGCTAGTGTTTGTGCTTGTCTAGTAAGGTCATTGTATGGAATTGCATGTATACGATATTGCATCGCATGGATTTCTTGATATACATTGATTTATTGATTTCTGATTGATTTATTGATCTTGAACGGATTTATTGATGGATTTATGGATTTACTGTATCGTACGATTTTATTGATTTTATTGATTGATCATTGAGCATGGATACAATTGATTTATCGTATTGCTTTTCCGATTGATTTTATCGACTTGATTTATGGATTATGGATTATGGACATTGATATGGATTATGGATATGGATTGTATTGATTCATAGATACCGGCACCGATATTGATATGGATTCTGCGTATTGATTCATAGATATTGACACCGACATTGATATAGATTGTATCGATTGATAGATACCGACATCGACATTGATATGGATTATGATATTGACATATGGATACTATTGATACGACAGATCCTGACATGCTATTGATACACTGATACATTGATTCATAGTACCGATTATCGATTGATTGATTGAATGGATTGTTGCCGTATGGATTTAATTTATCGTAGAATAGATTTCTTTATGGAGCTGATTGTGTTGATTTCAATTGACCTGATGATTTCATTGTATGGATTTGTTTTCAATTGCTAGGTTGATTTCTTGATTTGATTCGATTGTTCTATGGATTTCCCTGCTGATAGATATAATTGACTGGAAAGTGCTTTATTGATTGAGATGATTTCCCGATTGTAGCATCGTACGTCGTCATTATTGAATTGTCCTTGCTGCCGTAGTGTCATTGAATATTGTATATTGATATCGATTTAATCGTATTGAATAATGAGATTGACTGATTTGCAAGAGTACGTTCTGACACGAGTCTCTTATTGAATAAATGGATGCTATTGATTGATACAGATATTCTATCGATTTGACAGATGTTATAGATACAATGGATTGACTAGACGACACGATTGATTGAACTGATAGTATTGATTGATAGACACTGCTATGATGGATAGATACTGACTGGAAGTACTTATTGATTTGATTGCTGGGGAGTATTGATTTATCGATGTTTTTACCGCTGTATTGATTATTGATGGATTTGATTTGATTTGATCGATTGATTTGACAAATTGATTGATTTTCTTCGAGATTGATGTGGATTGATTGAGCTTGGTTTATTGATTTGTCTGCTACTGCATTGACTGGTTTTATTGACTATGGATTTCCGTATTGCATAGATTGATTGACCATTGACTGATATAGATTTGATTGACTGACATGCATATTGATAGCATCGCCGTGCTTTGATTTCAGTTGTAGGCTTTGGTGACCTGCTGGGCTTTGTAAGCTCATTATATGTGGTTGAAATTTTCAGGTCCGAGCAAGGGAGCAGGAATGGAGATTGATCAAGACTGTCAGACGAATTCTTTCACTATTGATATCTGGGGCATCACACTATATATATTAAAACTTACATAAATCTTGAAGTAAATGCCCAACATTGGACTCTATAGGAGAGGAGGAAGGGGAGAAAACAGTTCACCATAATGATGATTCAAATAAAGAACCCCTTAGTGATGACAATGCTGATGACTTATGAGTTCTTATGTGATATGTCATTGCTAGTTATTTTTTGAAATTGGAATTATATGTTAATGAAAAGAATATTGGGATTTGAGAAAGATAGAATTTTGAGTTGAACTATATTTCATGTTGTCTTATTATTGAGATATTTTGATTTCACTTCATATCTTATGCTTTTTTATGTTTTATATTATTCACTCATTAGTATATAAAAAATTTATTATTTTATGTTTACGCAATCTTTTGATTTTGAGGCTTACGCCTCAAAACGCCTTGAGGCTTACGCCTCGCCTCACGAATGAAAAACGCCTCAATACCCGAATACGCAATTTTAAACATTGCCCCTAATTCAAATTTAAATTTTGAATTGGAGAGTTAAAACCTTCCAAATGTGGATCAAACCCAATTAGGAAAAATTTCAAATTTGAAATTTGAAATCCAAAATTTGTCATGAGTTTATGATTTCAATTGAGCACTTTCTAAAAATAGGTGAGCTAAATTAGGAAAGAAATTTGAATTTCAAATTAATTCCTAATTAGTAAAACCAAGGAGAGAGGGGAAAGGATGAGGCCGGCGGCTAGGGAGCCATGGCCGGCGGTTTGTGGTGGATCTTCGGGTGAGGAGGTCGGAGGCTTTTGGTGGAAATGGGGACGACGATGGTGGACGGAGGTAGAGGATGACGCAACAAGAAGGAACCAAGGAAAAACAATGATAGAAACGAAAGATAGAAAATAAAAATGATAGAAACCGCGAGCCTTGGACTCTTCCGAAGACTGGCGGGTGATTCGTTTGCCCTTCTCCAAGGGACTTCACGTCACGAGCCCGGACCCATCCTGCTGCTGGTGAAACTCTCGATTTCTCTCATAGGAATCTCACTCTCGTCCTCTCTCAAGAAGAACACAAGTGTGGAAAACACAAAATTTTCATACCAAATTAACCATCCTATTACAATAGCTTGAGGCCCTATATATAGGCCACAACATGAGAAAATTAAACATTACAAAATTGCCCCTTGGGCCACAACACTCACATAAACTAACCTAGGGGTAAAACAGGAAATAACCGAAAGCAAGAGCTAAAATTCATAAAATAAAATTTAAATGACAAATTAAATTACAACCGTCAATTTACGACGCCTCCTGTGATAGATGCGCCAAATCTTCGTGCCGATGTCCACATCAACAATCTTATAGATTTTTCCCTTAAGTTTGAGGGGGACTTTTCTATCACACAACAAGCCCAATGCATTCACACAACAAGCCCTACGTTGGAACTCCCTAATCAAACAAATTCAAAGCGACCTTCATTGAAGTGATCTATATGCTTATAACTTCATTTGTTTTTATTTTCTCCTCCTGAAGTTATAATAATCCAAAATTTTAAGAAGAACCCTTATTTACTGGATCCACTCACCCAGCCACTCATTTTGTAGTTGTGTTGTGACGAACGTCTGTTGTATTCCCATTTTTCTAATCTCTGCTCTTTCCTTTCATCTTCCGTCAATTCTTGTCCTGAGAATTTCCATTTATCTATTACTGGTTGAGATAACGGTCATATTCTATATTCAAATTTCTGTGGATAAATTTTTTCACTCTTCAACGTAGTTGATATAAATAACATCTACATATGTTCTTCTACAGATGAAGCAGCGGCCGACACTGCCACCACAATTGGAAGCTCTTGCAAAGTCCGAAGAAGCAACAGCTGAATCCGATTTAGGGCTTTCTGAAACTGATACTAAGAAGATGAAACTACTCTTAGATCTCTTTTACCAATGTACCAAAGGAAATCCGGCAGACCGCCCAACCGCCATAGATGTCTTTGACAAGCTCTGTTCTGTATCACAACAATCTGCTGATTCTACTCAAACAAGCAGTCAATGTTAGACATTCGTTTGGGACAGTTTTTTTATTGCTTGCTAAAATAGCTTTTTAGTACAAAAAATTTTAATTCAAAAACTTTTTTTAACTAAAACACTACTTCAGAAAGCATTTTAAAGCTGTCCCAAACAAATCCTAAATATCTGTTCCAACAACAAAAGATTTTTTGTAGCTTCTATAGAGTTGGTTCTTGCTTTGCGAATTCGCTGCAGGAAAAATTTTCACAGGACTTTGGGAGAGGTGGGCTTGTTCATCAATGCTAGCTACGTTTTGGCTGATCCCTCAGAGTTGGAAATGAAAGCTGGGCTGAAAGAAACGCTTCCTCACTGTATGTAACTAGTTCATTATTTAATGTTGAGGCATTTGAAATTTTTTTGAAGGAATTGTTTCTTCTGTTAGTGAAAAAGATGAATTCTAGACTTGAAAGCATTTGTTGAACATGAGGTAGCATGAGAATGTGGAATGTGGCTCTTGATTTGCTTTCAGAATGGCTTGAAATTTGTTTGAATTTTGATTCATTTCTATAGAAATTGATTTGCTTTGAGAATGGCTCGTTCCATGTTAATGGGATTCGATTCTAAATTAAATTTGATTTGTGCAATCGTACACTGTTCTATGTATGAGATCAAATTACAGTGTTTTTTTTATTTTATGTCATGTATGAGAATAAGATTTGACTTGGTGACTTTAGCATCTTAAATGAAAATAGAGATTTTTATTTTTATCGGTGTAGTAGTACAATCGAAGTTAGAGAGGTTTTAAAGAAAATAAAGGGTCGAAAAGTTGTTAGTTTGTGTGGAAATGCTTAGGAGATGATGAAATTATTTGGCTTATGAAACTTTTTCAATATTATTTTGAAGTTTAAAAAGATGTCAGATGAGTATAGTGCGTTGATTTTTATTTTTAAGAATAAAGGTGATACATAAGTATGTGAATTATTATAGATGATTTAAGTTAATGTGTCATACTTAAAAAAAATTTGGGAGATAGTTATTAAGCATAGGTTATAATGAGGTACTAATATTTTTCATAATTTATTTGGGCTTATGGTGGGTAGGGCTGCAACCCAACCGAGCCGAGCCGAGTATGTGAGTGTTCATGTTTGAGTTCGTTTATCATTAGCTTGTTCAAGTTTGGTTCGTGTTTGATTCGAGCTTTATTATTTGTGTTCATGTTTGGTTCATTTAATTTAAGGTTGTTCATGTTTGGTTCATGTTCAGTTAATATTCGGTTCATTTAATGTTTATCGAGCTTTAAGAAAACAAGCTTTAACGAGATATGTTCGTGAACATATTTAACAAACAATCTATTGAACAAACAAACATTAAAGTTGTTCATGAACATCTTAAACAAACAATCTAACAAACATGATAAATATGAAATGTCTTTTGTTCATAAAATTAAATTTCTAATAAAAGCAATTGTCTATTTAAAATTAAAACATGATTAATCTATATGAATATATTCTTAAATGAAGCTTACCTGTTGCATTTATCTCCATTCGATCTTTTATCAAGCTTAATGTCGAGTTTGTTCACAAACTTCAAATGATGTTGTTCGTGAACATAAATGAACCGAACACATTAGTGTTCAAGCTTGTTTATTTAAGGATTGAGTATTCAAAATGTTGTTCATGTTTGTTTGTTTAGTTAATTAGACGATCACAAACAAACTTTAATCGAACCGAGCATCGAGTAGCTCGTCAAAAGCTTGGTTCGCTTGCAGCTCTAACAGTGGGTATGTGACAACTCAAAAATAGAAAAAGTAAAAATTTGAAATTTAAAAGGTAAGATTTGGAATTGTGTTTTGGACTATAATGCTATGCCATTATCATCATTTAGATATATTTTAAAATTCATTATTTCGTTCATTTAATCGATCATAGTTAGTGAAGCAGAAGAGAGGATTTTTAGAGAGATAAACTCCTATTTGAGCTGCTTTGGGTTGTTTTTGGTCGTCGGATCAATTGAGAAAGTTGTCTGCATCGGGGTAGATCACATTATGCATATCTCTGTTTTTAAATATTCGATGTTTTTGTGATTTCTTAGATTAAATTTTTATTTCAGTTATCGAAAAACATGTATAACTTTTCTCTAGTAAAATTTTTACTGCATAACTTTTTATATTATTTTGAGATTGAGAATATGAATGTTTTGAATATATATTGAGAAATTTCTACTAGGTATTTTAGAATTTGTGTGGTTTAATTGAAAAGAAAATAATATGGATTCTAAAAAATAGTGCTTTAGTATGATTAAAGTCTTGAAATGATGTTTTACACAATTATTAGTAATTTGGTTATGTTCTTATGCAAGGAGGTTGATGTAAGTATTTTCCTATTTCTGATGGATTATATCAAGGATCAACTTTAAGCCCATATGTTTTTGCTTTACTCATGGATGTTCTTACAAGACATTTGCATGAGGATGTACTCTGGTGTATGGTTTTTGCTGATGATATTTTTCTTGTTGATAAGATTAGAGATGGAGTTGAAGGTAAACTTGAATTATTTTAGAGCCTAAATATTTTTATTTGAGTATATTTAAAATCAAATATATTGAGTGTAATTTTACTAGTAAAAGATCTAATGAGGGGGTTGTGACTTTGGGTGATCAAGTCATTAATAAGAGTACACGTTTTAGATATCTCGGGTCTATTGTTTAGAGTGATTTTGAAATAGATGGGGATATTATAAGTAGAATTTAAGTTGGATGGTTGAAGCTAGGGGTGTCGATTCAGGTTAAGGGGTTGGGTTCGAGTCGGAACCCGGAACTGACTCGATGTTATTTGACAAGACTTGAACTAGACTTTTTTATACAAACGGGTCAAAAAATACAACCCAAGCTCGACCCTCCTAGTTGCCGGGTTGACCCGACCCGACTCGAATTTACGAGATTTCGCTGAAGAAGTGTGAGCTGAGCTATCGTTGCTACTTCCAGTTCTAATTCAAAGCTGGCAGCGAAGCAGCTGCAATGACACGACATTAGCGGCGTGACAACAAACTGTGACAGCAGAGACCGAAGAGACTCAGGCAACGTACGCAAAGAGATCGAAGAGGGCAGAGCGGGCAGCAGACGCGAGTAGACACTTTTTGGATTTTCGAGTCTACTAGAACCCGACCCGATTTTTGAAATGGGTCGTTTTGTTGAATCCGAACCTGACTCGTTTCACAAACGAGTCGACCATAACCCGAATTTTTCTAGGTCGGGTCCGAGTCGGGTTTCATGTCGTGTCAAAAATTGATACCCCTAATTGAAGTGGAGGAAAGCATTGATCCTATTATGTGATAGAAAAGCACCTCTCAAATTTATAGTAAAATCTTATAAGATAGTGGTGAGACTTGTAATGCTTTATGGCACATAATGTTGACCATTAAAAGAGAAGCATACAATTAAGTTAAGTGTTGCGCAAATGAGGATACTCAGGTGGATGAGTGGTTTTGCTCTTAAAGATAGAATGTGAAACGGGCATATACATGAAAAGGTTGGAGTTGCTCCAATGGCAAATAAGATTGGAGAGAGTCGCCTTAGATGATTTGGTCACACTCATGCTCAATCATTTGTGCTTAACTCTTGGCATGTTTCCGCATGAATGTGCATCTAGTTGCATTGCCATGACATGTTCATGCCTATCTCACACCTTGCCCATTTGGTGAAACATATTGACGTCTTAGCCACTATGTCATTATGCTATCCTATTGAGACCAACTTCAAGTCCTTTTATTGACATATCTCTGCACCTCTGCTAACTTCTTGGCACCTTGTGTCATAACACCAAAACGAGTAATTTTTCTTGTCAGATTCCCCCTTTCTTTTAATATGTGCACTTATAGTTAAGTTTCTCCACCTAATAACATATCTTTAGCCATTTTTTTATAAGGTGGAAGGGAAGGGATGGACTACCTTTATAATGGAACTTATAGTTCTTAGATGTAACACCTTAGAACCCTTGTGAGTGAGCCTCAGTGCTAAACTTTGGAAGTTAAATTGGTCTTCACTCAATGGTTTCCTCATCACCATTTGACATGTTTGTCATCTTGCCATTAATGAGTCAACAACATCATCTTCCTCGGCCTATAGTTTGATACCACCTCATCAGTAAGTAATCAACCAACTTATCATCAAGTCATCAACCTCTTCATCATATTATTAATAAAGTTGTTGATTAACTCATTATGCAACTCACCTAATTCACAAACCCATTTTACTTTGCTATTACACCTTAGGAAGTCATTGCATCTAATAAGGTGAATACTTTAACTTTTGAGAGAAACACTTGTATCCCACATCGAGGCAATTTGTCGGCTTTCATTAGATGACAATTTTAACTTTCAATGAGATGGAACCTTTCTTTGAGATGCCCATTAACCTACAAATTTTGCTAGGTTATTCCAACCCACATGACCATGTGTGTATCCTCTTTCCAACCTATGCACCCATAAATATCCCTTCTAGTTTGTGCACTAGCTTACACTCGCTAGCACACAAACTCTCCAACATGCATCCATTAGTTCCCATCCTACCGATCACCAGGTTAATATATATTAAATCTATTCAAGATTTGCAACATCTTTCACTCATTTTTTAACTAAATTTGTCCAATACTTTTCCACCATTGATAAGATTTCTTTTCTTTAATGACCTCCTTAGCCTATACCATCACCATAAACTCTACAACAATCACCATATGCTTTACCATAGTCTTCATGTTTTCCCAAAAAACTTTAACTTTTGTACTTTACACTATGTTATAACTCATATTCTTCTGAATGTGTCCATGGTGGTCTTGAGGTGACCCAATCAACTTATTAATAAAAGGTAATTCGAATCCTTAAAAGTCTTCAAAGCTAACTGGACCCTCATACTTTGATATAAGAAATCAAAGCACTTAAATACAAATTGACAATGAAAGAAGAAGAAGAAAAAGATCAAAGCAATTTCCATTACTCATACATTTTTAATATTTAATATTTCACCATTTCTTTTTGTATTATTTAAAATTATATGCAAGCAAATAAAATAGACCATCACCTGATTGCCCTCAAAAGACTAATATTAACCTATTTATAATGAAAGAGATAAAATGATTATAGTTCAAGTAGTTATTATGATAATATTATAAAAAAATGAACATTAAAATATAATTAATAAAGAATCACTTGAAAGAAGAAAGTGAGATAAAATTTTTATATATTTTTAATAGTTTTATACTTAAATTCTTGAATTCTAATATATTTTATATGTAGTTCATATTAATATTTTTTTAAATGAGTTGGCTGGTGAGCTAACGAATCGAGTTGATGCTGGCTTAAACTTGGCACGTTAGCTCATCGTGCTTGTGAGCCAGTTATGATGCTAAGCTCAAGCTAGGTAATGATTCGGCTTGACTCACTTACACCCTTAGGTTTAAGCTTTTAGCAATGATATAACTTCAACTATTTCATTAATTTTCTCTAAATTTTATGCTTCATTAAATCATAGTTATAAACCACAAACAGATTAATTCAATACTCTATAGGGCTCATTTGGTGCTTTAAACTTAGAAATCATATTTTTAAAATAATGAATTTTGCTAAATTTATTATTTGGTTGGATGCAATTAGACAATTATTTTAATTTCAAACTCAACAAATCTTTTCATAACCTCCTAAAAAAAGATTTTATTTTGAAATTAAAAAATAACAAAAATAATAATATATATATTCCACTAATAAACGTCATAATAGCTATTTAAATCTATCATATTATACAGATAATATTATAAAAATATTTAAGAAAATTTCAGAAAAATAATAAAATAATTGTAACTGAAGAAAAATTTCACTATAGTTTGGTAAAATAAAATTGTAAGAAATTGTCACAAAAGGACCGTTAATGTTGATATTTTTGCCGTGCGCTTTGGCTGCATTCATTTTGCAGCTTTATCTTCTTCTCTTTTCGCTTTATGAATGGTCAAGCATTTTAAATGACACAAGAGAATGGGCTGCTGGCCTTACTTTAGAGGAAGGAGAAAGGAAGCAAGGAGAAGACTTCTTTACTTTTTTTTTTTTTGTTTCTAAGACAATTTGTTATGATTTTAAGTACTAGAACATGTGCTTGGATTGTATTTTCATTGGCCAAGAATAGGGTGTAATTGAGTGAGACCGACTCATGAACTAGCTAGGACTGACTGGATAGATGACACATGAGTTGAGCTCGATCAATGAGCTATAAGTTAAACATGAGCCAACTCCAAATCAACTCGTTAATTAGGGGTGTCAATATTTGACACTACTCGAAATCCGACACGAAAATTTCATGTTTGGGTTGACAGGTTAAGGGTTTTGACCCTTTTAAAAATTGGGTCGGGTTCGGGTTGACCTGTAAACTCGAGATTGATCTGGAATGACCCAGACTGCCCGCGCTGACTGGACCTGATCGAAGCTACCCAGCCTGCCCACTCGCTTCCCGAAGCCCTGCGTCGCGTCCCGCTGACTGCTGACCCCCTGCTTGCCGTCCCTGCATCCTGCCGTCGGTCGCCAGCTTTCGCTGCCTTTCGCTTTCATTGGCTTCCGATGCTGCCATGTTTGCGGGCCGGGTTTTCCAGAACCCGAAGCGGTCGAGTTCGGGTCCGAATAGCTAACCTGTTTGCAAAAAATGGGTTAGGTTTGAGTTGACCCAAATAGTGCCGGATCAATTCCAAATTCGACTGGAACCCGATCTATGACCCGAAATTGACACCCCTATCATTAACGCATGAGCGAGCTCTACTCCTCTAGTAAATTGATCCAACTAGCAACTTATATTCTTGGCAATATAAATATCTCACCCTTTAACTTTTTAAGCTCTACAATGTGTCGTCATTGGTGGCTTCAGTAAAAACGGCTTTTAGACGGCTAGGCAATTTAGCAAATCGCTCATGCAAATTATTTATTCACCAAAAAGTTAGATTTTAGCAATCTTTTCAGCTGTCTTCAGCTTCTCACCATTGAACTCCGATTGAAAGTTGGTAAGAGCTTTCTTTATAGTTTCAAAGTCAAGAGTTAAAATCATCAAGCTCTTAGACCATTCATAATTTTTCCAAAAAAAAAAATTCCAATAAGTCAACGACTCCTTCAAGCAAGTCAGTTGGAGGATAATATCAATCAAGGATTCCAAACTTCAAGATGAAGCAATAGTTATCCATGTCTTATTTATTAGTGTTTTAGGCTACATATTTTATGAAAATAAATGGATTAATCTTATAAATTCATGATCATATGGTCATTTTAGAGGACTTGCATATTATATTATTCCAATAGTTTTTTATCAATAAAATTTCTAGAGCTTCTTTCTTTTGGAGCTCATTTCCTTATTTAAAATCTTTTGCCTCTTTCTTTCTCTTTCAAGTTCTGCTAAAACTCTCATAATTGAGTAAACTCGAGCAATCATCTATGAACAAATTTGAATTCAATAGCTCTGATTATTGGAATGTAATATAAGTCACAAAGTTTTATGAAACAATTCTTAAAAATTTTTATATAATGTTGGGGTTTTATAATTTCCTTATTGCCTATATTAATGGCTGACTCTTAAAAAGATATAAATGATAGTGATATATCTTCAAAAAATTATCTTGATCGAGCATCACTACAGGAAAATGCGACATTATCGGCTGATTCTATCCGTCGGTAACAATCGAAATACGTCAGAATTATTATCTTTCTGGTGTATTTCCGACGTAAAATGGTTAGATGGTATTTCACGCGTCGGAAATAAAATACCGGCGTAAAATTTTCGTTGGAACTAGTTCAGGTGGTTCTTCTGGCGCAATTTCGGCGAAACAAAGAAGGCCATTCGAAAATTGTTTTGTTGCTTTATTACGGCATAAGATGCATCGGTATTTTCGGTACAGAGTAGACGCCGGCATTACCGACTAATCTTACGCCGGGGAATAAACGACACTCTGTTACCGGCGCATATGGTCGTCGAGAAAAGCTCGTTGTATCGTATTACCGGTGAACGTTACCGTTGCATACATCACTAGTATTACCGGCACACGTGGTCGTTGGAAAAACTCGTTGTATCGTATTACCGGTACTGTTTCCAGTAAATTATCCGTCAGAAACCTGTAGCATAAACAAAAAAACAACCTTCCTCCTTTTAAAAATTGATTTCCACAATTGTACATACATAGAAAATAATACAACAATAATATATACAGTCACTTCAGATCAATAACATCACAAATTTCATTATAGAATATAAATATTTAAAGCATAACAAAAATAAGAAGAGTATTGTCAACAAACATCAAATACTAAAAAAAATAAAATGTCAAATGAACAAACAACTAAACATGTCCAAATATAAATATTCACATCAGCAAAACAAATAACATCTACGACTCTGATTTAGTCTACTCCTTAGCTAATGTTGTACAGCTCCTCCCACTACTCATATGCTTCCTTATGTTTCGCATTTCCTCTAACATTTGAACTTGTTGTATCTGCATCTTTTGCATATGCATCTGCATCTGCATCTGCCAATCAGCTTGTGCTTTCCTTACCTGTTCTAGCTCGGTTATAAGGGTAGCTATCTGTTGGATATATAAAAACTCCTAGGTGTTAGCTGAGAAACTGGAGCTACCAGATGTTTGCAACTTATATGTAGCCGCTTGCGAGCCTAAATTGTATAGTTTGTCGTGCTGAATTCCTCCTACTACTTGCACCAAGTGCGGTAGTCAGAATATTTTGCTGATTCACCTGCTGTAGCCTGGTTCTCTCGAAGTCGTATATACTCCTCCTATAAAATTTAATAAAAATTTAATCAATTTATATATAGCATCACAAAATTTAAACTTATATACTTACATAAGCTTTTCTCGTACGCTCATCAACCCATTGTTGATTCTCCTGCCGCTTGTGGGTATGACTATGCAATTCAACATGAGTTGGATCTCTATCCAGCACTTCTAGGCTTAGATGCATTTGATTTTTATGTTTAGAATATGGGCAACGAAACTTTCCTTCTGAGATAAAGTTGGACAGTTGAGAAGCTGTTTGAATGAAAATATTCACCTCTCTAATGAACTCATTTGTTAATGTCTTTCGTCCTTACGCCAATTGATTATATATACAACTTCTTTGAGTTCTGATATCTATAATATAACCTACATATATTATGAATATATTAGATAATTTTTTAATATTTATTGAAGAAAAATATAAAGAGTCTTAGCCTGCTCGGAAGGCCATCGTTTTAAGTGACCAAACCATCCAAGGCAACTCTCTCTAATCTTATCTTCCATTAGAGCTACTCCTACCTTCTCACATATATGTTATTTTCATATCATGTCTATAATCAAGTATGCCTTAATGCATTCATCTACGTCTACACATCAACGCCCAACACATTCCTGATCTATGTCCACATAACAACGCCCAATGCATTTTATTCAAATTCATAAGATATATATATATAATCTTATCTAATCTTATCTTCCACTAGTGTTACTCGAACCTTTTAATGTATATGATCATTTGATATCATATCTCTAAGAGTAAAACCACTCATCCACCTGAGCATCATCATCTCTGGAACACTTAAATTAATATTATGCTTCTCTTTTTTATGTCCAACATTATGCATCATAAAGCATTGTAGGTCTAACCACCACCATATAGAATTTCCCCTTAAGTTTGAGGAGGGGCTTTCTTGATCTGTTATCGACGAACCTTACCGTCACAATCTCAACCGATATTACCAGCGCATATGGTCGTCAGGAAAGCTCATTGTATCATATTACCGGTGAACATTACCATCGCATATGCCACTGATATTACCAGCGCACGTGGTTGCCGGAAAAGCTCATTGTACCGTATTATAGAAGATAGGCGAAACCGTGGCATCGGCGTAGCTCTCGTACGCGCAGCAGTCGTCCGACGTGAGAGAGAATGAAATGAGAGAAATTGTTCAGGGGAAACCAAAATAGGGCCTTAACCAGTGCAATTTCTGGCGTATTATTCACATGTTAAAGAACCGGTGGCGTAGTCGCCGGAAATAGTTCGTTGAGTTTAAGTATGCCGACACATGATATGCCAGTACGTCCGCTGGTAACTACCACTGGATGCTACACCAGATATAGTTCGTCGTGTTTAAATAAGCTGGTGCACGATTCGCTGGTTAGTCCATCGGTAGTTACCGGTGGAGAATGCGCCGGACAACTAAGAAATGATGGCAAAACGTTGACGAAATGTACGAAGGTAACTTTATGGTGGTTATTCTGCCGGATAATGCACCGTTAAATTACCAGCGAAACATCCATCTATAAAGATGCCGATATTTTCAACATGAAAATGTTTTTGCCGGTACGTTCGACGGTAATGGCGCATTTTCCTATAGTGTATGAATCTTGAGGCAAAATCAAGTGGGTAACTTTCAAAATTAAATCTTGGAACATATGAACTCCGATTTTAGCAAACTTATAGTTGAACTAAACGTCTCAAAAATATGAACCCAACAACAACAAATTTAACTCAATCGGAGCCCAAATGAGTCCAAATCAAATACTCAAAACATATTTGGAATGTTCAAACCATAATTTAGATTACCAAACGGTTTCTAAACATGGCATGCTTATAGTCGAATCGATCGAGCAGCTCGACAAGAAAAATCCAATAAGCCTAAGATTGTCAAATTCAGATATCATTAAGATAGTCAAATGTCAAACAAATGATCTACGATCAAGGGAATCAATATTGATCGTCCATTCAAACCTCTCCCAATTAATTTACCCGTCATTTTTCTCCTATTTACTGGCTATATCACTCTCAGAAAACTATAAATAAACCCCTCATTCTTCATTGAAAAGGGGACGAAGGAGGAAGAGAGGGGACCCAAGAAAGAAAGAGACTGATAGGAAGAAGAAAAATATGAGATCTCTCTTGCCACCAATATCCTCCTCGACCACCGCCCAAACTTCTATCGGATCACCGCCAGTTGCCATACTTCTAAAAGACACCAGACTTCCAACCAGGCCGGCCAGCCACCGACGGATGCCGGACTTTTACTCGACATCGGACATCTACCTGACACCTGACTTCTGCCCGACATCGGAGTTTCACCCGACGTAGGACTTTCGCCTGCCATGAGACTTCCACCTGGCCACCTATGGATTCCACACTTCTGCTCTGCCACCGACTATTGTCAAACTTTCTCCATGCTATTAACTATCGTAGGACTTGTCTGACCTCCACCTAACTCATAACTATCATCATAATTAGGCTCAACCGCCAACTAATGAAGAACGACTTTTGCCCAGCCACTAACATTAGACTTTCACCCAGCTTCTAATTATTGTTAGACTTCCACAGACAACATTTATTATGACCTCTATCGTCTAACTATGGTTTTACTTATAACAGCCTAAACTCTTAACTATCGAGATATTTTTCATTTTGACCTAAAAGCCTCACATTTTTGCCCTGTTGGTGTAACTTTTTAGTAGGTTACCCATCCCAAAATTACTCTGGGATAAACATGCTTAACTATGGAGTTTCTTAAAGAAATTTTAACTATTACACCAAAAGTTAGCCGCCTTGATATTTAGGAGTTTAACTTTTTTTACTTAAGGAGTTTTTTATTTCCAACATCTGTCGCACACTAACTATGGTCCTTCTTACCTCTGTCGCCCACGACAAAGGTCTTTTGACCTCCATCACTGGACGACTACGGTCCTTCCGACCTCCGTCGTCAAACAATGATCTTTTTGACCTCCATCACCCGCCGACTACAGTCCTTCTAACATCCGTCGCTAGACAATAGTCTTTCTGACCTCCGTCGCCTACCAACTATAGTCCTTCTAACTTCCTTCACCGACTATGGTCCTTCCGACCTACGTCAATAGACAATGGTCTTTATGACCTTTGTTGTCTGCCGATAATGGTCTGTCCAACCTCCGTCACCTGCTGACTACGATCCTTACGACCTCCTTTGTCGACTACAGCCCTTCTGAACTCTGTCGTTAGACAATGACCTTTTGATCTCCGTCGCTTGTTGACTATGGTCCTTCTAACTTCCTTCACCGATTATGGTCCTTCTGACCTTCGTCGCCAAATAAATATCTTTCTGACCTCTGTCGCCTGTTGACTACGATCTTTCTAGACTTCGTCGCCTGCCGACTATGGTCCTTCCGACCTCCTTTGCTGACTACGATCCTTTCGACCTTCATCGCCATACAATGGTCTTTCCAACCTCTGTCTCCCACCGACTACGGTCCTTTCGATCTCCTTCGCCGACTACGATCCTTCCGATCTCTGTTGCCAGCTAACAATTTTTCTGATTTACATCATCCACTGACTATGATATGATCTTGCCGACTAAATGAACACGTCAATATTGATTCATCCAATTCCCACCATGTAATGCACTCTATATGATGTCTATTTGTTACATCATATTAAGGCCTTGTCCCCCAATTGTCATTTGTAATCGACTACAAACAATAATGAATCATTTGAAATTTTGCCAGGCCCCGTTATTTTTTTCGCATTTTCATGAGTTTTCACCTAAAAACTTTGGTACTCTAACGAATGCTACATCCTCTATTTTATCTGATTGTGTATTGGATCTTCGTACAAAACTAAGACTTTAAACCTAAAAAAATCTTAGTTAATACATATTTTAAAATTCATTGCTAAAATTATAAGAAATTTTTATTTTATGATGGCTAGATGGTATCAAATATTAAAAAAAAAATGAATGAAGTTTTTTTCTCAATTTATAGCAATAACATATTTTAGCATTAAAACAATCTTTCCATAAGTACCTTATTTTTGGATTTTAGTCCAGTTTCTCTTTCTCCTCCATGACAACTCAGTCTTTCAGAAGTTTAACTCTTCTTTTAGGAGACTACAATACATACAATAAAGAATTGCTTCTTTCTTTAGTGTCTTCCGCTGTCATCGTTATTATGAAGCTTTGAAGTATGAACTCGGGACTCTCTCTCTATCTCTACAACTCGTCCATTCTCTCTCTGTCTCTTATAGCTATATAGCAATAGAGATCTACTTCTCCTTTCTCTGCGATGCCTCGCGCATGGGGTACGGCCCCTATGACTTGCTTCAATCCTAAATTACTGCTTCGATGCCACCCTACTCCTGCACACCTACACTCTTCTCCCCACGCCTACCCACTTACAACTGTACTCTCTCAATCTCTTTCTCTATCTAGCTTTCTCTCTCTATCTCTATCTTCTTTATGGCTGAACAACCGACATTGAACACCGCTACCTGTATAAAGGAAAAGGCCAAGTGGGATTTGCATGCTGAGAAACTTGCTAGGGTTTGTTTGTATCAGTCTAGCCTTGCATGCCTTCCAACCCTACTCCTTGCTTGCTTGCTTTGTTTCTGTCTTTCTCTCATTTCTTTTACTGTATCTTCTTCCCAAATTGTTAACTCTCTGGTTTTTGCTCTATCGATCGCTCTTTCTGCTGGCTCTGTATTAGCTCCCTGCAAGCGAGTATTTCTCTCAGCTTGCATGCATGGTTTTGTTGAAAGATTTATGTTGTTACTCTTCTCTTTTGCTTTCTTCTGTAAGATTTCATGAAAGATATATAAGAAATATTGGTAAATTAGTTTTAATTTCTTGTTTAATAACATCATAGTATGTTATGTTTGACATCTTCTGAATGTTTTCTTAGATTTCATGGTTCTTCTACAGCCTCTCACTTCATTTTTAGCTTTCTTTCACATCATTCACCTCTCCAAACTAATTAGATTTTTATTTTCTTGTATTTTTCTTTGTTACTTTTATGATTTTCAGTGACATGAAACATATATTTATGATATTTTATATTGTTTTAATTTCTTGCTTAATGTCTGGTGAATGATTTTCTCATGTGCATGTCTTCTTCTTCCCATGGATCGATCTAAACCCTAAACCCTATATATTCCACTCCATGAGATATTCTTCATGAAGCTCCATGAATTCAACCTTGAGTGCTCAGTGGAATGGATGA
Source organism: Dendrobium nobile (assembly GCA_022539455.1). Classification (NCBI taxonomy): domain Eukaryota; kingdom Viridiplantae; phylum Streptophyta; class Magnoliopsida; order Asparagales; family Orchidaceae; genus Dendrobium; species Dendrobium nobile. The sequence goes on along the minus strand of CM039721.1, from coordinate 67,567,932 downwards.
AGCTGCCAGCATGATCTAGCATTGAATGATGAATACAGGTTTATGAAAATACATTCATGGATTTGCTGGTTCAGTCCTTGCTAGGTCATGCTTTGGCAGCCTCATTTCTTCCTATTTCTTGAGCACATATCATCTCAGTCTCTTTGTGAAGAACCGGAGGTCAGAAGCTAGCAGTCACAAACATGATCAAGAGCACTGTAAGTATAATATTTCTTAAGCTTTCTTAGCTCTTAGTTCTCTATTATGCTCAAATTTTGAATGAGAAATCATCATCACTTGTGATGTAAGAGAAGGCTAACGGCTATATTATTTGGGGTCTAATTGTCTATCTTTTTTTAGTTGCTTCTGCTATATATGAATGATAAGTTGTTGTTGATGATGGTTTTTATTTCTTTAGTGTGAAAGAGACTATCAGAGGAGTTTATGTGGAGTTGAAAGGGTTCTCTGTGTGTTTGATGGAAGGATGTCATATGCAAAGATTTGTGCTTGCAGGCTTTAAAATATTCCACGGAGAGTAATATTATTGAACAAGAAGTGTTCTGTGTTGTGAAATTTAATATTTTATTGAAAATTTTACATTTAATAAACTCTTTAAAATAGATGAATCAAGGCTCAACTAATATTTTAAAAATGATTTTATTAAAAATTAAAATAGATTTATTTAATATTCTCTAATATAATCTTTTTGCCATCTTACTTAATAATATTTATTTGAGAATATTTCATACTCCAAAAATGATGTAGTATTTTTTCTTTAATTATTTTGTTTTTAAATTTAAATGTAGATTATTTAATTTCGCATATTTAAGTAAGTATTTCTTGATTTCTTTTGTAGTTATATGTAATAATTAAATTGTGTTCTAAGATGAATGATAGTTTTTTATATTAATTTAATTTAAGAAAAAATAAGAATATACCAGTACTTATTTTTATTGTAATAGTTATTGAAATTATTAGTAGTCTTATATTTTATTAAAGTTGACATAATAATTAATTTATATGCCTTTATTTTTTTTAATTATTTGATATTTCTTAGTCATTTCTTTTTAAATCTCACATATGATATATTGAAATAAAATAATAATCATATATTTAGCTTTATTATCTCACTTTAATAGAAAGTATTATATATCACATATGATTTATATTTTGGTTATGATAAAAATGCAATATTTAAACAATTAAAATTAATTTTGAAGTCAGAGATTAATTCAATTGGATATTTTCTATTTTTAAATTAATATTGCTCGTTATTATTAAAAAGGATTAAAAATAATTATGGTAAAATATAAATTAGTTTAGCTTGAATTTAATTAAAAATCTTAATTAAAAGAATGGATATGATAAAAGCTTTTATCATTATTTGCTCAAAAATAAAGTTAAAAAAATTTAAATAAAATTTTACGTTGAATGGCTTGATTCATCATTTAAAAATGACCACGTGTAAATATAAGAATAAATTATCAAAATTTATATTTATCATTTAAAAATGATCACGTGTAAATATAAGAATAAATTATCATGTATATAACTATATATAGGGAGTTATGAAAATTATTCAATGGTTACTATTCAAAGACAAAATTATTTTATAAAGATTTTTAATTTAATAATTTCTATTTTTTTACATTTTAATAATAAATAATTTTTAATTAAATGCAGAAAATTTAAGGGAAAAATACAATTAAATTATGATTCAATTGAAGATGAATTAGAAGCGGTTGCATTAAATATAATAAATTTAGGTGAATAATCTTCTTCTATTTTTGAAATAAATAAATGTAATAAGTAGAGGGGATAAAAAACTGAATTATGTAAAAAAAAAAACCATTGATTGAAATTTATAATTTCTTATTTTCTTGCACATTAACAATTTTAAATGGCGAGAATTATTAAAATTCTTAACAGTGGACTTTGGAAAATTGCCCGTCTAAAGTTTTTTTTTATTATTTTTTTTCCTTTGAGGTTGATGTGAAGGGAATATGCAATAAGAATATTCACTCACAGCGTTTTTTTTTTAAATGAATGTGTATGTATAATATAATTATGAATATTTTTTTTGTGTTATCCATTCTTAATGATGACAATACATGCACGAATCTTGAGGTTTATCCCAGAGAAATTTTGAAATGGGTGACTTCTAAGAAAGTTACACTAATAAAGTTAAATTAAATCGTGTAGCCCTTAGGTCAAAGCGGATTACATCTTGATAGTTAAAAATTTGCGTTATGACAAATTATATTTGAGCAATATATCAATCAGAAACCAGAAGATGGAAACTCAGTGTCATACAAGACAGTGTTATGTCATGAGAGTAATCTCTTGAATCCTATATGATATAAAGTGTTATGCGGCGCACTATAGGAAAATCAAAAATTATCGATGGTTTTTTTCCGGCGGTTCTTATTATATTTTTGGCAGTTTCATAAAATATCATCGTGTAGGAAACGATTTCCGGCTGCATAAACGAACGATAAATTTTGGCAGTCATAGCGTCGGTGACCGCCGGTTAATCACCGTTGGATTACCGGCTGTCAAAAACGTCGGTTTTACGCCGTCGGTTGACCGCTGGTAAATTGCCGGTATTTATCGGTGGCTATGATAAGACCAAATCTTCATTCCAACACTTATAACCACATATGCAATAGTACAAAATAACAACAACTACATCAGACCTTCATCGCACTTTTTATGGCTACATATACCTTTTTTAACATAAGAAAAATCCAATGCATCTACTTCCTAATCGGGTCATCAGAAGGCCACAATTTTATGTGACCAAATCATCTATGGCAACCCTCTCTAAGTAATAGCTTATGCATAAATATCCTTAATGACTTGAATATATGTATTATTAAACTCTTTATTTTGTAGAAGTCTTCATTGCACTTCTCTTAAAATTTTATTATATGCTTTCTCTAAATTAATAAATATCATATGAAAATCCTCCTTATTCTCTCTGTACTTCTCCATCAAACATCTCAATAAATGTATAGCTTTCATAATAAACCTACCCGACATGAATCCAAATTAATTCAAGGGAGGTGTAGCCACCTCTATTACTATTAAAATTACACTCAATGTATTCAGTTTTAGATCTACTCAAAATGAAAATCTTTAGACTCTAAGTTTGACCTCCATAATTTAAGTTTGCCTTGAACTCCTATAGTCTTATCAATAAGAAGAATATCATTAGCAAAAATAATACACCAAGGTAAATCCTCTTGCAAATGTTTAGTGAGAACATCCATGGCTAAAGCAAAATGATATTTGATGTAATCCTCTTGTAAATGTAATACAACCTATTGCAAATTTGAGAGAAAAAAATGCAAACCTAAATTCGGTTCGAAACGTTGCTGATCGACGGCTTTCGCCGGTAGATTGCGGGCGTGATTGTCGGCCAGAGAGACATTGTTGGTGATAAGCAGTCAGTGGCGCGATCGCGAGTGGCCAGAGAGTGGGGGCTAGCGAGCATCTGGAGAGAAACAGATACACGAAGAAATGAAGAGGAAGGCTCAGATTGGCCAATATTAGTGTAATTTTTGCGGTGTTCCAATGGTTTTGATCGCCAGAAAAAATTACTTAACACTAGTGGCCAAAGCCGCTGGTATAAGCGCCGGTAAAACAGAAAATCGATGCCCTTGCCGGGGGTTATTATATCGCCGCTAATTTTGGTAGTGTATTATTATAAGCCACTGGTTAATACCGGCGGTTAGACCACTGGTTCAATCGCCGGTAATATCAGCGACTATAGAACCACCGTTAATGGCGGCTAGTAATGTTTGAATTTTCTGTAGTGGCGGGATTTATCACTTGAACTTATAAGTACCACCTCTAGAGTCCTATATACTTGGTAGATGATTTTGATATAATGATAGTAATGAGGATGCCAATTATTTAAGTGTGTGAGATTTTGAAATCTTAAGTAAAAGAAGTAGAATATTAAGGTGTCTTTTTATGTAATGTTCATAATTTCATTTAAAAGTTTTGCGGTTAAGCGTATTTATCTCAAGAAAATTTTGGGATGGGTGACCTCTTTGGAAGCTACACCAACAAGATAAAATTGTGAGGCCCTTAATGCGAAAAATATCTCAATAGTTAAAAATTTGTGCTATGATACTAGGTCCTTTAATTGCTCTCAATTAACTATGGTTCGTCAATTACCATCAGCCAACTATGATTCTCTAATCCTTGTTGCACGACTATAACTCTTTGATCATCGTCGCCCAACTACGATCCTTCGATTGCTCTTGCCAGACAAAAGTCCTCGGACCTCCGCCATATGACTATAGTCCTCTGACAATGCTTCTCAACTATGGTCCTCCAAACTTCATCACCGACTATAATCCTTTGACTTTCGTTGCTTAACCATGATCTTCAAATCTTTGACCACCATCATCTAAGGATGGTTCTCCGATTACCATCACTCTGTTATAGCCTTCAAATCTTTTTCCCTTGATATAGTCCTCTTATCATCATTTTTTTGTTACAATCATCCAACCACAATCACCCAATTACAATCCCTATCATATAGTCTTTTGACCTATATCATTGATGTTCACTGATTGCATCATCTACCATCACTAATAATGTCTACACATATCATCATTTATTAAATTGATGCATGCAATCAACACCAACTTTAACTCTGTACATTAGCACTTGAATTTTTGTTGAACTCCTTTTTATCTCCTCTCCTTAAAGGAATATGATAAAACAAACAAGTAAATAATCTTTTAAAGATAGCGTAAGACCCATCTAATGTAATCTTGTTGATAATTATCTTCCTTAAATCACTAAAAATGAAAACAAATGTAAGCAAACTTTAGGTGAATCTCAAACTTTACACATAGTCCTCAGTTGAACTTATAGTACTTCTTAGGCAAGGTCATAGTCATGACCTTAAAAAGATAGCTATGGTCTAAGGACAAAATAAATAGGGGTGTCAATTCAGGTCAATGGGTCAGATTTGGGTCGAACCCGACTTGACCCGGGCATAAACAGGTTGACTCGAACCCGACCAGTTTAGCTAAATGGTCAAGAATCCTAACCCGAACCCGACCCGCACGGGTTGCCATGTTGACCCGACCCGACCCGCAATCCCGTGAGCGCAGTTGTGAGTCGCGAAATAAGGGCGAATGGCGACTTGGCTGGGCGTCGACGTGGGCGAATGGCGACGGGGCGAACCGATTGAGAGCGTAGGGCCTGGGCGTCGACGCATCTTGGGTTCCTGGCGGGTCGACTGGAGCCTGGCGGAGGCGGGTCCTGCCGTAGGCTGAACCGTCGGAGGTGGGGGCGGGTGATCGCCGGATTTTTCGGGTCGGGTTCGGGTCGTGTCAGAAATTGACACCCTTAAAACTAATCTTCATTTTGATTTACGATACCATGGCGTTTGCTTTCCCAATCAAGTTTTGCCTCTGTTGCGTTACATCTCAAAATGATTTCAAAGATATAAAAGCTAATGTAGATACTTGCATTATTGATATTTGAGTATAACTTCTAAGAAGTACAAAAAACGGGGCTTGCCGATCTTGAAATTTTATTTGCCTAATGAGGACAATCAACATTTCTTTCTTCTCTATGTGGGAAGTGTAAGTAGTTTGGCCAATTCTCAACAGATTAATTAGAAATCCATTTAATTTACTTTGACTTTAATACTTATTTTATTTGCAAAATTAACATAGAATTTAAGTACAAGGTATCAATAAACAAAGTTTCGAAATGCAATAAGGGATTTTTTTAATAGTGGTGAAAAAAAAAAAGTAAAAAACATTTAGTGTAGAATAAATTAAATGCAGTGTATTTGAATAATTTTAGAGTTATTTGATTAAGTGTAAAATAAATGTAATAGATTACTTTGTGTTTAGTTAGAAGGAAAATGAACTCACTGTAAGGTATGATGATAGTGGTTAGTGGAGATGGTAATAGTAGGGGTGTAAGTTAGCCGAGACGGTCATGAGCCGGCTCGAGTTCGACTCGTTTATCGGCTCGCGAGATGAGCTTATCGAACTCATAAGTCGAGCTTGAACTCGAGCTCGTTTAGTAAACAAGCTCGAGTTCGAGCTTGATGAGGCTTGATTCGTGAGCTCGCAAGCCGGCTCGAATAATTATTAATATTTGTTAAATTATTTTATTTTATTTTATTAAATTTAAATATTTGAAAATAATAAATGTTTAAAATATTTAATAATATAAATATAAATTAATATTTAATTTTTAAAATATTTAAAAAATCACGCCGAAGCGAGCGAGCATGCTCGAGCTCGTTTATAGTGGAATGAGCTCGAGTTCGGCATTTGACAATTGAGCTTGACTGAAACACCCCGTAACTCAAACTCAACCTCCCTTAGGTGATAGTGCTTCATGTAACATGTCACAACGACTGTGGTAGATTGTGGTGAAGGGCAATGGTGGTCAACGATGGTGTTGAAGGCCGGTGGCAACGATCTGTTGCGGAGTCATGAATTTTTTTACTATTTTAAAAATATCTTAAACTTTTTTCATTTGACTTTGAAATCAACATTGGTGTTTTTTTTTTATGTTTTTTTAGGAGAGTTGTTAAAAGTAGATAAATTCTATAACAATAAAAAATTTTAATGTCATACTCATTTAAATTGTTTTAAAAAAAACTCACTATCATCGAGAGTGCAAATTATTAGGTCTGGTCACCTGATTATTCCAATAAAAGCTTGTCACGTATACTGCACTTTGACTTCGCTTTACTTACGCTTTTGACGCACTTAACTTAAAATAATATTTTATTTATCTCCGGACATATCTATACGTCCGGTGACCGATGTAATAATTTGCCCTTGAGAGAGACAGAGAGAGGAAAGAGGCCGGAGCTAGGCCGTGGGTGGTGGCTATCGGTGGTAAGGATATGAGATCTATGGAATTCAGAGAGATAGTGAAAGAGAATGTGTGTGTGAGAGAGAGAGAGAGAGAGAGAGAGAGAGAGAGAGATAACTCACGATGATCATCGAGGAGAGCGTCGACGGCAGGAAAATCTGTGAGCGATTTGGCGTGGAGAGGTGCTGTGATTTAGGCTATGTTATTATTTAATTTAATAATTTCTTTTATAAGATAGTTTGTCATATTATATTATTTAGTTTTATTCTGTTGGAATTTACCCATGGCTTAATCCTATAGGAAAAGCTGCTGTTTACTTTAATTATTTTGGGGATAATTTGGTTGATTAAGGCAAATTCGTACACACATCATATATACAATACTCTAATATAAGATTTCTTGATTGATAGCCAAAATCTCCCAACCAATAGATCAAGGTGAGCTTCCAATAGGGGTCGTGCTCCTAGGGCCCTCATTGTAAATTCGCTCATAGCATCGACCTCATGTAGCTGCCATTGCAACCTCACTCGAGTGCTTGATTATCCAGGCGCAAGGGGCCTACCTCTGCCTTCAAGTTCATCCCCACAACCTTCGTCTCACACACAATGCCAATCCCTACCTGCACATTCTTTCTTTACTCCTTTTTGTGCCCTAAGATTTTTTTTTTATTTACCTTTATTTTACTTTAAACCAAACAAAAGAAATCTCATCTCCTAAATTTAATTTATAATTGTTGCGTACTGGAGTATTCGCGGCGGTAGAGAAATATATATTTTAATGTCTTAGCATTGTACGAAGATCCAGCAAACAAGCAGATTAGTGGGTGTAGTATTCATAAGAGACACCAGAGTTTTTACGTGAAAACCCCTAAAACGGGGGAAAACCACGGGGCATGGCCCAGTTTGAATGAATCCACTAGTATTTGTGGTTGATTACAAATGAGGCGCTTCCTTGGGAGAAGGCCTTGGCTTGATGGTACAAATATACACATATAGAGAGCATTACATGGTGGGAGTTATAATATAGACATGTTTGTTTGGTCGGCATGATCATAGTCGATAGGATAGAGGTCGGAAAGGCTGTTTTCTGGTGATGGAGGTCGGAAGGATCATAGTAGGCGAAGGAGGTCGGAAGAACCGTAGTCGGCTGGAGATAGGGGTTTGAAAGATTGTAGTTGGTAGAAGACCGGGGTCAGAAAGATCGTTGTATGATAATGGCGGTGGGAATGACCATAGTAGGCGAAGGAGGTCAAAAGGACCTTAGTCGGCAAAAGACAGGGGTCTGAAAGACCGTAGTTGATAAGAGACCGGGGTCAAAAAGACCGTTGTATGATAATGGAGGTCGGAAAGACCACAGCAGGCAAAGGAGGTCGGAAGGACCGTAGTCGACCGGAGACAGGGGTCCGAAAACCGTAGTTGGCAAGAGACCGGGGTTAGAAAGACTGTTGTAGTATGGTGGTATTCTGGTAGAATTATGGGCATCAGATGATAGACCAACAGAAGTCCGGGCCTCAGGTGGTGGTCCGACAGAAGTCTGGGTGTTTGGTGGTGGTCCGATAGGAGTTTGGGCCTCAGGTGATGGTCTGACAGAAATCTGGGCCTCAAGTGGTTGTCTAACGAAAGTCCGGGGCATAGGTGGTGGTACGACGGAGCAAGGAAGTCAGGCGGTGGTACGGCGGAGGTGAGGGCCTCAAGTGGTGGTCCGGCGGAGCTCAAGGCTTCAAGTGGTGGTCCAGTGGAGTAACGACGTCAGGTTGTGGTCCGGCGGAGGTGAGGGCCTAAAGTGATGGTCTGGCGAAGCAACGACGTCAGACGGTGGTCCGACGGAGATAAGGGCCTCAGGCAGTGGTTCGGCGGTGGTCGAAAAGGAGCTTCTTCATTCTCTTCATTCTCTTCTTTCTTGGACCCCCCTTTTCAAGAGAAAGGAAGGGTCTATTTATAGATATCTGGAGTGACATGGCCCATAAATAGGTGAGGGATCAAGGATAAATGGGGAGTGGTACGTTGGATGGACGGCCGATATTGAATCTCTTGATTGTGGATCATTCGTCTCATATTTGAAGGTCTTAATGATGTTTGAATTCAACGATCTTGGGCTCGTTAGATTCGTCTCGTCGAGCCGCTCGATTCAGCTATAAGCACGTCATGTTTGGAAACCGTTTGGTAACCCAAATTGTGGTTCGAACCTTCCAACAATGCTTCGGGTCCTTGTTTGGACTCATTTGGGCTCGGATTGAGTCGAATTTGGTGTCGATGGGTTCGCATTTCTGAGACGTTTAGTTCGACTATAAGTTTGTTGAAATCGAAGTTCGGATGGTCCCAATTTTAATTCCGGAAGTTTTCAATTTGATTTTGCATCGAGATTCGTGCCCGATCAAGATAATTTTTTGATGACTTATCAATAATAAATTAAATAGTTCTGAGCATTTCAAACAAGATAATATCCTCTAAATTTTAAATACATGCAACCAAACAATCTCTTAGGTTATTTCATTTTTGGATTATTCTAGTTATGAGATCTAAGAAAATGAGTTTGTAACAAAATTATAAATTAAATTATTAGTAAATTAGCTTTTAAATTAGTCATAATAAAGTAGCTTAATGCATAAAAAAACAAATGCATAATCTTTATCATGATATAGTAAAACAAAATTAGTCCTATCCTTAATTCCTCCTACAACCTGAATGAAGTCAACTGCGCGCAGCCTTTGATCCACCAGAAAATTAATTTCATCATGGAAACTATGCATGGTTAGACAACAAATGTCTAAATGAATATTAATTTGGGGAGCTAAAATTGGCAAATTTTTAAAATGAGATTATTTATAAATTTGAATATTACAATAATAAAGTTAAAATTTAGGCTTCGTTTGGGACAGTTTTTTTATTGCTTTATAAAACTGAGTTTTAGTACAATTTTTTTTATTTTTGTATTAAAACTCTGTTTTAAAAAGCAGTAAAAAAACCGTCCCAAACGAAGCCTTAGATTAGAAAAATTGATCAAGTGGTCATGTGAATGATGACTTGCCTTTCATGTGGTCAAGATGAACTAAAATAGTTATATCATGTGACTATTTTGAATTCTTTTTAAAGATTTGATGAGTCAAAATTATCCTTCAATACAGTTGGAGATCAGTTTCATATTGCTTCTTAAAGCAGCTTTTTAGTGCAAAATTTAAAATTTTTTTACTAGAAAGCTGCTTGAAGTAGTAAGAAAATCCGTCTCAAATGAAGTCTTAGTTTGACACTTCCTATGAAAACCTATATAAATCACTAAATTTTTTATTTATTTGCATATCTAACATATAAATATTTATATTCAATTTGTAACATATTATTATCTAAATCATATCAGAACTTATGCATGGAAAATATGTATTTAAAAATAGAAAGTTTATGTTAGTGGAACTCTTGTGTGGGATCATTATGCATTAAGTAGATAAATATAAAAAATATAAGATTTAGATATTAGATATATAAATATATAAGAATTCAATGATTTGATAATATCAAAGAGTAAATACACTTGTAGGACTAGTAGATAATTCAAAAGTTAAAAAAAAAAAAAAAAGATAGATGAAAATGAAAAATAAGAAAGGTTTTAATATTATGTGTGTAAATATATCCTAAGAAAATAAATTAATTGATAATAGGTTAGACTTTTTCAGTACACTTGTAGGACTAGTAGAATTTTGTTTTTGAATATTGAATTCAGATAAATTTAATTATAAAGAATTATTTCTCATCCTTATAAATTTAAAAATTAAAACAAATTATACTAATATTGATATATTCTCAAAAAATTATTTTGATCGTGCATGAATCTCGAGGCAAAATCAAGCCGGAAATTTCAAAAATTAAATCCGGGAGCACCTGAACTTCGATTTCAACGAGCTTATAGTCAAACTGAGCGTCTCGGAAATACAAACCCAATGACACCAAATTCAACTCAATCCAAACCCAAATGAGCCCAAATCAAGCACCCGAAGTGTTGTTGGAAAGTCATACCACAATTTGAGTTACCAAATGGTCTTCGATTTTAATGAGCTTATAGTCGAATCGAACGGCTCGACGAGACAAATCCAACAAGCCCAAGATCGCCGAATTCCAACATCATTAAGACCTTCAAATGTCTGACGAACGGTGCACGATCAAGGGATTCAATATCAACCATCCATTCGACCACTCCCTATTTGCCCCTGATCTCACACCTATTTACGAGCTATGTCACTCCAGAAAATTTATAAATAGACCCCTCATTTCTCATGAGAAGGGAACCAAGCAAGAAGAAGAAGAGAAGAGAAGGAGAAGAAGAGAAGAGAAGGATAGGAGAGAATAGCTCCTCCTCGACCACTGCAGGAGTTCTTCCCACCGCCTGAACGACGCCGGAATTCAGTCAGACACTCGAGTGACGTCAGAATTCTTCTCGAGCAACATCAAAGTCCTGCTCGACGCCGAATTTCAGTACAACTTCCAGACGACACCTGAATTCTGCCCAATTTCCTTAGTGACGCCAGAACTCTGCTCAACTTTGTAACTGAATTTCAATTCAGAAGAAATTCATTGTAATCTGATTGTCCTAACTTTGTGGACGAGTCAGCATTTTGTATCTCAAACAAAACACTAGTGGAACTATTTCAACTGGGCGAGGCCCCGTGGTTTTTTCCCTTTCAGAGTTTCCACGTAAAAATCCTGGTGTTCCCATTTCTTTTCTATTAGTGTCCTGGATATTCATACAACGCTGAGACGGAAATTTACTAACTCTATCACCGCGTATATTCTAGCCCGCAACAAATATAAAATTATAACTATTATTAAAAAAAATAAAGCTATGAGAAAACTTGTTCAAATGAGTCCCAAGACTAGTTAAGACTACATTTATGTGCTACCATGAAATCAAAATTTTATTATTTATTTTAAATTTTATGATCTTATAATTGTGGCATCTTGTACAGTTATACCACGTGTTAATAACTCGATTAAAAAAAAAAAAAGATTAAGCGTCCATTTTGGACTACTCTCTCACTTATTTGTTTTTTTTTTTATAGTAACTGTAATTTTGTTTGGTTGATGTTTTGTTAAAGTTTTTCAAAAAAATTTATGATAAAAAAATTGTTCTTTATATCAGAGCAGTTCAATTATTTTTCCTGTAATCGTCCTTGAATATTCACGGCGGTAGAGAAATATAAAATTTAGCGTCTTAGCTTTGTACGAAAATCCAGTGCGCAATCAGATAAGAGAGAGAGCGTGTAGTATTCATAAGAGACACCAAATTTTCTACGTGGAAAATCTTGAAAGGAAAAAAACCAAAGGGCCTGACCTAGTTTGAAAGAATCCACTATTATTTGCAGTCGATTACAAATGAGGTCCTTCATTGGGAGGAAGGCCTTGGTTCGATGTACATCATATGGAGTAAATTACTTGGTGGGAATACAAAGAATCATTGTTGACGTGTTCGTTTGGTCGGAAGAATCATAGTCGGTGGACGACGAAGGTCGGAAAGATAGTTGTCTTGCGACGGAGGTTGGAAGGACTGTAGTTGACCACGACAAAGGTTGGAAGGACCGTTGTCTGGTAACGGAGGTCAGAAGCATCGTAGTCGGCAGGCAATAGAGATCGGATGGTCCATTATTTGGCGATGGAGGTCGGAAGGACCGTAGCCGACCGTAGTCGGCGGCCGATAGAGATCGTAAGGATCTTAGTCGGTAGGAGATAGAGGTGGGGGCGACGGAGGTCAGAAGGACTGTTGTCTGCCGACGAAATCAGAAGGACCGTAGTCGGCATACGAAAGTTGCTAGAAAGATCATTGTTGAAGGGTGACGGAGGTCCAACATCAATTGAAGGTAGGGCAAAAGTTTGGCATTAGTTGGTGGCTGGGCAAAAAAATCAGCATCAGTTGGAAGTTGGGCAGAAGTCCGTAGTCAGTTAGTAGTCGGGTAGAAGTATGACATTAGTTGGCGGTCGGGCAGAAGTCAAACATTAGTTGGTGGTCGGACAAAAATCCGGCTTCAATTGGCGATCAGGTAGAAGTTCGGCTACGAGCAAAAGTCCAGCATCGAGTAGAAATCTGGCGACGGTTGGAAATCCAACGTCGGATAGAAATAATTAAAATATTCTTAAATTATTTAACCAAATAAATCAAGATTAGAGGAAACCCACCTTAAGCTTTATTCATGATTTGTTATGAAAATTCTTAATAATTTAAATTAAATCATTTTGACTAATTGTTTTGATATATTTGTTTATAAAAAAGTTACATTTTAACATTAACATTAATGCATTTATATATAATACAAATTCTTTTAAGTCCAGACTATTTTATATAAAAGAACAATAATTTCATGATTTTGCAGAGAAAAATGATCTTTTATGCTTTTTTATAGATAAGGGCAAGTAATCCTAAGATTTTATTGAAGTCATGTAACAGAAGTGGCCTTTCTCTTAAAACCTAAAAAATAGTAATGGAATTTTCCATTAAAATTATTAGTATAAAATTTTGAAAGAAATATGTAAGATGGTACATTACAAGAAAGTATTAAAGGCTATATGTTTTTTTTTTAATTCAATTTAAGTTTCGTTTGGGACAACTTTTTTATTGCTTCTTAAAGCATCTTTCTAGTGCAAAAATTAATTTTGTACTAAAAAATTATTTTTAAAAAGCAACAAGAAAACTGTCCCAAATGAAACCTTAATGCTAATACAAATATACCAATATAAAAGTAAGAGGAGAGGAAAAAAAAAATCTAATAAAAGAGAATATTATCAATAATGAGAATATATTATGCTAATAAGTAATTTTAGAGGATTAGAGGTGTCAGATCAATGTATTTGGGGTTGCAATGATAAGGAAGATATCCATCATATTATGTTTGATTGTAGAGTTTCTTTGGAGGTGTTTGAAGCTCTCAAGCAATGGGGTTTTCCTTTACCAGCTAGCTTGGTTCGGGGTGATGCAGATCGCTCCAAGTGGAAGAGAACTGAGAATTGCTTAGTTGAATTTTCTCAAAATGATTTGCTTTTCTTAAAATCGATTCATCTCATTTAGTTGAATAGAAATGAGAACAAGTATGGAAAGAAGTGGGCTACACCTTCGATGGTGGCAGCAAATATTCTAGGGAATTTTTCAGTGGTAAATCTTTTAGTACTAAAGAAGCAATAGGACACTACTCAGTTTTATCCGATTGGTTGTAGTTGGTGTCCTCCCCCTTCTAAGTGATTGAAAGTTAATATGGATGGAGCATTTATAAAACCGTATTCGGCTGGTGTTGGCATTATTGTTAGAGATTCCAAAGGCAAGGTTTTGGTGGCAGCCAGGGGTGTCAATTTCGGGTCACGGGTCGGGTTCGGGTCGAACCCGGAACTGACCCGGGTTCAAACGGGTCGACCCTAACCCGACCCGGGAAGGCAAACGGGTCGGAAATCCGAACCCGGACCCGACCCGGCGGGTTGCCGGGTTGACCCGACCCGACCCGGTTCGGGTCGAACCCGCTGCTGGCGGAAAGCGGGGGACGGCGACGTGGCGGGCGAGAGCGGGCTGCAGCGCGGTGGCGCGCGGAGGGCGCGCGGCTGGCGGACGGTGGGCGCGCGGCATGAGCTGGGCAACGCGGGCAGACGCGGGCTGCGCAGGCACGCGCGGGGCGCGGGCTGCGCGGCGGGCAGGCGCGGGCAGCGCGGGCGGGCAGGCGCGGGCAGCGCGGTCGGGCAGGCGCGGGCAGCGCGGGCGGCAGCTTGGGCGGCAGCTCGGGCAGGCGCGGGAAATGCAAAAATTCAATTTTTTTGAATTAAACGGGTTGGCGGATTGACCCGGCAACCCGCCGGGTCAACCCGAACCCGACCCGTTTTTGAAACGGGTCGATTTCTGGAACCCGAACCCGACCCGTTTTGAAATCGGGTCGGGTTCAACCCGGCGGGTCCGGGTCGGGTTTTCGTGTCGTGTCAAATATTGACACCTCTAGTGGCAGCCGACAATCAAGTGAGACATTGGGATGTAGCTTACATTGAGCTACAAGCTATTGATCTTTTGATGGTGCTTAATGAGGATATTTTGGGAGCAATGGGCATCATTGAAGGGGATAATAAATCAAACATGGAGTGGCTTCACAAGAATGTTCAACTTGGCAAGTGGAGGTGCAACTCTTTGGATTTTGATCTTTCTTTTGTTTGTTAAAGATTTTAATCATATAATTTTCAATTATATGCCTAGAAAATTCAATAGGGGTGCAGATTTCTATGCTAAGCTTGCTCTTTCTTCCTCTTTTTTATGGAGGCAAGATCAAGATTTTAGCTCTTTAGATGCTTTTGTGAATATCCTTGAGGAGGATGCTTTTCAACCTCCTTAGGACTTTTCTTTTCTGTTAATAAATGCCTTTTATGGCTTTTGTTCAAAAAAAAAAAGTAATTTTAGACACATTGTCTACTATTTATATGACAATAAATCTAGATAATTCACATAATTTCTAATAAATTTATCATATGTTAGAAATTAATTGCCATCAGATGTTAATTATTAGTAGGTATTATGTAATTGTCGATTGGAAATGTTGAGTGAATATGGATGGCTTAATTGGTTGTTCTTCATATATGTTGATGGCTGAACAACATTGAACTTTAGTAAGCATCAAACAACAGTCGATTCGGAACATCTAATGTATAGTGATAGAAAGTGGCTTGTTTAGTTATGCTTTTCATAATAGGTAAGATATGTGATAATTAATGTGTATATTGGACATTGATGGCTAATAAATATTAATATGAATATGAATTAGATGATTATTCTATAGGATAATAGATGTCAAGCGATTGTAATTGATTTGCTATGTTGCTCTCCTTATTCCAGGAGAGATTAACGACTAAGAAGACGATCGTTAAATGTTTGTGGCTAATAGATTTTGGACATTAAAAAACATCAAATAATATTTGGCAGGGATGGACGACGATTGAATGTTTGCTCCATTATTCTCCTAAAAGGGGGATTAGCGTCCAAGAAGGTGTGTACAGAACAATGTTATCATGCAATTGAATATCGGCAAATGCCTGACAATGACCCATTAAGAAAAGCAAATATTGTGGTGACGATTAATGACATGTTTGGTCGTTCTCTTTATATGAATGTTGCTTAATAACCAGAAAGGTAGGTGTCTGTTATTAGAGTTTAACATACATGAAATGCTTTATGAGTATTAAACGTAAATGTTAGATGCCGAATGGCAACTGAATGCATACTCTATCATAATAATAGAAGATAAATAATAAGATCAATTTTAATCAAATTTCAATTATATTCAAGCAATATTAAGAGAAAATAATTTTTATAAATTTATATAAATTTAATTTACAGATATTAAACCCACCTTCATTATTTATAAACTAAATACTAATTACCTAATTAACCTCGTGCTTAAGCATCACCGACCGCCGCCTGATGGAAAGTCCGACTTTCCAGCCTATTAACAAACAAAATAATATTTGAATTCCCAGCCCACGTGGCCGCCTTCCTAGTCCACATACACCCCGCCAAAACACGTCCAGGTTCACGCACGCTTTCCTTCTTCTGCTATGCTTCAAGAACGCGGACCAGAATCCTGACCAGGTTCATGAGGCACATGCCCGATCACTATAAAATGTTAGACCACTTGCAACTTTACAAATCATAATCCACTAATTAATCTTCCGATTTGATAAATACGTTTCCCATTTTTTGTCTTTTAGATCGGAGCTTCTGCTTCGAACGCCGGCGGCCATCTCGGCAATGGCTTCGATGGAAGCGCTTTTTGCGAATGTCCCAGGCCGAAATCTGCAATTTCCCAAAACCCGGCGAACTGGCTTCCCCGGTGGTGCCATGGTTCGCCTCCGGCGGGTATACGGAGGTGCGGCTAGGGTTCGGTGCGGCCTGATTGAGCCGGACGGAGGGAAGCTGGTGGAGTTGGTGGCGCCTGCAGGGCCGGAGCGGGAGGCTATTCGGAAGGAGGCGACGCTGGCGGGGGGCCTGCCGAGGATTAAGCTATCGCGGATCGATTTGCAGTGGGTGCACGTGTTGAGTGAGGGGTGGGCGAGCCCGCTCCGCGGTTTCATGAGAGAAGCCGAGTTCCTCCAAACTCTTCATTTCAATTGCCTGCGGATGCCGGATGGTTCTGTGGTCAATATGTCGGTGCCGATCGTGCTCGCAGTGGACGACGCGCAGAAGCGGGCTGTTGAGGGCCGAGACAGGGTCGTGCTTGTGGATGCTAATAGCAATCCTGTTGCAATTCTTAAAGAGTAAGGATTAAATTTCTTCTACACTAGATTTATTGGTTTTCTCTTTTGGCTGTGATTCAAACTTGGAGGTCATCACCATTTTATTTATTTGAAATGATGTGTTACTGGTTTCGTTCATTTTGGTTTTAATTTGCTTCGTTTGCTTTTAAATTAAATGTTTTATTGGTTGAGGTGGAATTGAACGGTATGGCGTGAATTTTAATTATCTACATGTTATTTTGCAAAGCAAAGTTCCATCTAATTGATGGCTGGTGACTCTTGAGGGTTTTTTTGGTGCAATATTTATAATTTATCATTCTTTGCCCTTATTAGATGTGTTGATGTACTGTTCTTCGAAGAAACAAAAGCATGGAGTATTTAGTATGATAGGGAAAATGTCTCCTCTTCTGAGTTAAAGGTGCGGAAAGTACCTCGTGTTACTATTGAGTGATTTAAGTGAAGTGTCTTTGTCTAAGTAATTCAAACGATTTTCAGTTTTTGTGTCCTGTTTCTACGACTTCATGATCTATTTTTTAGTGTCGCTGAAAATTTCATTACCATTTAACATCTGAATTATCATTTGGCTTTTGTTGTTTTCTTATTCCTTTTATTTTACCATAGATACTTACTCATTCCATGAGAAGCAATCACTTGCAATAATATTTTAAGCTTTTCTTGGCATTTTGGTTGTGTTTGATGCTATTTTATTATTCTAAATCAACATAATGTAGGGAGGCATTTCCATTTCTTTCTTTCTTTCATAAGGCATAATGGATTTAAAGGAAAACAAAGTTAATCAATGCTAGATTCATACAAGCATGATTAAGCATATGTAAGTAGTGTTGACATTTGACTTATCACCACGTTGGAGATATTTAACTTAGGCTTCGTTTGGGGCGACTTTCTTAATGCTTTCTAAAGTAGCTTCATGCTTTCTTAATGCTTACTAAAAAATATTTTAAAAAGCAGTAAAAAAGCGTCCCAAATAAAACCATTAATCTTAATGGGCTGTTTTTATTTCAAACCCAGTTACACCATTCAATGAAACGGGTTTCCTATGTTTTGATTAGTTTACAATCATGTTTGGAATGTGAATGGTCACTTTCCAATTTTATTTTCTAATTAATACGTTATACAACCTCAATCATGCAGAATGTGTTGACACTGTGATCAACAGTTTGATATTTGGGCTGTCATATTATATTTTTGGCTTTTCTATGTGAACTTGTCAAATGTCATCTTGTCTTTTTCCTAAGGTTATTAGTGTCATACAAATATTCTAATCGCTTTAAAATAATCACCTTAAATTGAAAGGTATATTTAAGAAACTCGGTCATGAGATCATTCTGTTCGTTGTCGTTTATGTACTCAATTTCATTAAAAAAGTGATATTTTGAAGTTGATTGTTTAGTTTCATAATCTAAAAAGAAACTGTACTAGCCTTTTACGTTTTCCAAGTCCGAATAAGATAAGTTTTTTTTTTTTGTGACGAGGAAACACCATTCTTAGGCCAGTGAAAAATCCCGATCAACCTAGCATGCAACCCACACTAATTTACACGGACCAACATTTAAGGCTTTCACTGCCTGCCAAGAGATTCGAACCAGAAATCTAGGCTTTGCCCAGCCGGTTCATAGACAAATTATCTATTGATGTTAGTTTGATAAGAAATCATAAAACTTATGTCAATTGTAAATATTATATTGATAGCCTAGTTGAGCATGATAAAAATATTGAATTTTTTTTATGGATGCATGGAAAATCTATGAAAGATTAGATTAAGTGATAGTTATATTAGAGACATTATGTGAGTATCATATTTTGAAGATATGATTGTAGAAAATAAAATTAGGTTGTTTTGGCATATTTGCAAAGGGTAGATGTAGCAATAGGGAAAATAAATATAACTAATATGGAAGATTTAAGAAAAGTGAGATTGAAATTAACATGTATAGAAGTTGTGCATATGAAGTTTGCAAAAAATTAATTTAACATCTCATCAACTATATAAAATAATGATTAAAGATTCATATAATTATACCCAAAATAGTTGGGGAAAAGATTAATTTTGATGTTGATTTCTAGTTTATGGCAGATATGATATTTTAGGAAAAGAGTACACCTATTTTTTTGCTACAAAAGCATTGACCCAAGAGTAAGTATGGTAAACTAAAAATTAATTGCAAACTATATCAAGCACCACGTGAAAGAATATCAACATTTATATGGTTCAGCTTGAGTAAGCCTATGCCCATTATAGAGGAGAGAATTTGGTCCATTAACAAAAATATTATAATTGTGGTGTACAATAAAAGGACGAATGCTCATTAGTCATTCCCAAAATTCAAGTATACCCTTGCTTAGTAAATAAAACAAGAAACACTAAGTCTCATAAGATAAGTCAAATAGAAATAACTTAGGAATGTCAACAAAGGAAAATGATTAAACAAATATTAGAAAATTTTCCACTTTAGAGATTCCTTGGAAAAGATAACATTGGTTCATTGAAAGATTACTTTAAAATATCAAAAATAAAATATCTTATAATTTATTTCTCTTTATTCTCTCTCTCTCTCTCTCTCTCCACCCCCCACCCCTTTCTATTTTCTCAATTCTTTCTCAACTCCTAAACATTATTAATATTGCCCTATGCTTCCATGCTAATTAAGCTTCTATACATCAACTTATATAACTACCCACCCATTGCAAAATTACTTATGTGAAATCACTTTATTCATTTCCAAGCTTTCACATAAGAAGCTTAAAGTCTACATCACCATATAATTCAAGCATGATATTGATTAATTTACTAATTAATATCTCACTTAACTCAATATTATGATAAATCCTAGATCTCTTATATGACTTCCTTTCAAGTTAAACACTATCAAGCTCTATAAGCTCTGAAGGGCTTAGCATGCACAATCTTTTAGTGATGTTTAAATACTCTAGCCACAAATCTTCTTCAGTTGTTTCCTATAGGACCTATGCTAAAACCTCAGTCCACCTATTACAATTTAATTGTTGAGAGAACCCTTTAATCCATCTTTTATTTGTCTTCTTGACTTGTGATTTAGATATCTTATTACGTCCTATGAGTGCCTTCACATGCCCTTGTTGAACTAGAATACTGCACATTTTGGTTCTCCAAAGCCTAAAATAACTCTTTGAGTTATTAAACTTCTCAATCTACAATTCCATGGTTATTGTATTCCTCATAAATCTTTGCTCTTATACTAATTATTGGGAAAATAGTGTGCATAACTTTATTCTATCAAGAAATAACCTTTTGAGCAAGTATGATGAACCTTAAATTAATTGCAAAACAGATTAGATATCGTACAAAGAACACCAAAGTAGATTAATTTAATTAAGCTTATGTTTACAAGGGATGAGAGAGAATTTGATTTACGAGCAAAGAAATCACATGTGTGGCACACACTTAAAGGATATTTACCAAATATTCTCAAAGCTCGAGTATACACTACCTCAATAAAGAAAAAAGAGAAGCTTAAAATATTACAAAATAAGTAAGAAGAAATTATTTAGGAGAGTTAAGAAAGTAGTATTAAACCAATACCAAATACCAAAAATTGAAGTTCTTAAAAAATCATACAATCATTCATTGAGATGATACTTTGAATTCCTAGAAATAAATTTGTGATTTATTTCTCCTTCTTTCTACTTCTCTAGCCTTTTTCTCTCATTTCTCAATTCCTTCTCACCTCCTTAATAAAAAAACCTCAAGATTGTCTAAGCTTCAATGCCATTTAAGCTTCAATACGTTAATTTTTTCTATATACCAATCCATTGCAAAGTTATCTAACTTATGCACACCCACCTTATCTATTTACAGGCTTTCACACAAGAAACATGATATCTATCTCATCATGTGGTTCATATATAGATATTAGATCAGGGCCTAACAAATCATGTAACATATTTTCTTGCTTCTACATAAGAAATTTGAAACCTATCTTACCATGTGATTCGTGCATGACATTGAGTCAATATCTAGAATAGCACCACCTTTTCTTTGTTGGTTGTTCTCAGTTAGTCTAAGATGATTTTAATTTGCGTACCAATCCAAATCATTGATTATCCCTTTCCACCATTACCTGCATTGTCACTTTTTCCTAATCTGTTAAAGTTAACCTTCTTTTTACTCTCTTTTCCTCAAATTGCTCTTATTTATTCTAATTTCGTTCCTTCCTATCCAACCTTTTTTAACCTCATGCATTATTTCCTTCGTGTTTATCCTTTTACCTTGAAGGATACTTTTAGCTTGTGTATTCATAGGCCCAACATTGGAATTCTTATGTAAACGACATGCCGCCCCGACTCAGCAACCTGTACTGGAATAGGTGCAGTTAGTTTGATACTGAGTTGCTGTCTCAGAAAATTTGAACTACTGATTGAAATAGTAGTGAGTTATAAACCACATTCTTCGTAAGATAAATACTGGCTCGCTTCGTTTATCAAACTTCTACATTGTTGAACTAATTTTTTAGTTGCTTATGGGTCTAGGACTTTCCATTTTTCCAGCTGACAGCTGCTAGAACTTTGTGCATATTAATATTTGAAGGGTCATACCTTCTGGTTCATTGTAATTTTAGAATCTTTGGCTTTAAGTATACTTTCTTTACTATCCTTTTTTCCTTAAAATTGGAGGACCCGAAATAACATTTGGTTCATATTTTGAAAGTTCTTTTTAATTGATGAAATATATAAGCATGTCTAGGTTAGTGGTTATTGGATATTTTCCATTGTGTGCAATCTTCTTTTAGCACATCAATATGTTAAAAAAATGCACTTAATATGGCTTTTGAAAATCTTGCCAAATAAAATATGACATAATTAATTTGAAAGGATTGCTGAAATATGGCCATCACGTTTGTGTGTGTGTGTGTTTATAAGGCTAGTTGTTTGCATGTTGATTGAGCTGCACTGTACTGAGAATAGATTATGGAGCCCAGAATGAGCTACTAACTTAGGATGTGATGCCCTGCTTGAAAGCATGTGCTGGTCATCTATTTGAAAAGCAAGTTTCTTCAGAGCTTTAATATGAAAATGTTAATTGGGAATCCATATTTTTTAGTTTTATGGTTCCTCAAAGAACAATTCAATTAACTGACCACATGATTCGAAGCCACTTGTTCTTTTTTATTTATTTATTTTTTTTATTTTTTGTTTTTTATTTTTTTTTTAAGCAACTTGTTCTTGAATCTTGCTTAACCATGATAATAGGTATTGAGACCCATATGAGCTACAAACTACATCAACCACACCAATCCCAACTAAATCTTCAGTTTTGATAGCTTTTCTTAGGGAGTTTGAATCAAGGGAAAACCAAAGTGGTCAAACTCATTTTCAAGCCAAAGCTTAAGCTCATATATGAGTGCCATCCATTTTTATTTCTACACCAATATTCTTTTCAAGTCCGATGTAGGATTAAACCCAATACTGTTGTCTACCTCAATGTTGAAGATATGCTACTAATGTGAGTGTAAAGAATGTTTTTAACCCATTCTCTCTAAAAAAAAATGCTAAGAAAATATAGTGGTTATATGCGTACATACTTTTGTGGCAGTTTAATGCAAAGCTCTGCACTTGCTTCATCTTTATTTCCTTATATGTAATCCTTCATTTATTATTTATTCCTCTGCTTTATATGTTAATTTCAATATGTACTTCTACCATATTTGTCTTATTTAAGAGGCTAAACTCATACCTTTGCAACTAAAAAACAAAAACTACATTTTTTTATGCTTATTAACTTCTTTGATTACTTAATAGGCTTCCTCTGATGAACTTTGTCAAATCCTAAATTTTAATGTTTGATTTCTACTACATTTCAGCATTGAGATATTCAAGCATAACAAGGAAGAACGAATTGCTCGAACCTGGGGAACAACTGCCCCAGGATTACCCTATGTTGAAGAAACCATAACCAATGCTGGAAACTGGCTCATAGGTGGAGACCTGGATGTCATAGAGCCAGTCAAATACAATGATGGACTTGATCAATATCGTCTTTCGCCTGCAGAGCTTCGAGAAGAGTTCACAAAGCGCAATGCAGATGCCGTATTTGCTTTTCAGCTCCGAAATCCTGTGCATAATGGCCATGCATTGCTCATGACAGATACTCGTAAGCGGCTTTTGGAGATGGGCTATAAAAACCCTATCTTGTTGCTTCACCCATTGGGAGGCTACACCAAAGCTGATGATGTACCACTCAGTTGGAGAATGAAACAGCATGAGAAGGTTAGTTATTTTGTACCAATGTTTCCTCAACATTTTTTCATGTAAAAAGCTATACCTGAAATATTTGAAGCATTTAGCCTAAAATAGCAAGCCATTCGTTATTTCAATTACAGAAACTATAGGTTAATTTTATATTTTAATTAGTAATATGTTGTTTTTTCTAAAATTCCATTACAGGTGCTTGAGGAAGGTGTCCTTGACCCTGATACTACGGTTGTTGCTATCTTCCCCTCTCCCATGCATTATGCTGGACCAACTGAAGTGCAGTGGCATGCCAAGTCTCGTATTAATGCCGGTGCTAATTTCTACATTGTTGGCAGAGACCCTGCTGGCATGGGTCACCCCCTTGAGAATAGAGACCTTTATGATGCTGATCATGGAAAAAAAGTACTCAGCATGGCACCTGGTCTCGAGAGGCTCAATATCTTACCATTCAAGGTATGTGAACGTGAAGCAAAAAAAAAGATATTTAGGCTTCGTTTGAGATGACTTTCTTTCTACTTTTTAAAACAGCTTTTTAATACAAAAAATTTTAATTTTGTACAAAAAAGCTATTTTAAAAAGTAGAAAGAAAGCTGTCCCAAACAAAACCTTAGTTATGTAATCCAATCTATTTGAGCGACTTCTTGAAAGGATTTAAACTCTAGGAGAGAAAGGGAAAATGATACTTAGTTACATGATCTAGGGTTTGTGGCAAGATTCAATTGAACACTAAGTTAAGATTATATTTCACTCATTTTGAGTTCCGAAATAAATCCTCACTTTTAAAGCATTTTGCAAGCAATTTGTAGAGTCGAAAATCCATTTTGATTTCTAGAGAAATCATAATTTTACAAAATATTTTTGTAAGTTAAGCAACCAATTAAGCTCTAAGGGTATTCTTAATTTGGGATGTTTAGCCATCGAACTGTCCTTACCGTAAGGTGTAGCTACTCACGATGCATGCTAATTTTATGTAGCCTTCTTAGATTTCTGTTGGTTTTTTGGAGGCCAAAGAGAAAGAAGAAAATTTTATTTTTCATTAAAGAGAAAAAAGAAACATGATGGATGATATCGGTTAGCAATGCAGGTGAACTAAGTTAGGATCAAAGCCACCGTATATCTTTAGAACGGTATTTCTTTGTTGATCTGTCTCTTATTTGAAATCATTTACGAATCATAGACACATTTTTCTTTATATTTTAAAATTGTAGATTGTTTGTTACTATAATATACTATTTATTATTCTTTTCTGGTGATGCTTTTCATGAACTTAACAGCCCATTTTCCTTTGTAAATTGACAAGAAGCTGCTTTATTTTAAGATGTTTTACTAAGTTTTTCCTGAATATTTTCAGGTAGCTGCCTATGATAAGACGCGGAGAAAGATGGCTTTCTTCGACCATTCAAGGCCCCAGGATTTCCTCTTCATCTCTGGCACCAAGGTATTCTTTGCCTAAGTAGAAATTAGAACCCTCTTATGAATCTGAGTAATTTGTCTCAAAATTGAAGAGTTTGATTTTGATTTTGACTAGGGCGAAAATGATTGATTTTGAGTAAAGCTTCAAGCTGATTCAAGTTAATTATGCATTTATGCACATGCATATATATATATATATCATATATTAAGGGTTCATTTGAGACCGCGTTCTTAATGCTTTCTATGAGAATTTTTTGTACTAAAAAGTTGTTTTAGAAAGCAATGAGAAAGCTGTCCCAAACTAAGCCTAAGTCAGTTTCGAACGATTTTTTGAGTCAGCTCAAGCTAATTTTGAGTTTAAGCGCAGTTATCTGCAGATGAGAAACCTTGCAAAGAACCGCGAGAACCCACCAGATGGCTTCATGTGTCCTGGAGGATGGAAAGTTCTTGTAGATTACTACGACAGTGTGGCTTCTGGTACCAAAATCCGACAACCTGTTCCTGCTTAAGACAGGTTAAACCTTACTTCAGAATCAAAAGATGGTGAACCATACCTGTATAATAAGCTCCAATGAGCAATGAAACTGTGCGTGTTGCTTGTGGTCACAGATTGCCTACACAGCAATCACCATTGTACAGAAACTAACTTGCAAAGCTTCTGTTATGCCATGCATCGCTATGGAAATATTTTCTACCCAGTTATGCTAGTGAGAGGGAGAGCTCAAGGGTAAAGCTTTCACCCTTAGTGGGTTTTGGCAAGAATTAGAGCAAAAGCCATACTTTCTAGTAACATCATTTGGAAAGATTTCTCTTTTGTCATCTCTGAGTCATTTGGGTCTTACGGTTCTATTTGGGATAATTTTCTGACTATTTTGTTTTTCAGATAATAATTATAAGTTCTATAGGGTATTGACTTCTTGTTAGGGATGTCAATTTTTGACACGATACGAAACACGACCCGGAAAAATCCGGGTTCGGGTCAACCCAAACCCGAAACGGGTCGGGTTCGGGTTCAAGAAATCAACCCGTTTTAAAAATCGGGTCGGTTCGGGTTGACCCGGCAACCCGAAATTGACCCGAAAGTGACACGAAAACTGATATTTGACCCGAAAACCTGAGATTGACCCATTTTTTACCCGATTTTGACCCGAAAAATGAAGATTGACCCGATTTTTGACCCGAAAACTAGCAATTTTGGGTCAATCCCAGATCATTCGTGTCGGGTCGGGTTGACCCGGACCCGAATCGGGTCAGGTTCGGGTCCGGAAACCTGACCCGTTTTTAAAAACAGGTCGGGTTCGGGTTGACCCAAACAGTGCCGGGTCAGTTCCGGGTTCGACCCGAACCCGACCCGTTGACCCGAATGGACACCCCTAATTGTTATTTCTCGTTGTTTTTCAAAAAAAGTTCTGGTGAAAAGCTGTTTTCTGCGATCATAATCTCAAAATTATTTTCTCAACATCAATTTTATAAAACACTGCCATCGTCTCATACAAACCATATGCAAATTACATATAATGGATCAAATCAAGAATCATGTTAAATTTTTGGGTAAGTAAGTTTAGTCCATTTAATGTTTTAATTAGATCAGTATTCTAATCAGGTTAGTTCATAACTCGACCTCTTGACTAGCCCACCCTAATCAATCCAAAGGTGTGAATAATATCTCGATCACATATCAGATTCATGCTTCTGATGATGATGCATGAATTGATCAAGGCATGAGATTAATCTTTATGATGAATGATGATCTTAACTGAACACTCAAATATACGAGAAATTATTCTATGCGGATCCGGATGTAGCTCGACATCAGAAGGAGAATATAAAATATACTCATAAATCATCCTATCAAATGAAATCTACATTTTGCAGATGATAAATCATGCCTCTCTTTACAATAATAAATAAATAAATTGCATGACACCAAAAAAATGAAAAATCCAGCTAACTTCCAATCTATTTTAGCTCTCATTTCATCCATTCTGCTCTTGCACCTATAAATACAAACCCTCTCCCACGCTTCTGTAATTTTTGCTGTAAGCCTGTAACCATTTACTCCTCTGCTTGCATGGCTATAGTGAGCGATAGATCTTCTCCTCTCATTCAAGTAAGCTAGATATATCATCACTCATTAATGACCAACGCCGCCGCCGACGAGGACGGCGGCCCGAAAAACAGTCCGGCCCATCCAACCTTGAGTGCCACTGTAATCTCTGGTCCAATAATCGTCGGCGCCGGTCCATCTGGCCTCGCCACCGCCGCCTCACTCCATCTCCTCTCTATCCCCTCCGTCATCATCGAACGCTCCGACGGCATTGCCCATCTATGGCGACACCAAAGCTACGACCGTCTGTCTCTCCACCTTCCCAAACAATTCTGCGAGCTTCCTCACCTCCATTTCCCCTCCCAACACCCCAATTACCCTTCCAAATCCGATTTCGTCTCATACCTCATCTCCTATGCTCACCACTTCGGTCTTCGGCCGCTGTTTCAATGTGCCGCCACGGCGGCACGGTTTGATGAGACGGATTCTATGTGGCATGTGACGGCGGCGCGGAGATGGCCGGAGGGGAAGGAGGAGGTGGTGGAGTTTGTGTCGCCGTGGTTGGTGGTGGCGACAGGGGAAAATGCAGAGCCGGTGGTGCCGGAGATAAAGGGGAGGGAAGCGTTTAAAGGTGGAGTTTTGCATTCCAGTGAATATAAGAATGGAGTAGACTGTAAAGGGAAGAGGGTGTTAGTTGTCGGTTGTGGTAATTCTGGAATGGAAATGTGTTTGGATTTGTGCGAGTATGGAGCAATGCCATTCTTATCAGTTAGAAGCGGGGTAAGCTCTTTTCTAATCTTTCTCTCTCTCTCGGCCTCAAAAAGCTCTGGTTTTTGTTTCCTCGCTCTGTTTTCTTACCCTGTTTCAGAAAAACTTTACATTGAATCAAAGACTCCATGTCATTATAATCTTTTGATAGATTAAAACTGGAATTTCTGTTTCAATCAAACAAAGATTAGAAGAAGAACAATGAAATCACCATAATGCTTTTTCTATATGGCATTGCACTGTCATTCCAATCTCTGCCATGGAAAATAACAACTTCATTTCGTACAGGTGAAGAAGATTAATCAATGAAAGTGTCGTACCTTATTTCGTACTGTGCTTACAAGTTGTATTCCTGTTAGTTTTTGCTTTTGATTATATGAGAATGTTAGTTTTTGCTTTTGATTATATCCGCAGGTGCATGTATTACCGAGAGAATTGCTTGGAATCTCTACTTTCGGGCTAGCAATGAAGCTGTTGAAGTGGCTTCCAGTGAGATTAGTGGATAAAATACTAGTATTATTGGCGAGGATGGTAATTGGAGATACAGGAAAGTATGGATTGAAAAGGCCTAAGATAGGGCCACTTGAGCTCAAGAATGCAACTGGAAAAACTCCTGTTTTGGATGTTGGAGCATTTA
This sequence comes from Dendrobium nobile, assembly GCA_022539455.1. Lineage (NCBI taxonomy): Eukaryota > Viridiplantae > Streptophyta > Magnoliopsida > Asparagales > Orchidaceae > Dendrobium > Dendrobium nobile. The sequence goes on along the minus strand of CM039721.1, from coordinate 67,539,737 downwards.
ATCTGATAAAGAAAGGAAGTATTAAGGTAGTTTATCCATTTTCATTGTAATTGGTTCTTCTTATGAGTTTTTGGATGATAATGATATCTCATATAACTGTAATGAAATGCACAAATCCCAAATTTGTTGTATAGAAAGATTACAATATGTCATATCACCTTCGATTCTCTCACTCTGTACTCTGTTCTTCCCAAAACCTTGGTTTCTCGTGCATTCTACTGTAACTTTCAAAGATATGATTTTTATGTGATTAGTGACTAAAGACAACACATCATTTCAACAACTAGAAATTACTCAGAGTCTATATTTGATATTTCTCTCTCTAAACTAGTTATGGGCCATTCTATTTACTGATCAGAGGATCTCTGTTCCCCATGCTGACCATGGCAGATAGTATCAGAAGTGGAATCCCTTACAAGGAATGGAGCCAAGTTTGCTGATGGAAGAGAGATGGCTTTCGACTCTGTCATTTTTGCTACCGGTTACAGAAGCAACGTCGCTCACTGGCTCAAGGCAAATATCTGTGCTCTCTCTCTCTCTCTCTCTCTCTCGCACACAAATCAAATAATTCTCATCGAATAAATTTCAAAAAATAAAATCTTCTCATGGAATAAGCTGTCATATGGATCTTTTTAAAAATTCCTTTGTAAAAACAGCATTTTTTTTCCATCCAAAATCAGCTTGTATGTTTTATCCAAACAAGACGCACTGGTTAACCTGTACTCCCTTAAAAAATGCGATCTTTTGAATGAAAACTTAAATCTTTTCTCAATCCAAATATCAAATACACAAAAAAAGAAATTCAGATTACTGCATTCTCTGCAGGACTGCGATTTCTTCTCAGATGATGGCAAGCCCAAGTCCCCATTCCCCAACGGCTGGAAAGGAGAGAATGGCCTCTACTGCGTTGGATTTACAGGCAGAGGACTCCTCGGGGCCAGTATTGACGCAGAGAAGGTAGCTCTTGACATTGCAGATAGATGGAAGAATCTCTAATCTAAAAAACCAGTAACAAAAGCTGGTTTTTTTCTTTTATGTTAACTTAGAAGTTTAGAATGAAGCAGGTTTAGCTCGCTCCAAGCATACAGTTCTTTTTGTTCCCTTTCTTTTCACTGTAGAAGGAGCTGTATTGTATTTTTAATTTTTTGGGGGTGGGTGGGAGGTGAAAGGAGCAGAATAGTATAGTGTTGCATGGTCCATATTTTGTATCAGGAGATGCAGAGAGTTAAAGGAGAGAGCAGTGCTAAGCACAGAGAGTGATGTCAACGTGAGCTTGGCTTTTGGTTTCAAGTGGTTGCTTCCGCCTCTGTTATCAGTCCTTTCCTCCTTCTCTGCTCCCCAAATTCCAGTAGATTTGGGAGGTAGTGGTTGATGCTCTTTGTCCTGTATTTCAGAGAGCAATGTGTGGCTTTTTGTGTACTGATTTCTAATGCTGAATGTCTAGATATAAGTTTCATGTAGTCGAATAAATTTAAATTTTTTATAGTAATTTTCAAGATATTTACTAGTTAGCTTCAAAATTGTTTGTTCAGAAGACAAAAACTTTACTCCCAAAAATGACCAAGTAAAGGGAGGGAGAGAGAAAGAGAGAGAGAGAGAGAGAGAGAGAGAGAGAGAGAGGATTATGAGAATTTTTTATAAGTACAAAATGATTATTGATAGATACAATCATTGATTACGTTAAATGTATATATACGGAGCCGATTCTTGTGAAGTCACTGGTTGGCTTCAACTTTGCTCATTGAGTTCTAGTGAGTAGCTATGATGATGGAGAAAAGTTCATGCCCCCAAAACGTTCGTGGTTAATGTTATGAGAGGAGAGAAAACCCTAGAGTGTCCCCTTCCCTATGACCCCCACCGCCGCTACCTTCTCTTTGACTCGGCCGAAGAGCTTCACCACCCCCCACCCCCCACACACACATGACTGTTTTAAACTTTTCTGACTTCCTCCTTTGTTCTCTGCTTCATCAAACCCTAGCTCTTACCCTCAACCGCCCTCCTCTTCTGATGTCAACCTTGACTGAAAACGCCTTGTGATAGATAAAAAACTTGCCTCTAAAGAGTTTCCCCTTAACTTTGTATCCCCTATGAATGGTTCAATCTTCTTCTCCTCTGAGGGCATTGTTGTCGATGTTAAAGAATGGTAGTTTAGCTTAGTTGGATATTCTATCGATAGGAGGTCTTTCTATGAATCTTTAATACATGCTATTAACAAAATGTGGGCTTTGAATGGTACTATGAATCTGCTCTATCTTAGTGATGATTTTTTTCTTATGAAATTCTCTATCTGTGAGGATTTTAAGAAGGCTTGGACTGGGGGTCCTTGGTTTTTTCTTGGAAAATCATTTATATTATAGAGATGATCCCGCCCCCCCCCCCCCAAAAAAAATCATCCCAAAGAGAGAGAGTTCTCTTTTATCCCCCAACAGATAAAAATCTTGGATGTTCCATTATTTTGTTGGAATCATGTGGGTTTGTCCAAAATTGCAAGCTTTATTGATACTATGTTGGTTGTTGACAAACTCACAACTGATAGATCACAACTTACTTTTGCTAGAATATGTGTCCAGGTTGAAATCAACTTCCCGCTACCTTGTGGAATCCCTATTTCCATTGAGGGTAAGAAGCTTGGCCTTAAAGTCATGTATGACAAGAAACAAGTCCCTTGCTCTAGTTATGACTCCTTTGTTTTACTCTCCTAAAATTTGTCCTACCAATCCATCTACCCTTATAGGTCCTAAATTCCTCCCTAAGGATCAGAGCACTAGTTGTAGACCTAAGAGGTAGAGAAATTTGCATCATCTCTCTCTGCACCAAAATGCATCAAGGCCACTTCATAAAAGCTCCAAATCGACATCTGCCACCTCCAATTTTATGCCATGTGAACTCCTTCCTATTCAAAAGACCAATGGAATTGCACCTCCTACTCCTCCAAAATCATCTCTCCTCCACTTCAGCCATCTTCCAACATCCTTAGCCCCCTCCTTGCTTCCATGGAGGTCCTTTATTTCCTTGACCCTGTCCATCACTCATATTCAGCTAATTCATGGGTCTATCCAGGTTGGGTTTGAAATCAACTTTGACCTATATGCTATTTATGCCTCTAATTCTATATAGGATATGATATGGAAGGATCTTTTCAATGTTGGGGAAATGTTACTCATCCTTGAATTTTGATAGATGATTATAACTATGTAGAAATATCAATGAGAAAGTGGGTGGCCTCCCCATTCCTCTCACCAAGTTGGGCTCTTTCAAAAATATGGTTGTTGTCAATGGTCTTCATGATTTAGCTTTTGTTGGCCTTAATTATATTTGGTTTAATCAATGGGATGATAACCCTATTCACATTAAGATTGATAGTGAATTAGCTAATGATGAATGGTTTGCTGCTTTCCCTTTATCCTTCTATGTTGTAGATATATTGCATTGTTCTAACCACTCCCCTCTTGTCCTTCAAAACAACCCTAAGTCTAATAGTTCTCACATATTTCTCTTTAAGAAATATTGGCTTAAAATCCCTGAGTTTTGGAATGTTTTATATAGTTCATTTATCACACCTCCAGGTTCAGTATTTAATTCTACTCGTGTTGACCCGATTGAAAAAAAAAGTGAATTTTGAACTTTTGAGTTTTGAATCAATTTACATGTATTTGGGAGTGTTTTGGTGCATGAAAATGATTGTGTGATCTAGAACGAGTTCCAAGCGTTTGGTATAAAAATCGACAAAATTTGAGAAATATTACTATTGGAGCACCTCGATACTGGGTGACCGAGCCCCTCAGTGCTACTATAGTACGAGGTACCAAATAGTGAAATTTTAGCACTTATAGTCTTTAAAAAATGAGATTTTAAACTAGCGTCATAGTGTTCGTAAGTAGCGTCGTAGTGCTAGGCCACTTTGAGCACTTTCAATGGATTTTGAACTGCTATGTGATATGACCTACTTTATGATATGAACTATTAATTGATTTGAATTTTAGTTTATTTTTTGTTCAATATTATTATTTAAATAATTAGATAACTTCTATATTCTTATTTCCTTTCTCATTATAATGATTTATTTGATTGCATTTAATTGTTTTTAAATATTGAACATAATATTTAATAAAATAATTTAAAATGTTAGATCAATTTGTGTGGCTTAATGAGTTAGTTGAGCTCACTATGATTTTGCTTTCGATTTTTTAGGATCTAGAAAAGAGGAGCTTGTTGATTAGCAATTAACACATATGATTAGATCTGAGTTTATAGGCATTCCTATATTTTTATTTTTGTACATTCATAACTAATTTTTTTCAATTCTGTAACTTCTGTTTAATAGGCATATAATATATTATAGATATATTTTGATGAAATGAAAGCAAATTTGTGGATAAGTTTATTTATTCTAGTATGAATATTTTTAGTAGTTATGTAGTATGTAGTTTATTTAAAATAAATATTGGAGTAGAATTTGAATCATTTCAAAACTAGATCTTGTGATTTATCTATCATAATCTAACACGATATGATTTGTCATGATCTGGTTTGGTTGTGACATCATTTTTTCAACATCAGCAGCCTGGTAACCTTATATCTTCTCTCTATCGAAAGTTACAAAAACTGAAAATTAAAATGCATTTAAAGGAAACCTTGGGCTTCCTCTAATCATATCATTAGTACCATCTCTGACCTACATAAATAATATAACCTCATTCTATAATAGCTCCAAACCAATCCATCTAATCTGATATTGTTGCACATCTCAAAAATATTAATATTCTTATAGCTGCCTCTTACTCTTACTAGTCCTCTTGGGTTACACAAAGATATAAAGCCAGATGACTTACTGATGGATGAAAGGTCAATGGAGGATGTTATGCTTCATTGAACTATCCATAGGGGAAGAAATGTATTTGATGTTTTGGTGGGTTCTTATTCTTCAAACTCCCTTCCCTCTGATGCCACTGTCTCTATGTTTATTTTTCATGGCTAATAGGATATGCCTGATGTTTTTTCTGTTCATCTAAAAAAGGTCATTATGTGTACTAATAGTTACACTGATAGCAACATCTCTTGGAAAGATAACTTTAAGCCTATTTTAAAAGCTTTCTTAAGGATTTTTACCATGATCAAGAACCGATGTCTTGGTGCAAGTTTATATGGCACAAGAAATTTTCTTTAAGGTTTCCTTCATATGCCTGACTGGCTTTGGCTAAGTTGTATTTTATTCTATAGCATCGTTATAATTATTTTTACATTGTGAAATGAAATTGGGCTCTGCCCCTAACACTCCCAAAAAAAAAAACTATGATGATGGCTTGGAAGAATAGGCAAAGTTGACCATGAAGGTCGAGTTCCATACATGAGTTTTGCAAATAGTCTTGTTTCCTGGTGCCTTCTTGTAGTTAGCCATGAAGCATAGTACCTTCGTTGGGATGGCTCGGCCAAGTTCCTTATGTCGAGTTCAATGTGTTGATAGTCCTTACTCAACCAAGTAGTAATAAACTTAACTAGAGTGAATTTTAATATGTATTATCAACTAAATTAATTTACATCTATTATATATAATCTACTTTCACAGTTTCACTCATCCCTTTCTCAACATTTCTTATTATTGAACAATATCTAGCAATACTAAATAAAATATTAATTTTAGCAGAAATTTTTACCCTTCTTATAAATAAGAGAGAGATCAAATCTAATAGTAAAAAAAAAAAAGAAAAGAAAGAACACAAATGCATGAAGGATTGTAACCTTCTTCATAAATGATTGGCCTCATAAACTCACAAGTTACATAGGTGTACTATGTGAAAAGCTTCCACTGCAAACTTATTTTAATTTGGAGGTCAGACTAAATTTTGATAATTTTCTTACTATCATATGAAGTATTCATACATGCATCTTGGATGGCCATGCATGATGCTGATAAGTTGCCATATAATTATGTCTCTCTAAGATCATAGAAGTAAAATAATTAAGATAAGATGTTTGGTTGAGCAATCATTATATGATTTTATGCGCTCATATAATAACTTTTCATGTCTTGTTTGTTCTTTTTAGAGAGAGAGAGAGAGAGAGAGAGAGAGAGAGAGAGCTTTAGGCATGTTGAGCTGTTGTATCAGATGAATATGAGTGTAAATTAATTTTTTGATTCTTGTATCTCTTTTGAGAAGCTAGAAAGAATAGGAGAATGAATTTATTAACTCAATTTGGTCTAAGTGATATGATTTGTTGGTTCAAGAAAGTGCTTAGATTTTGATAAGCTATAGGGATAGCTACACCAAAATCTTTAAATATGAGGTTTGGAGGTTATTAGAAAGGTATTCATCAATCTTTAACCATAGTTCTTTGAATATTCCATTGCTGATGTGATTTATGTGATTTTATGCAAGGTTGTGAAAACCGGACCGGACAATGAACCGGAAGAGGGAGAGGTTCACGGTTCGACCGGTCGAATCGGGGTCGAACCGGATGATGTAATAAATAATAATATTATTAAAAATTAATAAAATAAAAATCATATATTATAAGTATATGAGTATTTAATAATATTTATAAAATTTTAAAACATATAATAAAATTTTATACATATAAATATCATTTAAGAATAATATATTTATAAGAATAATACTTAATATCATATATAAATTTATAATATAAAAAATTTATGGTCATTAATATAATATAAATAATTAAATATATGACCATTTAATATATTTATAAATTTAAAAATATATATAATACAAAAATATAAATATAAATATCATTTAAAAATAATATATTTATATATTTATAATTAAATATATTTATAAAAATAATATTTAATATAATATAGAAATTTATAATATTAATATTTTATAATATATATTATAGCAAATTTATAATATATATTATCCAAATTTATAGCCCAACTAAGCAAAATTTTGAAGCCCAACTAAGCAAAAATTTGAAGCTCAACTAGCCCAAATTCACATTCTAAGCTATTCATGCAACTTTTTTAGTCACACATCATAGGGAGAGTTTGAGGATATTTTCTTGAACCTTTTATAAAGTGAGAAGTGCTCTTTTTGCCAAACAAATTATGTGAGATATTTAAGATAACTTGCATATATTATGGTGATATTAATCATCACACTTAATAAAAATATTTTAAAAAGTTTTAAAAATTTTAATTAACTAAAATATATTTTAAAAATTTTAATTAACTAAAATATATTTTAAAAATTTTAATTAAAACAAAAATAAATTTTTTTTATAAACTGGCCGGTTCTTTTCAAATCGGACCGGTTCTTTTCAAATCGGACCGGTTCACCGGTTGAACCGCCAGTTCAATCCGATTTGATGTAGAGCCGGTTTTGGAGCTTGATCGGACCGGCCACCAGACCGGTTCACGATTGAACCGGCCGGTCCGGTCCGGTTTTCAAAACATTGGTTTTATGAGATAAAGAAGGCTGGTCATCTTTGAGCTCTAAAATACCTGATAGATTGTAAAAGAGATTCTTGTTGGAGCTCATTAATTAATAATCCACTTTTTTTTAGTATTATAATTTATCTTAAAAGGATTGCATTGTAAAGGAAGAGAAATTAAGACCATATGCACACAATACCAAAAATGAGTTATTTATGTAGCAGTTGATATTTATAGACGGCTTTTCTTAGTGGTTTTAACCGTGACTAATGATGGGGGTTTAAACCACTGTTATAGTAGTCGTAAAAAAGCTTTGACGAGCCCTAATATCTCATACACCACTCGAGCCTCCCACCATTTTTTCTGTTCTCTTTGTCCATGTCATTGATATATACTTGAGCCCTAGTTTCAGTGGCGAAGCCAGAAATTTTGTTCAGGGGGCCTAAATGTTATGTTTGTCGTCTCATTTAGAAGATTATAATATATTAAAATAATTTTGTTTGCTGCCTCATTATCGGAGCAAAGATGAGTTGTAAGATTAAGTTAAGAATTCAAATAATATGACCCTTAGAGCTTATAAACATAAACATCTATTATGGATGGTCTTTGTTTGGGGACGAGAGATGAGAGAGGACTTGAGGTCGTGACTCGTGAGTCGCGAGAGAGGAGTAAAGGGGAAAATTAACCACTGGTGCTTTTCATGTGTTCAGAAAAAAAATATTGATGGCTTCTTTGGATTAATAAATAACTTTAAAATGAAGAATTACAAAAATTTGAGCAGGTTTTCTCCTTGGCGAACTTATTGCTCTATTAAGCCACTAAAACAATCAGCTTTAAGCCCCTTTAGGCTTCCAATTTTACCTTTAGCCATATCTTTTAGAAGAGATCTCTCGTGCTAAGTCATGAGTGCGCGGTCGCAACATTTATGTTGAACAAAAAGAGCGAGGAAAAGCAAAATGTACCCTTCACAAAAAATAATTAGATCATTAGCAGTGCAAAAATAATTAAATAATTGGGTTGTAATTTAATATTTAATAATTATTTTTATATAATAAATAAATAATTAATGTTAAAAGTTTTAATAAAATTATATTTAAATAGTTAAATATTTAAAATAATAATTAATTAAATAGCCCTACAACTCTAAGTCAAAATCTCTTTTCATCATTCCAACCGCAATGGAAAGTCATTCCTCCCTCTCTTTCAATATTTTTCGACTTTTTTTAGTTGTATTTAGGTGTTTTTGTGCGCCTATTTATTAACTTTGGTTGATTTCAGTTTGTTGAGATGTACAATATTTAATATATATTTCCCTTAAATATTTATATGAATTGAATGTAATTCTTCTTTATGCTATGTGGGGTTGATTTTTATCAAAGGAGACCTTAAAGAAGTTAGTGAAAAGGTTGCAAAGTACAAAGTAAGAACTCGTTTGAATATGCATCTTTGTTTTTTTTATGTGAATATGTGTCTTTGTTTTTCGAATTTGTGCTATTGGACCTGAAATTCTTTGATGATATTCCTGTAGATGATTGATCTGTTTTGCCCTTTTTGTTATTGTAAGTTCAAATCATAAATTTTTTTCCTGATTTTAGAAGTTAATAGCCCTCTTTTACAGTTTGAAAAGTGGTGCCCTTAGAATTATTTAGATCATGTTTGTGAAATGCTAAAATTTCGAGTCTTCCACATCTTGTTGAGTAATCTGCATTTTTAAGATTTGATTTCCAAAGGCCAGCGTTTGATTTGTTTTTTATCAACAATGATAGTTCAAAACATCGAATAACAATTCTTTTGAAGGCATTTTCATCCATTGAAACTAACTCAGTCTTTGGAATACAAAATTCATTTTTAAATGAAATTTTTTGCTCTTGAATATTATTGTTATGTTTAGGGTTTAAGCAATATTTTAATTTGACATATTTTTATCTTTATTGCTACTTATTAAGCTTGAAGGAGTTTGCCCACGTTAAGAATGAGAAATTATTCTGGGCAGAGTTCGAATAGGAAGAACCATCCGGACTTTTAGTGTACACATTGTGTACATACAATGTGTACACAAATTTGATTCACATGTTCGGACGGTTCTTCTCGTCTAGACTCTGCACAGAATAATTTCTCTGCAAGAATAAGACTGGTTCCGCCCCTATTTCTTAACATATTATTTCTAGCCTTACAACACATTCATCTTAACATTCTCACTTATAATAGCATAATTTATATAATTGTAATTTCTTGTGGTACTCTATAGCATTTTTTTCTCAAGATCATTAAAAATTCCCATATCCTTGCCTTATATATACACCAATATGTGAAGGGAGAGATAAACTTTCACATAGGTTAATTAAATGTAGGTTAATAACTTGTTCAACTTCTTCAAGTCTAGATAAACTTATTCATGTACAGTGTATAAGGATCTGTTTAACTATAGGTTAATAACTGCACTAAAAACCTCAGTTCAATACAATAAATATATATTGATATTTATATGTATCAAATAAACCTAAAATTTACCTTAATGACAATAATATATTTTATTAAAATTCTGTATATTTAACTTTGGTATAAACTGCCACTATTCCGGACATATAACAGTGGTTTAAACCCCCTCTAAAAGAAACACTTAAATATCTATCCCATCAGTTGCAAAATCGTTGTGAAAACCCCTTGCAACGAATACTAATAACAACGGTCATGCCGTGATTTTCTAGCTGCTGCAAGTTTTTTTGTGGCTGTAAAAATGGCTACAAAAGCCCTTCTAAAGTGCTAGGAAAACAATTTTTTCTAGTAGTGAAATCAATGTCATCCGACAATTCTAACTTTAATTCTTTTAGTCTAGTAACAAGATTAGACATTTTTATAATATACTCCCTTATATTCCATTTGGCTTTATACTCCATTGAAACGAGTTTGTTAAGAATAATGCTCGTCTCAACCTTTTCAAAACCTACAAAATAGTCTGCTAGCTATTTGGCTTAGAAAATTCTTAGCATTTTTTCCTCAGACATTGAGCCCTTGATAGTATCTAGAATAGATTGTTTTATGATTATAAGACTCGTATGGTTTAAACACTCCCACCTCTCAAAATTTGTCTTTTGTTCAAGATTGCTTTTTGCAGTAAAGGCAAGAGGGCATTCAGTTCGAATCGTATAGTTTAGATATATACACTCAAGAACTACAATAATATGTTCTTTTCATTTCTTAAAATTAGTATTGTTAAGCACTAGAATGTTATTTAAATTGACAAATATAGAAAAATATTAACTTAAAAGAATAGAATATATTCATAAATTAGCAACAATATCATTTCCTTATGCATATTCAAAACAACTAAGATGGGCTATCATAAAATACATAGTACAACATTGTAGACGAAATAACAATTTGTAACTAGCACTCTTAAAACTATAGTAAAGAAATATAGATAAAATTTTGCGAGCAATATACCTTTCTTTGGACCGACATTGCATGCATGAATAAAACTAAAATTATCAAATATTTCTTACTACATATACTTATAATTTACAAAAATAATAATAATAATCTTCCTTTGGGTCTATTTCCTTGCATAGATTTATGCAAAGTACTTTAATATATATTAAGGCAATTAAATCAATATAAAAATAGTCACTTTGATGACATGTTATTTTAATTTATTTATTTTAATTACTAAGAAAGTAAAATAAATATCCAATTATAACTATATTTAGTCAATTTATCATTGACTATTTAATTGGATAAATATATATACTTGTTGAATTAAATGAATAGCAAAGCATTTATATTTTACTTTAGTTTAAAACTTTTTTTTTTGAGGAAATTTAGGCCAATTAAGATAAACTCACTGACACATTTATGTTTAAAACTGAATATGATTGGATTTATGATGTTATTTAAAAATATTTTTATTCTACATGCTTTAAAAGCACGTGAATAAAATCATAAAAATTAAAAGTCATATTATAAAAATTTTTATTATATTTTATTTCATAAAAAGATAAAATAATTAAGTTTATCCCTAGAAGTTATTCTAATTATTAATTTTATTAGTAAAAAGTAACATTTTTCTTAAAATTATCATATATAAAATATATTAATATAATTTTACAATGTAATACTAAAAAATACATGTTTTTTTCATCATAGAACTAATAATGTCATTAAAACAATCAATCCAAATTTAGAAAGAGAAACTCAAAATTTCATTATAAATATAATAATATAGCATGATATTAATATGCTAAATCAAAAGGATAAAAGGGAGAGCAAATTTATCTGATGAGCTAATTATATTTACTCACTAAATATAGTAGCTATTGAAAAATCGCATAAATCCTAGCTTCTCATGTTGCTGAAATAGAAAAGAGTTCAACTAATCAGTATTTTAACTTAATTTTTAGGAATTGTAACTAATTTAAGCATCAATTTTCAACTCTTTAGGTAAATTTTGGAAAAATAAAATTACAATTCATTATAAACAAGAAACATGAGTAGGTTGGTGAGATTTTTTTGTGGGAGCAAATAATAGTTCGTCCCTAATATGTGAATATTGCTGCACATAAGATTTCCACTTAGCCTGTCATCAATAGGAAATAATGGTTTTAGCAAACGGCGTAATGATCCTTTTAGGCTTCGTTTGATTCGAAGTTTTTGGTGTTTATTCCATTTTAAAATGACAAATTTATTTCTTTTTTACTGTTTGGTTCGTCAAATCACGTTCCAAATAACTCCTTTTCTTTCTGTTGTTTTGAAAAAGCTTTTTATATATGATTCTCCGTTAGAAAACTCCATTTTCTGAATCAATATTTCTTAAGACTGTCTTTTACAAAAGTACTAAATAACCAAACGAAGCCTTGATGTTTGTAATGCAGTGAGAATTCTAAACAAAACCAATTGAATATTAGACAAGCTCTTACAACATTGAATTGTAAGAGCATTGCTTTTGATATTCACAACTTGTAGTTGTTCAGTAATGTTGCTTCCCAAGTCTCTAGAGTGTCATTGAAAGAGTTGTTCCTAAGTCTACGATCAAAGAATTTGAGCAATCAGAAATTAAAAGAATACACTATTTACTTTATTCTCAATTTTTTAATTCTTGATTCCCCTACTTTCTTTTAAACAGTACTTTGATAAAATATCTACACTTACACTTGGTGCAATCGTGGAAAGTTTAGGGCTGGATGTGGGGTGCTTTAACTACCTGCATTTATTGCTCTTTTTCCTTTTCTTTTTTCCCCTATAAATAGGGCTGGTTTTCCGTTGTTTTGAGTGTGTGTGACTTATTTTTGGAATGTAACTTGCAAGTTTTATTTTAGCTTGTGAGCTAGCCTCCCTTCCGCTTTCCCTCTTCTATTTCATCTTGATTTTCTACCTTTTCTTCATTATCCACAGTTTCCGCCCCATCTGTATCATTCTTCTCATAATTTATACAAGTTTATGGTGTTATGCCTTATGAAGGTGTTGTTTTTTTATTTACAAGTTGAAGTTGTTTAGTGTGCATCTTTATAATAGTATTGTTCATTCTATCTACATTTGTTTGAATTGTAAGAGAATGTAGACTTTTTTTTTTTTTTTGCACTAATTTGGTATCGGAGCATTAGTTTTTTGTGGGTCTTCCTTTCTTTTTCTTTAGAAATATTTAAAAAATATATGTACACGCAGAAGCTTCAAGTCATGATGTAAGGAGTCTCATGATGAATTTAATTATGTAGATTTAGAAAGTCAACATTCTATGTTAACTATTCCATAAGAGAAAATTCCAACAAGCAGATGAGTTTTGTCATAAGCATGTTCTACTGATCCACTTCAGATTGAACTTTACAAAATACAAGAGAAAATGTGTTTATGTACAAACGATATAAAAATAGGAAGCATCTACTTCAAGCCAAGTTTAAACAATAAAAAGAGATGATCCAAATGAAGTGTGCTGCTTTAATTCAGGAATTAGATATGACTCAATCAGCACAAAATAGAAGTTTTGAAATTATCTCATTAGGGGATGAGATTTCTTCACCTGGGGAATTGATGTAGGCAAGCTAGTTGTCCCTTCGGTCTTGATGTAGATTTTTTCTCTTCACATTAAGGTGTGTTAACAAGAAGGCCCCCCCCCCCCCCCCCCCCCCCGGTGGTGCTTCATTTTCCCCCTTGGCGACTGTTCCTTTGGCCCCTGCTAGCTACAATTTTGAGGTGCTCATATTGGTTGGATGTGAGGTGCTTTAACTACATGTATTTTTTACTCATTTTCCTTTTTTTCCCCTATAAATAGGGGTTGGTTTCCACTGTTTTGAAAGTGTGTGATTGATTTTTTGGAATGTAACCTGGTGATTTTATTATAGCTTGTGAGCTAGCCTCCTTTCCTCTTTACCCTTTCCCTCTTTTATTTCATCTCAGTTTTCTACCTTTTCTACTCTATCCATGATTTCTGTCTCATCTCTATCCTTCTTCTCATAATTTATATAATTTGATGGTGTTATGTTCTATGGAGGTGTTGTTTTTTTATTTACAAGTTGAAGTTGTTAAGTATGTCTCTTTATAATAGCATTGTTGGTTTTATCTATTTTTGTCTAAATTGTAAGAGAAGGAAGACTCTCTTTTTTTCGCAAAAATCTTTTTTTGCACCAAAAACAAATATCAAATTTCTTAGCACACCTTTTATAAGAGGGTGCTCCTGATCCCATAAATTTTTGAGACATAGTTAGAACGTTATTGTTCAACAAAACTTAGACAACTTTTTGAAAAATAAAAAATATGAAAGATACTACAAATGGCTACTTAATCAATGATATTAGGAATAATGATTATTTGATATTGGAAACAAAGACTCTCTTAATGAAATTACTAATAATTTAAATTTATTATATGAATAATAGCAAAAAACAAGGAAAAAAAAAACGTATTTACTTCAAATTCGACATTTCTTCACCAAGAAGCATAAATAAGTAACATAAACAAATATGCTAGAATTACAAGAGCAGCTTGATTTTCTCAAAAGAGAAAAAAAATGAAACAAAAGAAGTTATTGGGAACTTGATTTGACGATTCAAACAATAAAGAAGAAAGGAATTTGTCGTTTTAAAATAGAATAAGCACCAAAAACTTCCAGTCAAACGAAACCTAAGATAATAAGATAATGAGGTAGCAAACAATAATATCAACGTAAGACTTACAAGTAAGAACACCAACGAATAACTATCATTATTCTTAATGCCCACATAGAAATGATTAGTTGTGACATATTACATATAAGATAATTAGAATAAAAAGGGTTCAAACTTGTTATATTTGGTTCGAATCTTGATCGAACCTATTCAAGGCTAGCAATGTAACACATAATGCGAAAAGCTTCCTTTGAGACGCTTTCTTACAGCTTCTTAAAAATTTTTTACTATAAAAATTAAAATTTGTGTACTAAAAAGCTGCTTTAAGATGTAGCAGGAAATCTATTCTAAATTAAAGAAATTTTCTAGTACCAAAATTTTATTTTTTGTAAAAAAAAATTACTTTAAAAAGCAATAAAAAAATCATCACAAACGAAATCTTAGCCTTCATTTGAGATAGCTTTCATGCTGGTTCATAAAATAGTTTTTTAATATAAAATTTTTTAATTCAAAAAATTTTTGTACTAAAAAACTGTTTTAAAAAGTAACAAAAATTTTTTCCCAAACGAAGCCTTAGCCTGAATCTAATGGCCGAATTCTAAGCTTAAAACAGAAGTTAATTCGATCCTTGTTCAAATCAATTTTGCTGAAAAATCTGTTTTCTTAAATACTTTACTATTCAAATAGTTTAGCTGACAAAGAAATTATTATTATTATTATTATTTTCAGCAGAAAACAGTGAGATAAATTTTTTATCTGCTAATTCTTAATTGCCAAAATAAAAAAACACCAAATTAAAGCTTGTGAGAGGAAATGATCAGACGGCCATCATTATTCGAGGAAATGATCAGACGGCCATCAGAATTCGGACGAACTCCTCATAGTTGACCTGCCCATCACCGTCCGTATCAGCTTCTCTGATCATCTGATCCACTTCTTCATCAGTCAATTTCTCCCCAAGATTTATCATCACATTTCTCAACTGGCAAACAAGAAAATATTATCCTCAGATTTTGCCTTTCATAATTCTATTGAAATCAAATATATTTGGACAAAACTGCCATTTAATTTGAAATATTAAAGTTCGATCGAAGATTGAATAAAATTTCCGTGTTCGGTTCGACTCAAATTAGATCATTCAATTTTCGATCAAATTTCATGATTTTGAACTTTCGGGCATTGGATTCGATAGACTCAAATCAAATCATTCGTTCAAGATTTAGATCATTAACAACAACTCTGACTTTGATATTAAATGAGTCAAGCCGACTCGAGCTCGGATAGATAAATGGCTCGTAAGTCGAGCTCCATGAGCTAAAAAGCCGAGCTAGAGCTACTTCGACCGGACTTGGCTCATGAGTTAGCTTCCGTAAAAAATATTACTCTAAATACACATAAAACATATTAGAATTTAAATTTCAAATATAAAGTTATTAAAAATATTGATAATTTTATTATAATAATTGTTTGAATCATAATCATTCTCTCTTTCAATTATATGAGCCGACTCCAATTTGTAGAACTAAGCTCGAGCTAGAGCTCGAACTAATTAATCAAGCTCATGTTCAAGCTAAGCATGTTCACACCCCTATTTGATATCAAAGCCTCAATGGTACGGCAAATTATTAGGTGTGGACACCGGACAAAGAGAATCATCCAAATTTCTCTCTGTCTACAGTAAAAGTACAGTTACTGTAGCAGTTGCGCTATGACTGCGCTTTTACTGTAGACAAAG
This sequence comes from Dendrobium nobile, assembly GCA_022539455.1. Classification (NCBI taxonomy): domain Eukaryota; kingdom Viridiplantae; phylum Streptophyta; class Magnoliopsida; order Asparagales; family Orchidaceae; genus Dendrobium; species Dendrobium nobile. The sequence continues at coordinate 67,523,515 of CM039721.1, read as the reverse complement.
AGAAAACCGGAAGGTTATCTTCTTCCGGTGTCCGCACCTAATAATTTCTCCACTGGTAGAGCCAAAAAATTTTGCGCGTTATAACCTCAAGCATATACGTGAAAAGGTTGGAGTAGCTCCAGTGGAAGATAAGATTAGAGAGAGTCGCCTTAAATGGTTTGGTCACATTAAACGGAGGTCTTCCGATGACCCGGTTAGGAAAGTTGATGTATTAGATTTGGCTTATGTTAAGAAAGGTAGAGGTAGACCTAAAAAGACTTGGTTAGAAAATATTAGAAATGATCTTTCTTTATTAGATTTAGATGAGAATTTGACTTTTAACGGACACAATGGAGAAAAAGGATTCATGTAGCCGACCCCACGTAGTGGGACAAAGGCTTGATGTTGTTGTTGTTGCGTAAACCTCAAGCATATAAGAATTGCATTATTATCGATCTATTTACCTCACTGGCTGAAATATAGCCGTTTTGATCCTTGTCAAAAACCTTGAAGGCCTCCTTCAGCTCTTCTTCAGCGTCAGTTTCCTGCAAATATTTTTGAACTGCTTGTATTGGCTTCCAGCAGAAACAAATTTGATTGCCCAGGCTGTAGAGAGGCTAATAAAGAGGACAGATAGTATATAAGACCTTCATTTTCCGAGCCATTAGGCTCAAGAACTCCACAAATTCGATTGTTCCGTTTCTATTGAAATCTACTTCATCGATCATGTCCTGCAACTCTTCTTTAGAAGGATTTTGGTCTAATGATCGGATGACGCTTGCGAGCTCATCAATGGTGATACGGCCTGTTTTGCAAATTCAGTTGGATATTGTTTACAAGATTGAGGTCAGGAGTTTGAAAATGCAGAAAAAATATTATTTATGAATTTCTTCTTAGTCTCATGTACACCCAATGTTGTCTAAATCAATTTAATCAAGTCATAGAGTCGGCGTCGTTTCTCACGGCTTAGCCGGCGGCCCGGCGCTGCCTGCTTGTCGGCGTCGTCCCTCACGACCTAAGACCGCATGCTATCGCTTGCCTTCCGCACTTGCGCACCGCCAGCGAGCCCAGTCGTGCCCGCAAAATCACGTGAGGCTATGTTTAGCGGGTCGTGCCGGGTTGACCCGAACCCAAGGCGGGTTATGTTTTGAGTAAGGTCAAGTAGTGCCAAAATAGTTTCGGGTTGGACCAGAACTTGACCCGAAATCCGATTTTGGTAGCCCTACTCGCTAACTCAAAACGAATTCATTAGAAACTTAAACAACAAAAACATTGTCAAATAAATTGCAAACACCTTTTAATTAAGAAACACTTTAGAACTTGATATCAAAATCCCATTTCCATCAAATGTATGCTTTGGCACTAAAACTTTTCAAAAGAAAATAAGTTCAAAGATTCAAAGTAAATATAACAAACTCATTGTAATAGCAAATCTTCACTCTTCAAATAAATTCATATTTAATAAATTTTCTGTATTATCCTAAACCCTAAAGCACATGTGAGCATAAGACCAACTCTCTCTTTTTTTTTTTAAATTAGGTCAAATAAATTGCAAACAAAAGAGAAACAAAAAAAAACTTAAATTATCTGCGATAGGAGGAGCATAGCTTTTGTTGGATATTTGCAGCTCTTAGGCTGTTTTTTGCTGAAAATATATCACCACATTTTGCTGTACAGATGATGATTTAGCAGTCAAACAAACAAACTCCTAAATGAAAAGCTTCATACCACATTCAGAATGCGAGAAATTAAAAGAAAATGTAAGAAAACAAAGCGCCCAATCCATCATTCAGCAAGGGCAATCAAGAAGAAAAAAACGAAGCTTTAATCCTTTGTGCAGTAACCATATTAGAGCAAAAGACATGAATCAAAGCAGAGGGAGAGAAAGCATACCATCTCCATCCTTGTCAAAGAAGCAGAAGGCTTCCTGGAACTCGGCGATCTGTTCTTTTGTGAGGAGGTCCATTTCAAAAAATAATCTGAATCAATCAGAGAGTCTATAGAGGCAAGAGAGGAAGGCAAGGGATAGAATGAAGAGAACAGGAAACCAAGAGGCCAGTTTTATAGGCCGGAGAGCTGGAAATATCTGATAAGAGAAAGGATGGACCCTTTTGAAAAAAAAAAAAAGCTTTTTTTTTTTAATTTGGTCACCTTTAGAAAAATACTTGTGATGACCGGCATGTTAGAAGCCAAGTGTCAAAATATTAGTCTTTTAGTGTTATTTCACTAAAATTATTTTATGACTTCAACCTTGTTATATCTACAAACATCATTAAAAATATTTTATTTTTGAAGTAATTAGTCAGTTGATATAATTGTTCTAGTCGATTTGATCGGAGAGTAAGTTGCAGGGGGTAGTGTGCAGTGTCAACGTGTTGTTTGTACAACACTGGAATAATCTGGACCCATTATGAGATAGAGAAACCAACACAGTGGCACTGTAAAAGTCTAACCCTCTCGGTGCTGTGGCCCGACTGAGTCTTTTTTTTCTCTTTTCAAATTATGTGAGTTGTAAATGAATCGTGTATGCTCTGATCTATGAAATAAAGTTAATATTGCAAAAGAGATTAAGAAGAGTACGAAAGATCTGTACAATTTTTCTCATTTTTCATAGTAATTTTTTTGTTGTTGTGTGATGTAACTCAGTAGCTTTTTCCTATTTTTTTCGCTTTTCTTACAAATTTGTTTACTTCCAACACAAATGAAGAAAATAAATTATTTAATTATCATAATAACAATATTCTAAATGTAAGCTTTTAATTAGTTTTTTTATTTAGCTCAAGCAAAGATTAATTAAGAAAATTCACTTGATTGTTGACTAAAAGCTTAATATTATTTCTATAGGATTTCTGTTGACTGCTGACCTCTTCCTTCAAGCTTGTCAATGATGTTCTGGAAACATAGATTGTTAAATTACTAAAATGTCCAGCTTTAGACAGCTGGAACATTCATTTGAAATCCACATTGCTATTCAAAAGTCTTGGATAACAAGCATTAATTAGTCATAATTCTTTTTTATTACTAATATGCCATTTGGGTTAGTCCTGAAAACATGTTATTTATGATAAATTTATTTCCATATGAAGTCATTTGTAACCTAGGGTTTTTTCAGGGGTGGTTGTTGTTTAAAAAATTTATTGTAAAATTATTATGAGAAAAATAAAAATTTACAATAAATATTATAATTTTTTTATTTTTGAAAAAATACCGATAGTAATTTTCTTTAACTATTATATTCTATTAGTTTAATTATAAAAAATATAGAAAAAAAAAGTCACCAGAAGTAAATCATGTTAGGACGAGTTCGGATGTACTATGTTTTATATTGAGATTAGTGCGTTCATTTGATATCATATGTTATACTAATCTCAGTATAAATTGTATGGCATTCAAATTAGTGTATGAAGAGATTTGTATCAGAATATTATTTTTATTATTATTATGAAAAAAATTTCTCGAACAAATCATTAGCACTAATAAAGGGAAACAATTACCCTAGATTTAATTTTGGTCTAATTGGACTTCATCTCCATGCTTAGCACTTTTAATTTAGGCAAGTGGCATCAATTGTAATTATTTTGATGCTACGAATTCATGCATTATAAAGCATAAAGAGATAAAAATTAAGAAAACATTGAGAATATATAATATTATGATTGCTTAAAATACTCAATTCTTTATGAATTTAGAATTATTTTATTAAAATTTAATTTGATGCCATTTGGAATCTTAATGTGAGGATATTGACTTAATAATCTTTCCATTATAAGCACAAATTTAAAATAAATAATTTTGGAACAAATATAATTTTTTTTTTATGTGAGATAGTTTGTTACAAAAGGTGAATTCAATATAAATTTAAAATCATCTCATTAAATAATAATTTAATTTATGTTTAAAGACGTAAGTGGGTTAAGTCGACTCGTGTGTTAGCTCAAGTTGGTTAGATAAATAGCTTATGAGCTGAGCTCGATAATCTAACGAGTCAAATTTGAGTCAGCCTCGACTAGACTAGTTAGCTTTTAAGTGGGCACATTTTGAAATATTATTATAAACTACATTTAAAATATAGTAGAATTTCAAACTTTAAATATAATGTTATTAAAAATATTTAAAATTATTTATCATTTTCTTTATATCAAGTTATTAGTTATTATTTGTTATGTAATATTTCTTTTTAATAATAACGTAGTCATAATCATTTTTTATCAAATTAAATGTTAAAAACTATATTATATAAATATAATTAATATTAAATTAAATTATTATAAATTTATTAATTATTTTACATTTATGACTTACGGGAAGTCATGACGCGGTTTTGATCTACAAAATTTTCAACGAGTCCAATCCAATTTGCACCGAAAAAGTCAAACTAAATCACAGCCGTCAATTTAAAATAATCAGCAACACGTGTTCGATTCTAGATCGGACGATTGAGAAACAAAGAGATATATCGGGAAGTGCGAGGGAAATATAAATAATTAATTTTATTTAAAAAGAGCCGGCTGGTGGCCAACCGGACCGCACGTGCTGGGTGGAGCAAGATCTGTGCCGTCCATCGCACGTGAGACACGGTTTCTGGCCGTCTGGATCGCGTTTCGGCACATACGCGTCCACGTGTTGCGAGGGCAGTTAAATATTTGTTTATTTTTTATTTTTATTTTCTCTCGACAGTTTCAGGAATTTGCGCGTTCACTTCTGTTTTTTATTTTATTTGTGTTTTTCCGAATTCTGACAAAACACTTTTGAACTTTTTTCCCTCTCTAAAAGTCAACTCTATCAGAAAAAAAGGTTAAATATTTTGATTTATCCTCGGATGTTTAGTTTGGTTGGTAGAAGAGTATTATTGGGAACCTCCTAATCCGTGCTCGATTAACCTCGAGCGACAGTGCCTATTAAGTGGGGTCAATCAAGTACAGTCCAAGAGGTTTTTGGGATGGATGCCTCTTCTAGATCAGCCGAAAATTAGTCATGCCCCAAACACCCTTTTAGGGCATCCCAAACACCCTTTTAGGGCATCTCCAATCGAGCTTCAAACGCTTGAATGGAGCTCCCGGCCTGCTCCAGCCGAACTGCAAAATTTTCGCTATATGGCTGCGGGTGAACAGTGGGACGCCAATATTGATGTTGCACTGTTCATCTCCGCCATTTTTACCACTCTACCGAATTTGTCGCGGGAAAAAAAAAGGCGACGGTTACCTGCAAAAGGGTGAAAAACGTGTTCGATTGGAGATGAAATCACAGCATTTTGTAGTTTCCGGCATTTTAGAGTGAAAAATGAGATTTTCTGTTGGAGATGATCTTAAAGGTGGCAACAGGTGAATACCCCATTCCAATATATATATATATATATATATATATATATATATATATATATATATATATATATATATATATTTGAAAATTTTACTTTATATATGTGGACGTGATTCATTACATATGATACCTAAGGCTATATTAATTTTAATGTGAATTCAAAAATTTGTAAACCCGTTCTGATGTGCGTCACATTAAAGGTCTGTTTGGGAAGAGATTATTACGTAAGAAGTTTGGAATAGCTTTTCGTCTGAACTCCAATCAGGTGAATCCACGTAGTTGTTTTTTGAATTCTCTCTCTTGTACACACTGTAAATAAGAGAGAAACAAAGTCATGTGGCTCCACTTTTTTGTAGTCGCGACGAAATCTAGACTCCAAACGTAATAATTTTCATGTTTGAGATGGTTGCACCATTTTATATACTTTGTAGCGTTGTTGTGTAGAAAATGACATTTTACTATTGTTGCTAAAAGCATTTTTTTATCATAGAAACTTTTGAAAAGTAGCATGAAAGCAGCCAGCAAACTAATGCTTTGTTTGGGACGGCATTTTTATTGCTTTCTAAAACAGAGTTTTAGTATAAAATTTTTTATTTTTGTTCTAAAACTCCGTTTTAGAAAGCAATAAAAAAGTCGTCCCAAACGAAGCTTAAATTTTAATTGCTATCTGAAAAGTAAAAAAATAAAAAAGCTGACTCAAATAGACCTTAAGATATCTTGATTCAATTTCTTTAGCATATAATTGGAAAAAATCTCTAATATTTTCTTTCTTGAAGAAATATGTTAGATTTTTTTATTTTTTCGATGATAATTTTTGTCTTGATTATATATAATTTTTTAAGTATTTTTATCATATTATTATATATTTTAGGGTACATTTTTTTAATATTTGTGTGTTATCTCCACATCTAAATTGTATAATTTCAAATCATTTAAATGTAATAAAAAACAATTTATGTTATTTTTAAGGATTTTTTGTTACACATATTAGATTAGGATATCCTAACTCAAAATTTTTGTGAGAATAATGTGTTTATTTACAAATCAAAATAATTTTAATAATATAATATAATTACACTCTCCAAATAAATTAACCTAAAAATTTATTTAGGTCCATTTTATCATGTGGACAAATCAAAATGAACTACAAAAAATTTAGACATATTTAGCATTTATTTCTCATAATAATACTAATAAAAATATATATATTTGGAGGAACCTTAATTATTTTTTAATACTGCTAGATGCCCCAAAATAAATCTAATTAAAAAATATATTTAGTTTTGTCGTGTGTAAGAAATTTGTGATCATGGGAAGAAAAAGAGTTTATTGTCTTAGCATCATATGAAGATGAATAACGTACAAATAAGATAAGTCGAGCTGCTCATGGGAGATGAAAGATTTTTAAGTAAAAACTTATGTAGAGGAAAAATCTCCAAGTCTAATCCAATTAAAATTATTCTATGTGTGTATAAATTACAAATGATTTCCGTCCTCGTGATTAAGGGTGGAACTACTCATTATTTTAGGATGGTCAAACTCATTACAAAAGAACTATATATATAATTCAAAGTGAAATCTTATATTTCATTATAATCAATTCATGAATTGAGCAATACTTACAAGCTTCTCAACCTATTTAGTATTTTTTTTTATAATATTGCATTACGATTTTTAAATGAGTTTCTCGAATTATATCCCTTTTGTTGACATCCTAACTCTAAATTGAAGGTCGAAACCAAGGTTAATAGAAAGATTGTCAACATAAATCTCTCCTTACTCTTTCCTCTTCAAATATCAATCACTTTATTAAACCCTAAAAAAATTCTAAATTTAACATAAAAAACTGGGAATCACTTATCGAATATCTATAACATGAACATTAATACGAAGTGAGCTAGATAAGAAAAAGATTAAAAAATAGCATGAAATCATGAATAATTTTTGATAAATCATTGTTGTAGGTTAGAATCAAATTAATTGTCCTACCTCAAACAACACTCGTAAATAAGTATCATAGGTCTTTTTTTCTAGTTTATCTTAACTTCTTGTTATTCTATTATCTCAATTTATTGTCTCTCTTTTTTAAAAGGGGTTATTAATAGCTTTGTACTTTATTGAAAATAAGGTAAAAGTGAATAAGAAATAACAAAATTTCTTATGCTATCACCTTAAGAGAATACTTGGGAATTTTCTATGTAGAGGAAAAAAATCTTGATCAATGTAGGAGTTTGTCAAAATGGTTGGAGCTTCTTTTTTCTCTAAAATATGGGTAAAATGGAATTTTGATGGCAAAATTAACTAAAAAATCTTTTTTATTTATTAAAATTATATTTTGGAGGGTGGGCAACCCACCCTCAAATAAGGCTTCGTTTGTGACAACTTTTGGCTACTAGTGTTTCATAGCTTTCAAGGAATTTTTTGTGCTAGATAATTGTTGTAGTCCCAAATGAAATCTAATTGTGGTTCCGCCCATGTTCGTAATTTGAGGAAGGAATTAATACAATATAGTAGCCATGAACTACAAATGGTGGATTCTAATATGAAAGTTGGAGGTGCCTTGGGCATACAATTATCTTTAAGAGATTATTTGCTATTTGTTATGTCGTTCAACTTTGAGGAGATGAAACTAAGAACAAAAATTTCAACAAAAATCTTAGTGATGATGTTTAGATGTGGAGTTAGCGTAGATGGAGGGCATCGTCTTTATTGGCAATAACATGCATCAATGTTGTTGGCAACGTCGAGCGATAAAGTTGGAAAGCATCAATATTTGTGTTAATGATGTGCATCAACTTTATTGTTGATGATGTGCATCAAAGTTATTGAGGTTGGTAGGCGACGACGTTAGCATGACGTAGACGTTTTGTGTTCAAGGCATGAATCAACATTGTTGGCAACAATAAGTGAAAAAATGAACATGTGTCATCATTTATTTTGATAGCATTTAACAACCTTATAGGTGATAGAATGTGTCGATAATGTTGGCAATGGTAAGTGATGAAATCTATGGGATTCAATGTCTGTGTCAATAAATTGCATCAACCTTATTAGCATTTGCATGGATCGATATTATTTGTAACATTGGGCGTTTGCATTCTGCTAATTGTATGCATTAGTTTCGTAGGTGATAATGTGCATCGATATTGTTGGTGATAGCATATGAGAAATTCAATAGGTGTCAAAGGTTGATCAATGGTAATTGTTAGATCATAGTCGAGTAACGGTGGTCAGGTAATCATAATCAAACGATGATGGCCAAGATATTATGTCAATGACAATGATCAAGTGATGTCAAATAGGTGAATTTTACATGGAACAACTATAGTTTTTTAAATTTCCAAGCGCTCTTCAAATTTAAGTTCAAAATCAAATTCCCTTTCATGTGGAAAATGAGTTCAATTATAATTTTTTTATAATGACTTTTTTATTATTTTGACCAATGTCCCAAAGTATTATATTGGCCAACCCTTGCTGATTCTTTGATCATAAAATGTTCTCGCTTTTTAAATGTCTTAATAACCTCAAAATTGCATGATCATGAGCTCAATGGATTCCTCTCATCTAGATGCTTATTTGGATGGCAAGCATATAGTATTTGGGAATTAATTTGTTCTTCAATTAATATCACAAAATTTGCAATTATTCTTAAAGTACTTATTTTGATCTTATACTCTAATTATAGCACTTTTGGTATCATTAAATTTATATCATTGAGGCATTTTATTCAAAAGTTAGCTAAAATTAGAGCTAGAATCAGCCTAACCCTACTTCCAAAATTCTTAAATTCAAATATTATATTGAGATTCATGCTTGCTCATATGAATTTTTAGATAACTATATCACCCATCAATCAAAATATATCATAAAAATAATGTAGCAATAGAATTGTTTAAATCATAAGAATTTTTAGCCTCATAAAATTAATCCCAAATTAAAAAAACCACTAAAAATAATTCTAATCAAACATTTTGAGAAAGCAAGTAGCTAATAATAAATACTTAACCAAGTAACCATTAAAAAAAATTACAATTCAAAGTTCTAACTGCTTCAATTTAAGGCTTCGTTTGGGACAACTTTTTTTCAGCTTCTTAAATCAACTTTTAAGTTAAAAAAATCTGTTTTAAAAAGCAATAAAAAAGGGGAAAAAAAAAGCCTAAATGAGATAACTGGAGACATGAAGCTCAAGTTTTCTTCAATTAATCCTTTTTGCTTCACAGCATGCAGCAGCTGATTTGTGTGATGAACTGCACACTATCCTAAGCCTATTCTATTTAGAAATTCAAAACAAGGAGAAAAACATCAATGGCCAATAATTGCTGCCAATTTCTACACCTCTTTTAAACCATCCAATTTTACAGAATTGTCACAGTAGAAATCAAATATTTATACCATTAAATAGAGTTATTGAATAGAATTAGTATGACTAAAATAGATCACAAGCTAAGATCAACTGTAAAATATTCAAAAACTACAATAACAAGAATTTGATGAGAGAATCCATCACATATAAACCATATATAAGATTAAACATCAAAAGTGTTCTCCTAAGAAGCCTGGAAAGGCGGCGGCTTTCGAACGGCTCGGAGTTGCGGCGAGTTCTCGAAGCAATGGTGGAAGCCATAGTGAGGGTATCTCTCATACCATGTATCCTGCTGCACATGAGTATCCCAGTGCTCACCTGAGCTGCTCTTCCCATATTTATGCACCCAACCAGTTCCATTGTGCTGCTCTCCCCATGTTCGGTTCCACCGATCCGATTGCTTCCTTCCCACCATGTCTCCCCTTGCTTCACGCCGTGTCCGTCAGGATTGAAGTGCTCGTCCCATTTGTCTCCCCATTTCGACCAGCCATCGCCTTCCGATCGCTCGGCCCATTTGTCGGTGTACTTTATACTACCTCCTTTGCCATCATAATTCTCACCCCACCTGGAAGCACAAGAACAAGGAGGCAAACCATCTGTGTAATTCATCATCACATATTTGGGATAAAAATTTTTAGATCAGCTTTGAGTGCAATATATAGATAATCTGTTAGACCGGTCCATTGGGCCGGTCCAGACGGTCCACGCGGGGACCGGCTTAGGCGTGAATGAGGAGGAAATTCTATGCCTCCTACTCTAGCCGCACGAGCCGCAAGATCCACGGGAGCCAATTTGGAAGGATTTTTGTGGGATTTGGGAGGGAAATTTGAATGTAGAGAATGTTTAGGGATTTCCTTTTGATTTGTATGCATTAAATACTTTGTTTTCCTAAGATTAGGGATCTTGAATTTGACTGATTTTGGGATCTCTTAGGTTTAAGTTTTGGGCTCTAGATTCGTCTAGAGATTGGGAGAGTTCGATCCTCCTCTCGAATAGAGGATCACTTGTATCTTGTTGTTTTCTTCTGTTAGTTGATTTCTTGCAATAAAATTTACTATTTTTCCTAATTTTCGTTGGAGTTTGGAAGAGTTTCTCGCTGATTTTCCGAAATTGATAGGATTTAATTGAAATCTTCAAGTGCTTCCTATCATAATCAATTTATATTGCACTCTTCTATAATGAAGAAGGGAAATGAAATCAGTTGTGATGTTGCATATATATATATATATATACAAAATCAGGATCTTGGGAAAAATGAAAAGCAAGAAAAAAACAAAATGAGAAACAATAGTAAATGAATACCTCTCATGCCAAATATGTGCATGGCCCGGCTCTAAATTTGTATTGGGGTCAATGCAGCACCATTTGTGTGCCCATTTCTCAGTTTGCCCAGAATCATCATAATGCTCCCACCATTTTTCTTGCCATTCATCACCTTTTCCGTTCTTACCCCACTTGTCGGCAGTTTTCTCAAAATTAGTAAGGCCACTACTAAGGTCCTGGACAATTCAAATTTTTATTCAACATTGCTTTGCAGTTTAGTTCTGATGTAGCCCAAATAAATACGCCTTAAGGAAAACATAAAGTGATACTAAAATCATAATAGTTTGTTTGGATGTATATAAGCCAATAATTTTCACCAAAGTAGGAAAGGTAGTAATAAACCTCTTTTTTGTTTTTTTTGGAAGATAGTAATGTACCTCTTTTGGATTGTCATTATTTGAAGTTTAGGTAACAATGAAATGAGGCAATCTTAGCCCAATGACGATGTGCCTGTCTAGTTAGATCTTACAGAGGAATTACAAACAAGCATTAAATGGGAGCGTTTACAAGTGCTGAAGACAATAATTTATCTTCAAATATGAGCTCCAATTGTGATTTAGTATGCATAAAATCCTCACCAAAAAGGTAAATTCACTATTTGAAACAAAGGAATAACAAATAAATAAATAAATAAACAGAAAATATAATCTAAAAAATGTCAGGTGTCAATTCTGTAACTTTGTCATCATCATTTGCCAAGTACCAACTATTTAAGTTGATTTTATGAATCCTCATTTTCTATAAAATTCAATAAAATATTTCTCGAGAATCGAGATGTTAAACCAAAGCTTCACAAATCATTTTTATTCATTTATATCCCTATCATCTTAGGTAAGCTTCACAAATCATTTTTGTTCATTTATATCCCTATCATCTTAGGTCTATCATTTTTCCTTCCGACAATAACTATATTTATATCCATCCCATAGGTGCATTTTTTACTATTCATTGTATATGTTCAAACCACCAAAGTCTATCTTCAACTATATTATCTTCAATAGACGTCACTCTAATCAACCCATCTAATTTAATCATTCTATAATTTAACTTTCATAGCTTTCTCATTCATTCATCTTAGCATACTCATTTATTTTGTTGGGAAGTAAAACCACTCAATGAAAAATAAACAAGAAAAAAGAAAGCAACAAAAAAGTATACCAGAATTTAACATGGAAAAATCCAAAAATCAGGAAAAAACTATGAAGCTACACCACACCAAAAAATTCACTATTAAAATTAGGAGAAATTGTACAAATCTCTCTTCTTACACTATCTTCTTGTTTCTTTTCACTTCACACCCAAATACCTCCTCAAAACAAATAAGAGATGCACTTAAAGTATCCAAAGGATGCAACTCTTCAAGTGAAATAAGAAGAAAAGGGAAGAAAAACTGCTCAGCCCGACTAGCAACGCTGTGACGTTGAGAGTAGCGCTCCACTCTCTATCTCCAGCTTGAGCCTGAAGCATTGCAGTGCTCCAGCATATAGCATCGTGGCCCCATACGACTATACGAACATAAATTTTTTTTCCAAGGGCTTCACTCCCAAGCAAGACCGCTCATCGAGCTCCTCATCGAGTACACCCAAAAAAATTGGGTTTGAGTCAACAATACAACCCAATTGATCAACATAATCAAATTCCACACAAAACTAACATATGTCACACTCAAATATAGCTATCAATGATATTGTTACTACCAACACTCATATCTATGAAATATAATCAACCTAATTGCAACTTTATAAAATTCAACTTCAATTCTCCATTATATCCTCTTATTGTATAATACTCCTAAGCCACTTCTCCATTTTAACTAGGAAAGTAATGGAGTAGAGCAGAACTGAGTATATCATGGATTGGACTTGGCTTGATGATTTTGCAAGTTATTCAAGTTCGATTTGAGATTGAGCTGAACATTCACATATATGTTTGTACATGGTTTGTTTAAATTTTGCTATAATCGTACTTGGTTTATAAGTGGATTTCCTAAATTAATTGAACAAGTATCTAAATGAGCTACCATAAATACAAAAAAATTGTAAAGAGTACTTGACTTCTCGTAAAAAAAAAAAAATTCAAATCTAAAAGAACAAGTAATTTAATAAATTAGAAATTAGTATCTAATTACCTGATAAAAAAATATAATAAACAAATCACAAGCAAACTTTCCTGTCATTATATAACATAAATAAGCACCAACATACTTGTTCATTGAAATAGAGAAATAATAGAAAGATTGCATTATATCAACATGCAGGTTCACAAATAAATTATTAATTAGCTTTTAAAAATAGAAAACTAAAAAATAAATATAAATACTTGTTTGGATAAAAAGCAATATGCAAATTCAATACACTAATGATGAACTAATGAAAGTAGACAACTAATTTAGTTAATTAAAAATATTAAAAAAATCATTAATATCTTGAAATTAAACCTTATTGATATTAAATTTGTGCTTGAACATTCTAAAAAACAAACAAACAAACAATGATAAATAAAATTTTAAAAATATAGATTCCAATTAATTATATAATTATGATATTTATATAATTAAGATAGGATAATATACACATTAATGAAATAAATATGATTGATAATTAATCCTAAAATGTTATAGATATTAAATTATAATATATTAATATTAAATATGTAACTAAACAAGTTATATTTAACCAGAGGTTAATTAAATAATATACAGGTTATCATCTAACTTAATATCAAGCCAATAAGTTATTTTCTGAGCGACATATAAGCTATTTTAGGAATTTAAATAAATGAGTTCGACTATGCTTAAGCGCTCATTTAACCTTTGAGTTTTAAAAAAATTGTTCAAACTTTTTTAATTACTAACTCCAACGAACTTGAATAAATATTAATTGAGCTAAGTTCAATTTGTTCAATGAGTGCATTGGTTCACTTAGAACCCTAATTTTAACCACATAGTTTTAACTTGTTTATTCAAGTTGAAACATCCAATTGGTGGCACGAAACCCGAGACAACAACACGAATTTTGAGGAAAATCGGCCTCGTCACTGTCCAAACGATATCCGTTCACGAAAACAGATTTCACCACTGCGACTGGAATAACGTAGATACCTAATTTTTATGTTCAATTTGGATCATATGGATTGGTAGCATGAATTTTGAGATAAAACACGCATATCGAGGAGAATAGGCCTCGAAATTGCCCAAACGAAGCCCGGTCTCAAAATGGACTTCGTCATTGTGTTTGGAACATCATTAATACTTTAAATGCACTACCGATTTGTTCAATTGAGATTGTGCACGCAAATCGAGATGGTTCCCGTGTAAAAATTAGTCTTGTTGTTGCTCAAACAACGTCCGATCGTAAAATGGACTGCATCGTTGTGTTCGGAACACTGGCAATACCCTAAATGCACTGCCGATTTGTTCAATTGAGATTGTGCATGCAAATCGAGTCGGTTCCCCTGTAAAAATTAGTCTTGTCGTTGCTCAAACAACGTCCGATCGTGAAACTGATGACGTCATTGCGACCGGAACATCGACGATACCCTAAATGCACTATCAATTTGTCCAATTCCGATTATCGACGAAATTGACACATTAAACGAGACAATCGACACGCAAAGCGAGAAAACTCGCAAATCTAGACAGTTTTTGACTCCATTAATGCAGATTTGTCATTCTGAATTAATGCTGAAATGACTATAACACTAATATGACATTTAACTCAATAAAAACCTTACAAAGGATCAGGTGCCAAAACAGGGAAAAGTCAAAATGCCAATTAATGCACTTACCTTGTTTGGTTAAAACCTCACCATTGTCAATCTACTGTCTCGCAAATCTAGCAAAAACACCTCTTCGAAAAGCTTCCATCCCCAAGCTCCCCCACGTCAACCTTCCTGCTCGACCGTCCACGCGAAGCTCCTTAGCTGCTGAACCTGAGCCTATATACACATCCAAATCCACACTATTCTCAGCTCCGAACAGTTGAATCCTTCCAAGTTGGACGTTTACAGCCAGATCCTTCTCTTCTCTGTTTGAAACTCCAAACAAGAAACACCCTCAACAAACCTACAGAGCAATCAAACCATGCAGCCTATTATGACAAACCTATTATCTACTCCACACGTCCGACCAAGTCCGCCTCTTTAGCCGTTTGCACCACCTGCTTTCCTCAGAAGTCAGAACCATGAAACCCAACTTAGTTTTAGCGGCGATAGCATTCGACTTGTTGGAGACAAAGCAAGAGAACCATGCAGCTCTCTCAATGATTTCAGTATCAGAAAAGAAGCTAGAGAGGCTAAGAGGAAGCATTCCATGACTCATGCTCAAGTATATTTCTTCCCTACTGAATCTGAAAGGTTCCAGCTCAAAGGAACTGGTTTTCCAATGGTAGAAGAAGATGCATTTGCAGCCTTGGGAAAGCTTAAATGTGCGTATTAAATGGCTGGTTCCAGCTAGATATAGATGAACTATGCTGATACCAATCTATATTAGCAAAAGCTTGAAGTGTGACAGTTCAAAGTTCTGTACTCCAAACTTTCTCTTCTTACTAAAATCCATCTTTCTTCTTCTCCGAAGGCAACAAGGTAATCAATGATCAATGAAGTGTTGAGCTCTTGAGCTCATTTCTTTTCAAAAAGAAGTGGACTTGAATCAGAGATCAACCCTAGCTTGAAGCAAACAGAGTTTGAAAAGGAGCTATGCATTGGTTTAAGAAATCTCAAGAACAGTGCCCAACCATTGACAGGAGCTTCAATATAATACCTTGAATGCATTGATGAAGTAATATCAGAAGATAATACTGCTACAACAGCCACTACCACGTTGAATGGAGCTTGTGTTTTCTGGCATGCTGATCCGGCCACAAGGGGTTGCAACAGTATTGCCGACCATCATCATTGCACATGAATTCTATGATGCTCTGTCAATCCATCAATTTCAGAAAACTTTTCAAAGGTGGAATGAAAGGATGATAGACGAGTTAGAAGATTCATCTTTTCACTTTGTTATATCCCCACAACCCACTCCTGCATCTCTACTGTATGTGAGAAATGTTGTGAATAGGCTGACAAAGAAGAAATTGCAAAGATTGAACAGATTGAGCTATTTATGTTGGTGCGCTGCAGGATTTTTTTTTCTTTTTTTTTAGCAAAAGTGCAAAACACAGCTTGCTTGATCCTAGCAAGGAAATGGCTTATATACCCTTGGACGAAGAGATGAAGGTCAAAGGGAAAGCAGCCATTGATGTTGTTTGCAATCCCTTGGGAAAGTCAGGTGGTGCTTTGATTCAACAGTTAATGATATTAGCATTTGGCTCTCTAGCAAATTCTACTTCCTATCTTGGAGGAATACTATTGGTAATTGTTCTTGCTTAGTTGGGTGCTGCCAGAACTTTAGATTCCCAATTCTCTCCATCAGCCAAAATAGAGAGAGAGAGAGAGAGAGAGAGAGAGTGAAAAAGGAGATTTTTGTATCTTTGTAAATTTTATAATTTGTACATTTGCTACCTCATCACCACTGATACCGAAGGTATAATCTCCAAAACTCAGATTTCCCATTCTTGTCATTTGCGGCGAACCAGGGAACCACATATACGCGCTCTCGTAACACGGTAGGAGAGAGCCCGGTGCAACGCCTATGACGGGCGGGCAATCACTTAAAATCTCATTCTCGTCGTTTGCAGCGGATCGGCAAACCCCCGATACGCGCTCTTGTAGCACGGTGGGAGGAAACCCGGTGCGGTGCTTATGACGAGGCGGGTAATCACTTTAAATCCCATTTTCGGCGTTTGCGACAGATCCAAGAACCACCTATACGCGCTCTCGTAGCACGATATGAGGGAGCCCAGTGCGACGCATACGGCAAAATGGGTAAGCCCTATACACGTTCTTGTAGCGTGGTGGGGAGATCCACTTGTGTCCTTCGTACGGTTACTTTTGAAGACCCCATACACGCTCGTGTAGCGTGGTGGGATGAAAGATGTACGGCCCGGTGTCCCCCGACACCTACCATACACGCTCGAGTAGCGTGGTGGGATGACCCAGTTTCCCGTGATTTTCTCCTAAATGTGGGAGACGTCGGGAGGCTGCAGAAATTTTTATTGAATCGTGGACAAGACTTGGACAAAATGTGGACAATTTGAACTTGAGCTCATATTTGTATTTGAGCAAATAAAATGATTATAACTCAACTTAAATGATAAATGAACTTACAAATCAAATGAGATGAACAAAATTTGAACATTTGAACAAAGGAAAAGAGGATTTGATTTGGAACTGTAGTGGACATGAACGTGAACTGAACTCAGACTTGAACAAAATTCGGACAACAGGGGACTCTATTTATGCTTGGTTTGAATAATTAAATGGATTAAATAAAAACTTGAATGATTAAATGAAAGATTTGATTCAAGCTTGATTTGTACAATAAAGAGTTGGACTCAAATGTGACATGAATTACAAAAAAGTATGAACTTGAATTGAACATAAACCTAACTTAGATTTAAACAAAGCAATGAGACTTGAGCCAAGTGCATGGGAACACGAAGACATTGAACTTGAACCATACTATATCAAGTGGGATTTGACAATGAACTACACTCAATTTGAATTGAATGATCCATCAGAATTCAAGTTGGACAATGACACAAAAATTTTGAAGGAACCATAAAAGATTTGGACTCAAATGAGCAAACTACGTAGAATCAATCTCATGACAACATGAAGCTTAAACCAAGCATGAAGGAGTTTGATATCATGCTCAAAATGAAGTTATGAGTGTTGAGATAGCAACTCTTAATTAAGTGCAAGAGAAGTACATGCAAAACTTATGTTGGATAAAGATCTTACAAATACCCCTCACTCAAGAATGATGATGAAAATTCATGCAATCAATCTACTTGAGAGTTGAGATAATTGCAATGATTACGAGTACGTATGGAGGATACAATGACATACTTGCAATCAACGACACAAAGATTTCCAATCAACATTAAGGGGTTCTCAGATGTAGAATGCCACATCCTATGATTTATGTTAACATGAATTCAAATACAATGTATCTTGCAAGAAGCAAAGGACATTAATACACTTGTCTTCTACAACAAGAGACCAAGATGTGATGAATGTAGCAATGCTCCACAACCGGCATCAAGATACAAATGACGATATCCAACCCCGCAACCAATGAGAATATAAAAGGAATATACAGTCTAGTTGTAGGCAAATATGCAAAGAGCCTGCAAAAAGTGCTAAGATACTTATACAATCTATGATAAGGCAATGGCAAATAGATGCACATGTTTCCTACAAATAGGGGGATTCAACATGCGATGAATTGAAAGACATGACATGTCTTGAATATTTCGAGGAGAATACAACTCTCATGCAATTTATATAGTGCAACAACAAACAAACACACCGGTCATCTACCAACAAAAGCAGATGATACATAGAAAATGCAAATTTTCAAAGACCCGTTGTATACCCAATGTGTTCTCAACAGGCAAAAAAATATAAAATGAACACAAAAAATGCAAGCATCCACGAACCATTGCAGAAGACCCATTGTATACCCAATATGTTATTCTCAAGCAAAATACCAAGTGATTACAAGCTGCTACAACACGCAACCGGATCTGCAACACTTATACAAGCAGACAGAAGGCGTCTACAATCTACTACGCGACGCCACCGAATCTACAACACTTATACAAGCAGACAGAAGGCGTCTACAATCTACTACACAACGCCACTGGATCTGCAACACTTATACAAGCAGGCAGAAGGCGTCGACATTCTACTACGCCACGCCACCGGATCCACAACATCTATGTGAGCGGACAGAAGACGTCTACAAATATTTTCAAAATACCCCCATACATACACTATAGTTTGCATACACATAGGTACACAAATGGGTAAATAAAATCATAAACCCGAATGGGCCCCGACGAGCGTGTTGTACGAATACACGTGACGTCTACGAATACTACACGAGTTAATAAATTTGAACCCGATTCTCCTAAGCAAGTAAAAAGGAGTCAACAAGGTTCAACAAATAATTATTAAATGTCCCCAAACACCCGTATGAGCCCCAGTGAGCGTGTTATTAGTACACGTATGACGCCTAAGAATACTGCATGGGTCAATAAATTTGAACCCGATCCTCCTAAGTAAATAAGAGTCGACAAGCTTCACAAACACTTTCAAAATGCCCTCTCAAACTTCCATAAATTTAAATATTTTTAAATGATTGCAAACACCCCGATGATGGTCGTGTTGAATGAAAATATAAACTGGATGGATTAATTTTAAATATTTTAAGTTCCACCTAAAAACTCACAAAATTCAAAGCTCCCAAAAATCCAAAATTTCAAAAATCCCAAAATTCAAAATATTTAAAATTGAAATAAATTCATTAATCACTTAAAGTAAAATCCATCCACCCTCCGCAATAGTTTGTCGGGGTGGACAAATCAAAATTTACTTCAGCTCACATAGAGCTAATGCATAGTAAAAAATGTCACTATGATCCATTCTTAAACAATCTCCTACCAGTAAGGACGTGGTACGTGGCCTCTGACCGGCGGTTTTGCCGCCAAATGGCACCACAGGATAAACGGTTATAACCCGGGACCCTCTGAACCGAGTGATTTTTCCGCCAAATGGCACCACGAAATACCGGTTATAGCCAGAGCCAATACGTCCCTTAATGACATCAAATCCTTGAGATATGAATCAATATAATATAATTGACAGGGCACAAATCCCTCTGTTAGCTAAGGTCGATTCGAATTTGTCCCATAAGACAAACATTCAACCTAGGTCTACAAGGTACCCTTGGACGAAGCAACTCCTGACTGCCGACAAGGATCCTTCTGTCATGTTAGGTCGACTACCTCCTCTGACTAAGTAGACCAGGGACCACGATGGCCCGGGACGACGGAACCATGGGATCTTGATCGGGTCTATCATCAATTCCCCCACCATTCGCTTTAAGTGCAAGATGGTGCAATTTCAATTTTAAGTATCAAAGCATTCAACTTTTCTAAATACCATTGCTGCTACTATATGCCGGATAACACATATCTCTACGTATCTGATTGATGACTAGCCTTAATCAAAAGTTCTCTCTCGTTATCGTGAGGGGTAATTAACTATAGAGGGCTGCGCCTATAGGAAACCAGAACTCATATTATAAAATCCTCGCAAAATGAGGGCGAAATCTCTGGGTAGTGTCTTATCTACAAACTCATCTGCCTTCCAAAATTTATCCCGGAACTTAGTTCTGTTAAAACTCCCTCGCCGAAAGAAAAAAACAATAGTAGCGGGCGGAGGCCAGGGCCGAATTTTCGGAGCCCACAGTTATCCCCAATAAATATCATTTCTTCCTTAGATATATGTTGTAATAGTTCATCCAACTCTTCTCAAAATTAATTTTTTTATATCATCTTCTCTTGAGGAGGATAAGCTCTAACTAGCTATTATGGCAAAGCAAAAAAGAGAATTCATTCCAACCTTACCATGCACAAATAAGATGACCCTAATCATTTTTCATTATCAACTACTGCCAAAAAAAAAAAAGAGTCATAATTCATTTGTAGCAGAAATATGTCGTGGAAGAATGATGAATTAATTTCACCTGCCGCATAAGTTCTCTCCAATATTCACGCCAAACATTTCCATTGGCATCACGTCCAGATTTCTCCGAGCCAAGCTCCTTATAGTCAGATTGATCAGAGGCCTCCCAATATTTGTCCTCCCATTCAACTGTTCCATCTGCACTAACTCCCCGATTCAGTGTCCACTTGCAAACCACTCCATCTGCCCTTTGATCCACACCTGACTCCCTCCACCACTTAGAACCATCAAGATTTACTCCATGGGTTGCCCCGTCATTGCTCTTACCAAGGGCTTCTGCGGCCTCTGCTGCATTTCTTGAAAAGACCACCTCAAGCTTCTCTTGATTACCTTCCATGGCTAAATCAGTGGAAGATTCAGTCTCTGCCTTTTCAACCTCCACAACTGATTGAAGAGGTGGAAGCAGAGGTACGTGTTGGTTCTCAAGTAAAGTACTCTCAAAAGGAAGCGGCAAGATATCAGCAGACAGCTCCATTTCCATGACAGAATAAGATGCATTTGGAGGTGGATTTAATTGTGAGGATGGATGTAAGCTTGTGGCATTATCACTCAATTGACTTCTGTTATCAACTGGGGGAGACCATGACCAAAAATCTGGACCTGGAGTTCCCCTCCCAGAAGTTCCTGTTTCAGAAAAAAAATGAAATCATGCGTAATAATATTGGTTAAGTTGATGAAAATTCAAGGTGGGAAAATGGAGCTCATCCTGGAAATTAGAACAGTTGATGCAGTGGATGAAAGTAAATAATTTTAATCGATTAAAAGCAATTACGATATGAGAAATCTTATCTTTTTCACTTTGAAAAACAAAAGAGACAATGAAATTCTTTAATTCAGTTCGAAAAATCAGCGCTCATCTAATTTTCTTTATTTGATCAACAATGCAATTCCATCTGCTTTAGATTTCACCGGATATGAGATCATGCGACCAGTTTCCACATTAGAAAGTTTTTGACATATATATTCTTTATTACCATTTATAGCTTTGCTATAAGGTCTTCTTGTATCATTAGCCCAAAAAAAAAAGGGTTAAATGACAAGCACATTTAAATGCGCAACCTTCTATTTATCGGAAGAAGAAGCAAGAACAGCCCTTCCAACATCACCAGATATACTTCTCTCCTTAGGCAGATCTATAGGTGGGATAATAATCATGGTTTCCTCCATGTGAAAATGAAAAAAAAAAAAGCTATCTTGAATAAAGTGATTAGCAAGAAACAAGATTCAAAAGTGTGGATGCCAAAAACTTACACAAAATAAGTCCAAAAAAATATTACAAGAATTTTTTATAAAAGAACATAGTTTGAAGAGTTCTGAAGTTAGTTTTATGAAATTTAGAAGCTAAAATTTGGATTGTTTTTCCAACAGGATTCCTAAAATCCCCCGAAAAAAGGGTTTATCAGTTTAGTTAACAATATATCAAAAACAAAACGTCCTATAAACTCACAGGCCTTCATGCACTGTAACGCAGATCAGTTCTTGAAAGCAATTCTAGGATGGTAATTTATCAAATCATGTAATGTAATGGCATCTTCAAAACAAAGAACACTCCACTTATCTAAATATATATTAGATCATAGTCTCCAAGGGCAATGCAAGACAAAAGCCATAAACATCCCGAGCCGACCATGGAAAAAAAATGTTATCAAGCATCCCCTCAGAGAAGTAGCTTAAAAATCACCTTGCTTCTCAGGAACTGATACTACGATTTCCCTCACCACTTCACGACGACCTAAGCCACCATCAGATTTCGATTCATGGGGCTCATCCGAGGGAAACTTCGGAGGAGGCGAATCCCTCAGGAAGGCTCGAGCCGCCGAAATGGCGGCAGAAGCGCGGTCGATGACCTGCAAGCGCTGCACGCGATCTCTCTCCTCTTTGGGAACATCAAGGATCTTGTTGAAGAGCTCCGTCTTCTGCTCCACCGTCTCTTTGTTTTCCACCACCACATGCGGCGGCTCTTTGGCGCCTTCGGCGAGCTTGATGAATTCCTGGGACTTCCGCTCGCGCTCCACCGCCTTCTTCCACATATGGAGGTATGAATCACCGACATCGGAGGAAGGGGGGGAGGAGGCCCTGATGATGGAGCGACTAAACCTCTCTCCGTCAAAACGCCATGGGTGGAACGACAGGCGAAAGAAGTTAGGTCGCGCGAAGTCAGTAAAGTGTGCCGACATCTCGTCGTCGCCGACGACGACGGTGATCTAGTGGATCGCAGTGAGACTTCCAATAGTGCGAGATTGAGCTTTTGTTTTGGGGGGAGCAGTGTAAAGAAAAAAATAACTAATTTATAGGATCTGATTTTTTTTTTTGGTTATGAGAAAATTTTAATTTCAAATTTTTGTTACTAACCTCTATTTATTGAATTTTTTTTTTTTTTAGAAGCATAATCATGAATTTATAAAAATACTTTAATTTCATAAGTTCAGCTATCACTACTAAATTTATAAATATTTTAGGACATAAAATTATAATAATTAATTAATTATGACACCTAAATTTATCAATTATTTGATATACATTTGCATATTAATTTACTATTTAAAAATTTAATCATTTAGGTTGCATTTGCAACAACTACAACATTTTGTAAATATGATTTTTAAGTTGTTGCAGAAAAAATAAATTTTTTTAAGTTTTTATGGATGTTATAAATATATTTTCTTTTAAAATTTGAACAATTACTTTCATAAAACTATCACATATTAATATATTTGATTATAAAAATAATTTCTCACTATAAAAAATTCTAGAAATTTGTATGAAAATAATAATCAAATAGAATTATAATTATAATCTTAAAAAAATTTATTTACACTTAATCTATAATGATCAATTATGATTATGATTTATGAATGTATTTTGATTTAAAAGAGAAAATGATTTTCTCATCTATTCACTAAACTTTAGCATTACCTTTATGATAATAATTATTAAAATAATATTATTATATCTCCACTTTATATATATATATTATAAACAAAAAAAATACAACAACAGCAAAACTAATAAATTTATACTAACTATTTTTAAGATTAAAAATTATTGCTCATTTTTTAAATATATTAGTCATATAAAAATAATATATAACTTCTCAGATTTATTTAATTAAATATATTTTGCATTCAAAATTAATATGAATATAAATCCGATTCGATAATAAAAATTATAATTTTTTAGTATATTTATATTTGTACCAATTAAGATATTTTCAATTTTTAAATAATAATGAGAAGCTTTCCCTTATTTTAATTAGATAGAAAAGTTTATCCATCGTTTACAGTTGCCACGTGCAGCCCGCATGGCCGTTAGTGTCAATGCAAACTGTCACGTGTACTCCATTTCAAAAGGTACATACAGGAGGAAATTTTCGGAACAAGCAGGTCATGTGCGAGATTTAACGATTCAAGCAGTTTTTTAAAAAAATTTAGAAAACATCAAATGCACTAGATAGGTAGGCGCATTCAAAGAATGCGCCACCTTGTTCGGCGCATTCTGTGAATGCGCCAATAGCTTAAGCGCATTCTTCAGAATAAAATTTTTTTGCATAAAATGCGCCAAAGCCGTCGGCGCATTCAGGCTTTGATCTTCATCGTTTTCAGTGTGCATAATTTTCATCGTATCTGGCTTCTTTTTTTTCGTTTTCAGTTCGCGTACGAGGGAATTTTTTTTTTCGTTTTCAGTACTGCATGTTATTCCCCAATGTGTTTTAAAATCTTGTGAGTTAAATTTAAAAATTAAAATTCAGTTTGTTTAATAAATATAATATTTAGAAGAGTGGATTTATTTAGATCGTAAAAAGAATAAAACATTTGTATCGAATTTAAAGATTGGACCTTTATAAAAATAATTTCCAATTTTTCTTGAGAAAGAAGAAATTATCGTGAAATATTAAAAATTTAAAATTTTCAAATTTAGAAATAGGTTTGATATTATATACAATAGTTTGATTTGCTATTAAGAGATTTAGATTAAGTAACTTATGTATTATTTGTTATTTAATTTTTTTCTAGGAATTAAAATTTGAATTTTTTGTTTTCGGACTGATAACATTACTCAAAATATCTTATTTTCCATAAAATAAATAATTAGAATAAATTAGGGTAATATTAATGTCAGCAATTGAGTGAAGGAAAGTGTAAAATTATATATATTAAAATTTCTTATTAATAAAGTGTAGTTATGTTGAAATGTATAAAAATAATTGGCCAAGTTTAGTTAGTTTCTTTGTGAAAGTATGGAGAGTTTATCTTCTTAATTTTATACGTATAAATTTAAAAAATATTTAATTATTTCTTTAAAAAATTTAAAAATGTAGAACTTATATGTACTTATGGTTCACTAATGGCTTAATTTTCGAAACAAGTATCGTAAATGCGACATTTAAAGTTTGGAGCAGTATTTTTTAAAGAAATTAAATTTTTTTTAGAATGGAGCACATTTTATATTTAAATCTAAAATAGAAGTAGCTAGCTAATAAATTTAGAAAATTGGGAAATTAAAGTGCCAAAAGTCTTTAACACAAATTCTAGAAAATACTTGATTAGTTCAGTAATAAAATGGATGACATATCATAATAATTGAGGAATGGTAAAGAAAGTATTATTACATTTGGCTCAGAACTATGCGCATGCGCGCTTGAAGTTGGGTTAGAGTTGGACAGCATAAGAATTTTGTTGTGAACTGCTGTTGGATGTATTGCCAATCTTTTATGTCAAGAAACTCCTTCTTCTTTTGACCATCTATAATATTCAGCTCTTTATATTTTTCTGATAGAAATCCATCTTGATAAGTATGCCACCTTTTATAAAGGATATAATGTTGCACATCAGTTATTGGATTCTCAGCATTGACCACAACGGAACCATCTTTTTTTTGTGTGATTTCATTAATTCTTGTACTAAGAATATTTATAGGAGCAAAATGACCATTGTGATCCGTAAACCTTTGTCGTACGAATTTCCAGCCCATATCAGTAATTGTTTCTCCATCCACATACATGGGATGACGACTTTTGATAACTTCGTGATATGTATCCCATAAACTATCGTCTTCATACCAAGACCATTCATGTAAACAACATCGAAAAAATTCATTTGTTCTTGCTTTTTCCTCCAAGAATTCATCCATAGGGTACGACATTGATTCTGACAATCGAATTGTTCCATCATATATCAACTTCTTTCTAGGAATTATATGAAGGAAATCCCTAGCTGGTGAGCGCTTTATTGCTGAGGTCTTTGATGAAGATGATGACATTATGTGCTGAAATTTAAGCAAAATGCGGAATGAGCTATTATTTATGAAAATAATACAAGTTTATATGTAAAGGCCGATAAGAATTTTAGACAGTTAGCACTATAATCTTATACATAAAATATTAATATTTGCTTACATTTCAGAACACATCACAGTCATTTCCTAAGCAGATTTCGTACACGACCTTGAAGTTGTGTTTGCGTTGGACAACATTTGAAGTGGTACATAAATCCGTGTTGCAGGTGGTTCCAATCTTCGCCATCTAAAAATTTTCTCTGCTTTCCGCCCTGAGAACATTGCATTAGCATTTTGTAGTTATCTAAGAGCCATTTGTCTTCTTTATGCGACCAATGTTGATATAGAATACAGTGATCCATATCAACCATCGATATTCCTATCCCCGGCTCAACATTACCGTGTCTATCGCACCCCAATTCTCGAATACGATCCTTTATAAAATTTAATGATACTAGGTGGCCGTTCATATCGTTAAATCTTTCTTGTAACAAATTCCAACCACTTGCTCGAAGTTCATAGCCAGACCTATATTGCCTTAATTTCATAATTTCATCATTTTCATGCCACAGGACAACATCCTCGTCTTCCCCCCAAGTATGTAGAAGACATCTAAAAATTTCATTTGTAGTTGCTTTTGCTTCTAGGATCTCATCTGGTCTATAACCCAAACTTTCATGTATACGGCTACTTCCTTCTTCTATTAGTTGGTTTGTAGGTGCGCCTCTCATACTTTCATTGACCTCTGAGAATATTTTGTAATAATAAAGTTCTTCTTGCTTAAAATGTGGATTCCTATGAACAAGGAGCGAAAAATGTTGTGAAATGACTTGGATTAATATTCAAGTCAAGTATGAAAGAACATATAGAATACAATAATTTGCATGCGGAATATAAATAAGAGAGCATGAATAGGATGTATTATGATGTCTTACGGATCATCGAACATTAACATACATAAAGTAGTAAGCATAAGATAGAGAAAATTTTAACCCAGACCATCTATCGATGCCGAGGAAGAGCCCTACTACCAGGAGTATATCTATCTGGAGCTCTTCTTCTGCGTCGTTGTAGCTGTTGCTCTTCCTCAATAAATTCCTCATCTTGTGGTGGAAGTTCTGGTCGATGTTGCCTCACATCGGTATATTGTTCAGAAGTTTGTCCTCCCATTAGTAATATATCTTGCTGCGAGGGAGAGGTTGGTAACCCAACCCCTGACATCCACTCTGGTATTGCTATGGGTATTAATGTTTGTGTTGAGGGATGTTGGGATGGTGTACCATAAAATATTTCATGTGCACTGGTTTCTTGTGCCGCCAGTGGGCTCCAATGCTGTGTGGAGGGTCCAGCCCCGGACATCTCATAGGCGCTCGATGGAATGTGCAATGAATGTCGTGGTGGTTCTCGTTCAGTTTGCTGCTGTCGTCGACTTCTCCTGGATCTAGATGGAGCATCAGAAGTTGATCGTCTTGGCCCTTGAGAGCCATGAGAACCTATTTGTAATATCAAGATCTGCTCCAGTATCGTCCAGGACGATCTGGGATCGTCCTGGGACGATCAGTGGAATTCAGCTCCAGTTTTAGCCCAGTTTTGCTCCAGGTGATTTTCTGCATGCATCGTCCAGGCCGATTGGAGACATCGGCCTGGCCGATCGGCACTGTAGAAAATATCGTCCATGCAATAGCCCTGAAGGGAGACCAGGCCGATCCTTTTGGTAGGATCGTCCCGGGACGATGCTGCGATCGGCCGGGCCGATCTGTGTATTATAAAGCTGATTTCAGTCGTTTTGAAGAGAGAGAAAATTAAAAATAAATATCTGATTTTTCTGAGGAGAGAGAAAGTCGTGGACTTTTGTGCAAAAGTGGATTTTCGGACGACGCGGAGCCGTTTTCGTCCGAAGTGACTGTTGAGGAAATTGCTGTGCTCGAGGTAAGGCACATTCTACCTTTCTCAATTTTCAGAACCGTCGTGTTTGGCGGTATATTCTGTCCGGATTTTGTTTCCGTTAGCGATTTTCGTCCGTATCTTTTGATCGGTTCAGTTTTTACCGCGTAACTTTCTGTATATTGTTGACGTGCCGAGTGTGCACATTTTGGTTATTTTCTGAAGATTTTCGTCCGGGTATTTTTGATTCGACTGTGTTTTTAGTCGACCGGATTTTTCTGTGAAATTGGAATTTATCTGTGCAGTAGAATAAAGGTTCTGAAATGTTGATATCTGTATTCTGTGCGAATTCGGTAAATTTTCTTTGCAGGAATTTTTGTGTAAATTCCGTATACTGCCGTTGTGCTGCCCGATTTTTGGGTAATTTCTGAATTGTCCGTATTTCTTCTGAATTGAAATGCTATGTGTAAAAGCTATAAAAAGGGAGTTATAAGGGGCCTGGATCCTATGAGATTCAGTAAGTGTCAGGGAAATCTGAAATGAGCTCAATCTGAAATTTTGATATTTGTTCTGTTCCGGATCCGAGGAAAAAATCTGTTTAGGTGCTATAAGCACTATTTATATATTCTGGTGCTGGAAGCACATCTGATCTGTTCTGGTGCTATAAGCACATTTGTTCTGGTGCCGGGGGCACACTTAGCTATTAATTACTCAGCTATTGTTCTGGTGCCGTGAGCACATTTAGCTATTAATTACTCAGAGAATTTCTGGTGCCGTGAGCACATTTAGCTATTAATTACTCAGAGAATTTCTGGTGCCGTGAGCACATTTAGCTATTAATTACTCAGAGAATTTCTGGTGCCGTGAGCACATTTAGCTATTAATTACTCAGAGAATTTTTGGTGCCGTGAGCACACTTAGCTATTAATTATTCAGCTATTATTCTGGTGCCGGGGCACATTTAGCTATTAATTAAATATCTGATATCTGATATATGCTGAGTTTATTCTGTTCTGATACGATCTGTACGACTCTGATGTGATCTGATATCTGTCCGTAAGTTTTGATTTCCGATTCTGTTCCGACTTCTGATCTGATTTCTGTCTGATAAGTTTGGTTTTGTTTTCTGAGGATTTAGATTGGTGGTTTGTTGCTTTGCTGAGCTGTTGAGCTCACCCTTGCTTTCTGGTGGTTTTCAGGTTCTGGGAAGGGCAAGGAAGTTCAGGACTAGGTTTCAGAGTCTGATCAGATTAGGTACTTTTGTACTTTTGATTTTTGTACAGTCATGGCTTTCCTGTTCTGTCTTTCTTTCTGTTGAAAGCCATGTACTGTTCTGTAGATGATTATTTTGAGGAAATGAAAAGATAGATGTTTTGTTCCGCTGCATTTGACGTTTTTAGTAGCTCTGTTGTTCTGTGCGCTTCTGTTGAGTTAAGAATTTGGAAGATCAGTTCAGTAACCTAATCCAAAGCCAGATCCTGGTTAGCTATTCTCCGTCGCGATCCGGCGCGGGCGGGATCCGTCTCGTCTCGGGTCGGGTCGTGACAAGCTTTTTGGTATCAGAGCACTGGTTTTGGAAACAGGTTGGATTGTAAAACAGAGCTCTAGGAAGTGATCAGTGAGTCTGTCTGGGAGGTAGTTTTGGGTCGTTTGGCTTTTTATTGTGTTATTTTGTGTTGTTTTGTGATAGTTTTCCGGATTTTCTGGATTTTTCTGTATGGATCAGCCAGACCCAGACATGACAGACGGTCAGAGTGACGATCAGGCAGCACCAGTGGGGAGTACAGCCCCAGTGGTCGGTGCTGATACGCTTTCACAGTTTGCTTCACTTGTTGCTCAGATGATGAGCGAGACTCAGAGCAGAGCTTCGACTGTTAGATCTGAGGACATTGATCGACACCTGCAGTTATTTTTGAGGTTGAAACCTCCGAGGTTTGAGGGCGCTGTTGAGCCCAGAGCAGCCGAGGAGTGGCTGAGGAGATTGGAGAAGACTTTTGACGGGATGCAGTGTCCTGCAGACAGGAAAGTTCCGTTAGCTGTTTTTCTGTTGGACGGAGAGGCTGAGCACTGGTGGGATGGCCAGCAAGCCGCCAGATTTCAGGGCAGATTGAACTCCCTGATTACTTGGGAGGAGTTCACTGAAGTATTTCGAGACTGGTTTGTTCCCCCTTCTGCACGACAGCAGATGCAGGAGAGTTTTCTGAGACTTGTTCAGGGGAGCAAGACGGTGATGCAGTACGAGGCTGAGTTTACTGCATTAGCCAGGTACGCTCCGCAGCTGGTTAGCACGTCTGCTGAGAGGTGTTACAGATTTCTGAGGGGATTGCGAGATACTTTGAGGCAGCCCCTGATACCGTTCCGGATCACCGATTTCTCTGAGCTTGTGGAGCGAGCTCGTCTGATTGAGAATGACATGACGGCTACTCAGCAGCGGTGGACTGCGAGTAGGAAGAGGTTTGGAGGAGATACATCTGGCAGTGGTTCCTCTGGGAAGAGGAGATTCGTCTCTGGATCTGGATCTGGAGATTCCAGGAAGAGCGGAGGATCGTCTGGTACTGCTACCAGTACGACTAGTTCTGGATCTGTCAGTACGGCACCTGTGTGCCAGAATTGTGGACGGCGACACTTTGGCCAGTGCTACAGGATGGCTGGTCTGTGCTTTCGATGTGGTCAGCCGGGACATCGGATTGCAGAATGTCCGCAGATGGGATTTGATCAGCGTTCTGAGTTCCGATCTGAGGGCTTTGTCAGACCTGTTGGTTCAGCAGCAGGAAGACCGAGGACTATTCCTCCACGCCCTGAGGGATTTGCTGGTAGAGGTGGTGGTTCTAGTTCTGCACCACGGAGACCACCTACGATTCAGAGGGAGCAGAGTAGTTCTGTTGCTTCAGCTCCTGTTCCAGTTCAGCCACGAGTTTACAGTCTGAGTCAGCAGGAGGCTCGTGATGCTCCGGATGTTGTGACAGGTACGGTTTACATTTCTGATCAGCCCTGTCGTGTTTTGTTTGACTCTGGAGCGAGTCATTCTTTTCTGTCCGAGCATTGTTTTGAGATTTTACATTTGGATTCGATGGTTCTACCGGTTTCTTTGTCTGTGATTTTACCGGCTGGGAATCCATTGATTGCTCGACAGTTTTGTTTGTGTGAGATCGAGATTTCTGGCAAGAAGTGGAAATCGAGTTTGATTCGATTGCCGATTTCTTCGTATGATGTGATTCTGGGCATGGATTGGTTGAGTCAGTATGAGGCCCAGATAGACTGTCTGAAGAAGCAAGTGAGTTTGTTTGTGGCTGGAGAGAGAGTTGTATTTCAGGGATTACGAGGTGTTCTCTCCAGTCTGGTTTCTGTGTTGGAGGTAAGCAGGATGTGGAAGAAGGGATGTCCGGTATTTTTGGCTTCGGTGCGGGATCTGAACCTGGAGGTTGGTTCTGTTTCTGAGATTCCTGTGGTACGGGAATTTGCTGATGTTTTTCCTGAGGAGTTGGTTGGTTTACCTCCGGATAGAGATGTGGAGTTCTCTATCGATGTTTTTCCGGGTACCGCTCCGATATCGAAAGCTCCGTACAGGATGGCACCGAAAGAACTTTCTGAGTTGAAAGTTCAGCTTCAGGAGTTGGTTGACAGAGGTTTTGTACGTCCTAGTGTTTCGCCCTGGGGAGCACCTGTTCTGTTTGTGAAGAAGAAGGACGGTACACTCCGTATGTGTATTGATTACAGAGATTTGGACAAGGTCACGATCAAGAACAAGTATCCTTTGCCTCGGATAGACGACTTGTTTGATCAGCTTTCCGGATCTTCAGTATTTTCGAAGATTGATTTGAGATCCGGATATTATCAGGTGAAGGTGAAGGAAACTGATGTGGTGAAGACTGCTTTCAGTACTCGGTACGGGCACTACGAGTTTTTGGTTATGCCTTTTGGGGTAACCAATGCGCCTGCGATTTTCATGGATCTGATGAACCGAGTATTCAGGGAGTATTTGGATCAGTTTGTGATCGTCTTCATTGACGATATTCTGGTATATTCTGCATCTGAGGATGAGCATGCCAGACATTTGAGGATTGTGTTGGAGACTTTGAGGAGGCATCAGCTATATGCCAAGTTCTCCAAGTGTGAATTCTGGCTGAAGAGCATTTCATTTCTGGGTCATGTGATTAGCGGAGAAGGCATTTCTGTAGATCCCCAGAAGATTCAGGCTGTTGCTGATTGGCCAAGGCCGACTACGGTATTTGAGGTACGTAGTTTCTTGGGCATGGCCGGGTATTATAGGAAATTTGTGAAAGGATTTTCACAGATTTCGACTCCTCTGACGAGACTGACGCAGAAGTCAGTTCCTTTTGTTTGGACACCGGAGTGTGAAGCTAGTTTTCAGAGATTGAAGGAGTGTTTGACTTCAGCTCCAGTGTTGGCACTTCCGTCAGGTACGGAGGATTTTCAGGTGTTCAGTGATGCTTCACTGAAAGGATTGGGTTGTGTTCTGATGCAGCATGGTCAGGTAATTGCTTATGCTTCGAGACAGTTGAAACCACATGAGAAGAATTACCCGACGCATGATCTGGAGTTAGCTGCAGTTGTTTTTGCTTTGAAGATTTGGCGTCATTACCTGTATGGCGTCAGATGTGAGATCTTTACTGATCATAAGAGCCTGAAGTATATTTTTACTCAGAAGGATCTGAATCTGAGACAGAGGAGGTGGCTCGAGTTGATCAAGGACTACGATTTGACTATTCAGTATCAGCCTGGGAAGGCGAATGTGGTAGCGGACGCTCTGAGCAGGAAGTCTTCTGGATTCTCAGGTATTCAGCTTACCTGTGATGACTTTCTGATTCGTGATTTGGAGAGATTGCAGTTGGAGGTGGTTTCCTCCAATGATTTGGAGTTGGCTCAGATGAGTATTCAGTTTTCTTTGGAAGCACGGATTCAAGAAGCCCAGAAGTCAGATTCTGATTATTCGAAGTTGATAGCTCAGATTGGATCTGGTAAGACTCCTGAACTTCGAATTTCTGATTCTGGTGTTATTTTCTGTAAGAACAGGTTGTGGGTACCTGTGTCTGGAGACTTGAGGCGGGAGATTCTGTACGAATCTCATCATTCTGGCTACACTGTTCATCCAGGCAGTGGTAAGATGTACGCTGATATGAAGCTTTTGTTTTGGTGGCCTGGGATGAAGAAGGATGTGGCAGAGTTTGTGTCGAGATGCGAAGCCTGTCAGTTGGTGAAGGCAGAGCATCAGCGACCAGGTGGACTGTTGCAGTCGTTGCCAATCCCTGAGTGGAAATGGGAGGAGGTAACGATGGATTTTGCGATGGGTTTTCCTCGATCTAGACAAGGACATGATGCCATTTGGGTGGTTGTAGATCGATTGACCAAGTCAGCCCATTTTCTTCCGATCAGACAGACGGATTCAGTTGATCACTTGGCACAAATTTATGTGAAGGAAATAGTCAGATTGCATGGTGTGCCTCGTGTGATCGTATCTGATCGAGATGGACGTTTTACTTCCAGACTTTGGAAAGGCATTCAGCAAGGCTTGGGTACGAAACTGCATTTCAGTACAGCCTTTCATCCTCAGACCGACGGACAGTCTGAGAGGACGATTCAGGTACTGGAAGATCTGTTGAGGCTTTGTGTTCTGGACTTTAGCGGAAGTTGGGAGGATCATATTCCGTTGATTGAGTTTGCTTATAACAACAGTTTTCAGTCCAGTATCGGTATGGCACCGTACGAGGCTTTGTATGGCAGGAAGTGTCGTACTCCTTTGACTCTGACGGAGGTCGGAGATAGGCAGGCTTTGGGGGCCACTTTTGCTGATGAAACTGCTCAGAAGATCAATTTGATAAGAGAAAGATTGAAAGCCGCTCAAGATCGTCAGCAGAAGTATTACAATCAGAAGCACAGATTTGTTGAATTTCAGGTCGGTGACTTTGTGTATGTCAAAGTCAGCCCGATGAAGGGTGTGAGCAGATTTGGTCAGGTAAGCAAGCTTAGTCCAAGGTATGTTGGACCTTTTGAAGTTTTGGAAAGAATTGGAAAAGCTGCTTACAAGTTATTACTTTCTGAATCTATGCCTGATGTGCATAATGTGTTTCACGTATCCACTCTGAGGAAGTGGGTTTCAGACTCTGGGAAGAAGTTGTCAGCTGATGAGGTGGAGATTCAGGAGAATCTGGCGTACAAGGAAGAGCCAGAGCTTATTTTGGCGTACGACGTCCGAAAGTTAAGAAATAAAGAGATTCCGATGGTTAAAGTCCAGTGGAAGCACCGGACTGCACGGGAAGCAACTTGGGAGAAGGAGTCTGATATGAGACGGTCGTACCCGTACTTGTTTTGACTGAGTTTGGACTGGATAATGTCGAGGACGACATTTTTCTGAGTTGGGGAGATTGTAATATCAAGATCTGCTCCAGTATCGTCCAGGACGATCTGGGATCGTCCTGGGACGATCAGTGGAATTCAGCTCCAGTTTTAGCCCAGTTTTGCTCCAGGTGATTTTCTGCATGCATCGTCCAGGCCGATTGGAGACATCGGCCAGGCCGATCGGCACTGTAGAAAATATCGTCCATGCAATAGCCCTGAAGGGAGACCAGGCCGATCCTTTTGGTCGGATCGTCCCGGGACGATGCTGCGATCGGCCGGGCCGATCTGTGTATTATAAAGCTGATTTCAGTCGTTTTGAAGAGAGAGAAAATTAAAAATAAATATCTGATTTTTCTGAGGAGAGAGAAAGTCGTGGACTTTTGTGCAAAAGTGGATTTTCGGACGACGCGGAGCCGTTTTCGTCCGAAGTGACTGTTGAGGAAATTGCTGTGCTCGAGGTAAGGCAC
Source organism: Dendrobium nobile (assembly GCA_022539455.1). Taxonomy (NCBI): domain Eukaryota; kingdom Viridiplantae; phylum Streptophyta; class Magnoliopsida; order Asparagales; family Orchidaceae; genus Dendrobium; species Dendrobium nobile. The sequence goes on along the minus strand of CM039721.1, from coordinate 67,488,913 downwards.
ATTCTACCTTTCTCAATTTTCAGAACCGTCGTGTTTGGCGGTATATTCTGTCAGGATTTTGTTTCCGTTAGCGATTTTCGTCCGTATCTTTTGATCGGTTCAGTTTTTACCGCGTAACTTTCTGTATATTGTTGACGTGCCGAGTGTGCACATTTTGGTTATTTTCTGAAGATTTTCGTCCGGGTATTTTTGATTCGACTGTGTTTTTAGTCGACCGGATTTTTCTGTGAAATTGGAATTTATCTGTGCAGTAGAATAAAGGTTCTGAAATGTTGATATCTGTATTCTGTGCGAATTCGGTAAATTTTCTTTGCAGGAATTTTTGTGTAAATTCCGTATACTGCCGTTGTGCTGCCCGATTTTTGGGTAATTTCTGAATTGTCCGTATTTCTTCTGAATTGAAATGCTATGTGTAAAAGCTATAAAAAGGGAGTTATAAGGGGCCTGGATCCTATGAGATTCAGTAAGTGTCAGGGAAATCTGAAATGAGCTCAATCTGAAATTTTGATATTTGTTCTGTTCCGGATCCGAGGAAAAAATCTGTTTAGGTGCTATAAGCACTATTTATATATTCTGGTGCTGGAAGCACATCTGATCTGTTCTGGTGCTATAAGCACATTTGTTCTGGTGCCGGGGGCACACTTAGCTATTAATTACTCAGCTATTGTTCTGGTGCCGTGAGCACATTTAGCTATTAATTACTCAGAGAATTTCTGGTGCCGTGAGCACATTTAGCTATTAATTACTCAGAGAATTTCTGGTGCCGTGAGCACATTTAGCTATTAATTACTCAGAGAATTTCTGGTGCCGTGAGCACATTTAGCTATTAATTACTCAGAGAATTTTTGGTGCCGTGAGCACACTTAGCTATTAATTATTCAGCTATTATTCTGGTGCCGGGGGCACATTTAGCTATTAATTAAATATCTGATATCTGATATATGCTGAGTTTATTCTGTTCTGATACGATCTGTACGACTCTGATGTGATCTGATATCTGTCCGTAAGTTTTGATTTCCGATTCTGTTCCGACTTCTGATCTGATTTCTGTCTGATAAGTTTGGTTTTGTTTTCTGAGGATTTAGATTGGTGGTTTGTTGCTTTGCTGAGCTGTTGAGCTCACCCTTGCTTTCTGGTGGTTTTCAGGTTCTGGGAAGGGCAAGGAAGTTCAGGACTAGGTTTCAGAGTCTGATCAGATTAGGTACTTTTGTACTTTTGATTTTTGTACAGTCATGGCTTTCCTGTTCTGTCTTTCTTTCTGTTGAAAGCCATGTACTGTTCTGTAGATGATTATTTTGAGGAAATGAAAAGATAGATGTTTTGTTCCGCTGCATTTGACGTTTTTAGTAGCTCTGTTGTTCTGTGCGCTTCTGTTGAGTTAAGAATTTGGAAGATCAGTTCAGTAACCTAATCCAAAGCCAGATCCTGGTTAGCTATTCTCCGTCGCGATCCGGCGCGGGCGGGATCCGTCTCGTCTCGGGTCGGGTCGTGACACTATTCCTGCGTCCCTGGTTTGACTCATCTTAGGTATTGTGGTGTCAAAAGTAGTGTAGTCGATATAAACAGATCGCTGCACTCTGGCGGAAAGCTCGGAAACCTGGTCAACTGCTAACTGTAATGAACTGGCATTTTGTCCTTGACCCCCGCCAATGGCTCAAGAATTGCACTTGAACGTATGTAGTAGTCAGCCTACACGATTTAAAATGATTATCAAAATATGCTTTATAACAAATTTTCTAAAAATATATATTATTGCGACGTACCACTAATCGTTCGCCTGGGGAGCGAGGAAAGAAAGTTTCTGGCGGTTCTGTTTGAGGCTGTAACAAATAGATTGAAGCCCATGACCTATACCACCGTAGGTAAGTACCTAATTCTTGATTACCAGTTCCTTCTGGGCGGGTTATTGCTACTACATATGCTCTCCTATCTTCCCATATTTCCAGGTAATCTCTATACTGAACAGTCCAGTCCAGATCTGCTCGACCTCTTCCATCAATCCTTCTGAAATTTAATTCCATCGGTCGAACATCTGTGAATTGTATTCCCCCAAATTGTCGCATAACACGATCAGGAAGATGCCACTCGGTACGCTTCCAGCTAATGAGGGGCACCCTAGCACGCCATATTTCGATCCCCTCCAAACATTCGGCAGGCAAAGTTGCTAAAATGTCATCCGTGTATGGAGTCATGCACACCTACATGTATACAAATAAAGGATTTCTACACGTTGACATATGGCAAAAAATTGATAAGGGTTAATGTTGTAAATATAGTCATACCTGAGATAGTCGTAAACCGTCAAACTCATCACGATATGTCAACGTGTTGCCAGAGGGGAGCTCACGTATCCGATCTTCAGCCCACCTACATTAAGTACGGAATATCATAAGTAACTGTTTAAAAGGTTTAAGCTCTTGCATAAATTTAATAGTAGTACCTGCAACCAAGAGGTCTACCACCTAAATCATGTATTTGTGGTACACGTAGTGTGGGTCTGCCAATGTACAATCTCTCCCACGACCAAACCTGTAGTAATGCAACACATCCGGCAATATAAGTACGTGTGGGCCTGGTCGCATTACATAGCTCTCTATATAGATGCGCCAGAACAGCACTTCCAATAGATAATTGACCGAATGATTCCACATCCATAAGCAAGGGCAACCACTGTAAGGATACATGTGACCGAGATGTGTCCGGGATCAAAAAACATCCAATCATGAACAGGATGTAAGCCCGGACATGATAAAGAAATGGTCCAGGAGCTAGCTGTTCATATGAATCTCTGTAGAAAGTCCATCGAAGCCATCGTAAGGGGAGCATTGACTCGAACTGCGAACTACCCATTCTAAAAGTGGCCGTGTCATCTTCATCACCTGGTGCATGGTATACGGTTTCTCTACCTGGGTGTGTGCCAAGTAGTTCATCACAACAATCTGGCCATGACTCCCAACGGCGCCCTAATCCAACAACATTTAGTCCCACGACGGCTGGCCCATCAATGCGCAGTCCTAGTATAACCTGCACATCTTGCAGCGTTATTGTCATCTCTCCAACCGTGAAGTGAAAAGTGTTCGTAAGCGGACACCATCTCTCAACTAGTGCAGTAATGAGATTATGATCCAAACGTATGAACTGTAGATGCCGAATGTTATGTAGTCCGAGGTTTCGTAGAACATAGATCATGCGTGGGCATTCAACCGGCCACTCACGGGCTGTACGTAAATGGGTGGAAGCAACCAAAGGAGATGCCTGTGACAACGATATAAGAAGATCCAATTTAAAGAAAGATAAAGATGTGTTCAGTTCGTAATATACATGAATACAGTCGAATAAAATTTCGAACCTGATCTGGATCATGCGCCCTATGAGATGACCCCAGTGATGCTATGCTCATTTCTCGAATAGGTTCATCCACGTTCTCGTCATGGGTGCTACGACGCCCACCACGTCGCCGCCTAGTTCTTTCAGCCATAGCTATAATTCAAAAAATTTTGCGATTTGTTTAAGTTGTTAAATAAATATCACAACATTCAAAGAAGGAATTGTAAAAAAACACCCATCTCATCGCATCACTATATTTTTAAGCAATTGCCTTTTTTGCTAAATTTTATGAGATAGAATACCGCTTGGTGGTTTATATATATATATATATATATATATATATATATATATATATATATATATATATATATATATATATATATATATATATATATATATATATATATATATATATAGTTACAAAACTTCTACAAATAAGATTTTATTAAAAAATAAATAACACATCGTACAAATAAGATTTTATTAAAAATAAAACAAACTTAAAGACTTTGAAATTTGTAACATCAACACATCGTACAACGTCGATCTTCGAACAGCCTTGCAAGCTTAACACATCACGAGGTGGAGCAATCAACATGTTCCGTTTGTTGCGGACGAATTCTAAATATAGCCAGATCTATCGACCGTACCTTTAATTCACCAAGAAATTTAAATTAATTTTCTTAGTTGATTACTTAGAATAAGAGGTCATTAGTATAATAAAGGAAGGAATTATCTTTAATACCTCGACGATGCCGGATAATACGGACACGTAGCCCTATTATGACCATTTCGCTTACAATGTCCACACCGTTTATTTGAGCTTGATTGGGCCTCATCCATCGTATTACGAAATCTAGTTGTCCTCGGTCTACCGGCACGTCTCCGAAAAGCTGGTGGAAGTAATGGTATGATTCCTGTTTGGTCGTTAAAAAAGGGCCAAACATCTTTAGGCGGAACAACATGAAAAAGCCCGGAATATGTTGCCTTATATGAGTTTTGTGCGAAGTATTGAGACACGAAAGCATTGTGATTCCATCGCCTATATCCTGCGACTGCAACCACATGAACGCACGGCAAATGATGTAATTGTGGTTTGATACATGTGCAAGCACATTGTTCGGGTGTAAGGACATCAACTTTATGTGTTTTGGAAGCCAAATCCACAACTTCAAATTCACCTCTATTAATGGCAATAGGTTCATGGCAACGTCGTGCTTCGCGTTCAGTTCTCTGTAGAATGGCCATTGTACGCGGAACAAATTCAGATTCTGCAGCCATCATCCACTTATCAACCTCTGTAGATCGCCTCATGAATAACGATACGAGATTATAGTATATGGACATCACTAGGCCTTGAATTGGAAGTCCACGAGCACGTTTAAGAACCCCATTAAAACATTCTGATGCGTTTGTTGTCATGATGCTGTATCGACATCCATTGTCAAATAATAATGACCACTTACTAACATCACGCTGGATCAACCAATCATATGCCTCTTGCTTCGTATTCTTAATGTGCTCCATCATACGAGTGAAGCTTGCACTATCCTCTGTACTACCCGCCAAATACATATTGTTGCAAAGCCCTTCAACATCAACAATACCTTGGCGACGTAAAAACTTTTTAAAGTTTTCACGCAAGTGACGAAGACAGTGTCTATGGACAGCTTGAGGAAAAATTTCTCGGCACCCTCTCACTAGACCTGCATGTTTATCTGAGATGATGCATAAATTTTGACGTTCTTTCACCACTTCGACCAAGTTATGTAGGTTACGAAGGAACCAAACCCATGAATCATTGCTTTCTGATTCAACTATTGCAAAGGCCAACGGGAATAATCCACCATTCGCGTCAATTCCAACAGCAGCAAGAAGAGTCCCACGATATTTTCCAAGCAAGAAAGTTCCGTCAAGGCTAAGGACCGGCCGACAATGTTGCCAGCCATTAATAGAAGGGCCGAAAGCCCAAAAAATTGCCTTGAATCGTGAACCTCCAACTAAGTCAACATTATATACTGTACCTGGTTGGGACATACGTAGCACTTCCATAAAACGTAGGACTGAACGATATGATTCCTCATACGATCCAAATATTGCTTCAATGGCTTTTCTCCGTGCATCCCAGGCCTTCATGTACGAAATCTTCATTTCAAACTTCGACTCCATTCTTGCAATTATCTCCTTCGGTTTCATGTCAAGTTGTTGTTTTATGATGGGCATGATATGTCTACATATAAATTTTGAAGTGCAATTGTGATGTCCACCAGATATAACAGGTTGAGTGCAAGTATGAGGTGGACCCGCACATGATACTTTCCAAAGACCACATAATTTTTTACTTCGTGATGCATGTAGTCGCCAATAGCAGGGCCTATGCACATCATTATGTTGACTACATAAAATTGTGAGCCGAGTTTTATTGGAAGTTGAATTTATGTACTCAACATTCTGTGCGATTGACCAACCATTAATTGCAGCTTGTAAGTCTTCTTTGTTATGAAAGATTTGTCCTTCATAAACTTCCGATGGAATGGTCGCTTCTGTCGAGCTAACAATATTAATGATAGGAGGATCACAGTATTCATTACCATCCCATTCTTCAGTTGTTCTAAACGTATCCTCGAAATTATTATTCGCATCCATCGATTGTAATCCAGCGGCGTTTCGTCGAGCATGTTCTTGAATAAACTCATCACCGATATTTTCATTGTTCGTGTAATTATACATTGTCTCCTGTAGTTCAGTATCGGGTTGACTAGAATTATCTCCTGTATCAGAACTACCACTATCCATAGTCTTGTAGGAATCCTCATCGTTGTTATCAATGTCATCTTCGTGTAAGGAAATATTTTCGTTTTGTTCTGATTGAGGGTAGCATGAGGAAGAGACTAAGTTCTCTACAAATATATTACTAGGTGTTCTTTTTGAAGGTTCGGTTACAGTAGATCGTCGGGGTACTCGTTGTTGCACAACAGTTTGACGCTCTGACAAACACAGTTGACCATAAAAATTGTTCTGCATTTCAATTGTACTTAATCCTCCACCATACCACGTGGTGGGCCTACCATAAAAAAAAAAGTATTATGCTTAAGTTTTAAACTAAGTAAAGTTACCACTACAAATGTCAAACCAAAAGTTTTGCATGCTTACATTTGTATCTCCGTTGAAGGACCAGCAACGTCACCATGATTGTTTGGTTTCGCCTCAACGTACACAACGACGGGATCAATTCTTGCTTCCAACAACATGAACTCACAGACCTCTTCATCGTTTACAGGTGTTGCGCAGTGTCCACCATTATGCCGTAGTCGACAAGTTAGGCTGACAGTAGTTGTTGAAGGATTAATCTTGAGCACCCCCATAACTCTTTCCTTCAGCATCGCAAGTGAAATATCGTGATCAACAATGATTGGTCGATTTTGTCCACCAATATATGTTGCTGTGAATTCATCCCCCATGCGTAGCTCGCCACCAAAAAATAACATTAACCGTGACATTCTAACCTAAATTACACAAATTTAAGGGTTAATGCGAATAATGCCAAATTGTACAGTAGTTTTGTACTTAACATACTCGTCAAAACATAACGAGAGTGAATGTAGTTTTAGGCTTCAATATATACTTCAATCGCTGAGTAAATAAAGTTTTAGGCTTCAATATATACTTCCATCGCTCTGCCGACCATTGCAGTCAACCTAGTAAATTTTTCTAATCAATCCCAAATAGGTTTCCTATCAAAATCCAAGCAAGAACTAAGAAGTAGCAAGTCATCTTCAAGAGTAGAGCACTCCATTAACCTAAACCCATCAAATCTAGCGTCACTTGTGAATTAAACTATTCCCTCCTGAAGTTAAATTTGAGTTAATTTAATTATAATTTTATAACTTAATTTATCTTTATAACTTGTAAATATAATTTTTAACTTAATTTAAATTTATAATTTATAACTTTAATTTAATTATGTTATAGTTTAAAATTACTTCATCTAATTTAATAATGTTATAATAAAATAACTTCTAACTTTATTTAAATAAATTTTTTTAAATTTAAATAAAGTTATAAAATTTATAAATTAATATCTTTATAACATAATTTATAAAGTTATTAAGTTTAATAAAATTATATAAATAAAGTTATAAGTTATCGAATTTAATTCATTTATAAATTTTAATTTAATTTACTCCAGTATTTTAATTAATTTAGCTGATTATTAAAATTATAACATAAATAAATTAAATTTAAAAAATTTGTAACGTAAATATATTAAACTTAATTAAATTTATAAGTTTATTATATTTAATATCTTTAAAAATTATGTAATAAAGTTATTAATGTATCAATTTTATTACTTTATTTAAGTTTAAAAAATATCTATTAAATAATATAAGAAGTTATTTTATTATAACGTTATTAAATTAGATAAAGTTATTTTAAACTATAACATAATTAAATTAAAATTATAAAATATAATTGTAAATTAAGTTACAAATACTAATTATAAATTATAAATTTCTAATTATGTGAAGTTATAAAATTTGTCCAAATTTAACAATTTCTTTCTCAACCTGCGTCTTCCTATCTTCCCTCAACGTGCATCTCTCTCTCTACCCTCATCTCTCTCTCTCCACTCTGCTCTTTCTCTCTCTTCACATGAGCAATACACCAAAAGAAATAGCGTTATTGCTCTCTTTTTTAATTATTTATCAACTAAGTTTTTTTTGCTTAAATACACAATAAACATGTGTCAAAGCATAGATCTCAACATGCAAGGAATGAATGTGAATAACCTAACTTTGGGTTTGATTCCTCAATCCAATTATTAAAGATGCTGGAAAACTAAGCATGCTAAAACTTCATGGTGTAAAATTATCAAGGCAGTCATCATGCCCAGTGTCGATTTTATTGATATGTGTTGTGTTCTTCAGAGGTTGCGTTGGTTGTTTTGAGAAATTGGTTCAAATATAGGTGCAACCATTGTTTTTCTTTTTTAATTTCTTGTTCAGCTCACTAATGACTTGCTAACTTTTATCTATGGAGATTTCTCAATTATTTCTATTTTTATATTTCTACACAAAAACCATATTTTTTTACTATTCTCTTTTATATTGATCCAAACAAAACAACACATGAAACAAACATTTTTGAAATCTTTTACTGCCAAATCTAATTTGATATCATGTGTGATATCAGTTATGATGATGAATGGCTCGGTGAGCTACATCAAGGGATATATGATTGTTATAGAACTATTAAGGGGAAAAGATAAACATTTTAATATACATAAATGTGGCCCATATGTAGTTACACTTATTTTGATCAAAATTTTTATTCTATTTTTACATGTACAGGTTTTGGTTGTTATTTGAAATGCTTTCACTATTCTTTGATTAAGTTTGACATCTATCGATCTACTCCTTCCAAAGGTTCTATTTAATGTTAATTCATCCATCGGCAAATAAGGAATGCAGGTTGAAAAAAAAAAGCATATTTATATGCAATTTTTTTCTTTTAATAATTACACACGTTTGACCTCCATGCCTAAAATTTTTTATATGATATTAATATGAATTCTGAATGATGCAGAATATATATAGCTAGCAAATAGGATACGACTTAGTATTCACTGTGCTAACTCTGTTAAAATGAATTTCCCTTGCTTTGACTCATTTTACTTATACATGCATGAATAACACATTGCTCATGACCTGGAGGTTTTCCCTTTCAATTCCTGATAATATTCTTATCTTCATCATCTTTATAATTAGCCTTTTCTCATCGGCTAAGAACTTTTTCCATATTGTTAATTTAAATTTATTTTAGTTTCCAAATTAGTTATTCCATATTATTAATTTATTATTTCAATAATGCTCAATATTTTAATTTCCTTACTTAAAAAACTCTTAAATATCATATTTAATCAATAAATCTTCATTTCATATAATGATAATTATATCAAAATATATCCATAAAATTTCAAAAATATATATTTCATTTCATCTAAATTTATATTAGTGATATTTGATATTTTTAATATGATTTAGATATTTATTTGTTATATAGATAAATAAAAAAAATTAATATTAAATATAAAAAATCAGTTTTTTTTTTCATTATCATTCTCACACAACATGGACTTTCATCCTATTCATGCCACCATTATTTGTTAGGATAGAAAGAAAAATCATTAACAAAACATATTACAAGGTATAACAAGTTAGCAACTAACTGACAGTGAAAACTAATCAGTTCTTTAAGCTAATCTGAACCCATTGGCTACCAAGTTTCTCACCAAGAAGATCATTCTGTTCTAAATATTACAGAAAAATCATAAAACTACAAATAAAAGCTCTCAAAAGCCAAAATAAATCATCTGGACAATGTATAAGTAATTACTCTAAACAGAAAAAATTGAAAAGAAAAAAAAAAAATGCAAAACTCACCTCAAAGCTCTCTCGGGTGAACAGAAAAAGGAGGAGAGGAAGATGAGGAATTTGCGAAAGTGTGAATTACTACGACGGATGGTACTCTAATATATAGAATTTTTTTTCTTCTCATCGCCTCAACGCCCATCCACCCCAATTATTGCCTTATCGCTTTCCGCAACCGTCCGCGGATTTCGCGGATCTCGTCTCCGCTGAAATCCAGAAAAGGCAATCAGCCAGCTGCCATTATGGGTAGAATGCGCTTAGCTGTTTGGCGCATTCTGAAGAATGCGCCGAACCATTAAGAATGCGCTTAATGCTTCGGCGCATTCTTTAGAATGCGCCAAACAGCTGCACGCATTCTGGGAGTGCGCTGAACAGTTTGGCGAATTGGCTTTCAATTACATTAATCCAAAAAACTGCTCTTTTCGCTAAATTAACCGCCCTTCACGCTGCTTCCGAAAATTTTGCCTACATACAGCTGGTGAAGTATTTCAAAATTAAAAGATAAAAATGGTACTTTTCTTTATTTTCTTTTTGGACCCCATTAACTCTTTAATGTTTGCATTTAAATGTCTAAGAAATAAATTTCAGTAACTTTAAGCGCTGAAAAAGAAATACACAGTGAGGTAAAATATAATAATTTTAAATATTTATAGTTATTTGAATTAGTATAAAACTAATAGAGATAATTATTTTTATTTAACTTGAAGTAAATAAATGGCAAGCAATAAGCGAGAGTTGCTAGGGAGTGATGTGGCAACAATAATAATAGAGAATTTATAATATATTTTTAAAAATAATCAAATTTAATAATTTCTAAATACAATAAAATTAAGTTAAATAATTAATTCTGAATACTTTAAATTTTTACTCTACATTTATTTTACCTTAAATTAAATACTAACACTTAATAAAAATTTATAAGTTTTAACATTAATCATTATCTCTAATTACGTCGACCAAATAATCCTTAAAAATTGCTAAACCTTATCCAAAAAAAAAAACAATCTTCATTTCGATTAAGGTTCATGAAGCAGTTCAAAATTTTCATTCAAATAAACAATCTTCTAAAAAAAATTATTCAAAAAAAAAAAAAATCTTAAATTATTATGCCCAAATAAGATGCATCAACTGCTGCAAAGCAAAAAAAAAGAAAATAAAAAAACCAACCAACCTTAAAAAAGAAGAAAAAAATAAATATATTTTAGTCAAAATATCCTCATCAAATTTTAATTAAAATAAGACTTCATTTGGGACGACTTTTTTATTATTCTTAAAACAAAATTTTAGTACAAAATAAAAAATTTTGTACTAAAACTCTATTTTAAGAAGCAATAAAAAAGCTATCTTCATTTGGGACGGCTTTTTTACCAATTAAATTAGCTTTCTAGTACATAAATTTTAATTTTTGTAATAAAAATTACTTTAAGAAGCCTTAAGAAAGCCGTCGCAAACGAAACCTCAGTCTCTAGATCATCAAAGCTTCATTTGAAACAACTTTCTTATCGCTTCTTAAAATAGCTTTTTAATACAAAATTTTTAATTTTTTATTAAAAAATTATATAAAAAAACAGTAAGAAAATCATCTCAAATGAAACCTAAATTTACTTTGAGCAACCAAAATCTCCATCACTCATTGTATAATAAGCCTAATGACGCAAGGATTTTGCTATATGCAAAGAACCACTTGCAATAAGAATTTTACAGTTGAAATTTGTACAGCCACAATACTACAAGCACCACTGTAAGGAAACAGATAATCACTTTTCCTTCAACAACTATATTTATTCAGTAGATGAAACTTGAAGCTGAAACAAACGTTTAAGTGAGCGTTAGCTTATGAAATGCATCCATAATCTTACCCTTTCCTCCCAAAATAATGGACATTTGAAATATTCCAATTATCTCAACAAGTTAAAAAACACATTGAAGGGATTCAAGTTATATTTGGGAATCTCCATATAGTTAATAGTTGATTTCTATGCGCAAACTGAGCCACTAACAGACTTACAGATCAAGAAGTGGTTGGCTGGGCAGGGGCAGCGGTGGCAGCGGTGGTGACTCGCTGAGCAATCCAGCCAAGACCGTCATATAGCCCCTCGCCGGTGAGGGCGCAGCAGGCCTGTATGTGCCAGTCATGTTTCTTTATGCTATGGAGGGAAAGGGCATCAGTGATCTCAGCTGGAGACATTGCTTCCTTGAGATCCTGTTTGTTTGCGAAGACGAGCACGACGGAATGCTCGAGGTCATCATGCCGTAGCAGTCGAAAGAGCTCATCCTTCATTATGGAGATTCGCGCCCGGTCCGTGCTGTCGATCACCACGATCACGGCATGAGTGCCTCTGAAGTATGTCGCCCATGAAGTTCTTAGCCTGTCTTGCCCACCGAGATCCCACACCTGGGTTGCAGTAGAGAGAAAATTGATGCAAGGAAATGAATATGATAAAGAACTGAGGTTGATAAAGTGTATTCTTCCAATCTCTTGATTCATAAGAACTAAGATATTACCATAGAATGTACACAGATAACAGGGCAAAAATTAATGGAAGTAAAATACCAAGCCAGCAACAGGAAAGCTAGGTAAGACGTACAGAGATTTTCATAAGAAACTATAAAATAATTAGGTATCAACTGGCTGTCTATCCATTGCTCAATGCTCTATAATCATCATTCTCACAATATATCCATCACTTGTTTTGAATTGGAGAAATGATTAGCAATTTTCTTGAGACAGACAATATCCCGTATGAAATGACTATCTAATTCAAAATGACATAGTTCATTATGAAAAATAAGGATTTTTTACTATTTAGATGGTGACACAATTGTTGCAATATAAAGTCACGGGGTTTGAGGAACAGGAAACAAAACTAAAGAGCTTTAAACCCTATAATTTTGCAAGTAAAATGAACTATAGATCTATATGCAATGTTAGCGCTAGATCTAGTTAAAAATAATATTTTTCTTGCTTTTCTAGGTAATTAGATTTTTTTAAACAAAGATGCATATTCTGAAGTAAACTCATATCCTCAACTGAACTAGCATAGTTTACATCGGAAAATATTTTAATATTGAAATGCCCATCAATGCATGAAACACCAGCATTCAAAATTCCATTGGTTGGATATGTTGTTTTTGCGCAACCGTTCAAAAAAGTTGAATCAATTTTGTATGATTTGTAGCGTTGTCAGGGTTGAAGTTCATTTCTGCATGGATTTGAAAGATTTAGTACATTCAGCTTTGATACTTTAACAGCAAGGTAAAAACAATAATCCGGTATGATAGGTTAATAAACTGAAACTAATAATAATAATAATAATTAAAAAAAAAGGAAGCTAATAATAAAGAACTGGTTAATCGTCATCAAGCTGTGGGCAGAACCCTTTCTTCCTATAGGTGTCTAAACATTCCTGCACCCTCTAAATTGACTTTGCTTAAATGGTTCACTGCAAAAATAATATTTTTCTTAATTAAACTACATTATCATTACCATTCTAAGCTTCTCATTTGCAAATAACTATTACATTCTGCACAAAAAACAATCAAAACTAAAGATGCAGCTGAATAACAATGAACAAACGTAGTGATCAGTCAGGTATTGAAAACACATAGGGCCATGAACCCATCACGAAGATGGTCATTGCCAAGACCAGAGTGGGTGAAGTGCACATTAACAAGAATAATAACCGGCATGAGAGTTGTCATTAACCAAAGGAGTCGAGATAAGATCATGATGAAACACCGAATCAGTTGATTCTATTCTCCTTTCGTCTTTCAATTGTTTTTTAAAGTTTTTTCCATTTCCTGCAACATTTATGTCTTCTCTTTAAAAATAGAGAAAGAAAGGAAAAGGGATAGAATAGGAATAAGAGGGAACCAAAGCAGCAGAAAGAAAAATCTAAAAATGAATAAAGAATAGGAATAAGAGGGAACCAAAGCAGCAGATAAGTAATAGATTTGCAAATAACTATTACATTCAGCACAAAGAACAATCAAAACTAAAGATGCAGAAAGGTTAAAAAGAAAACTTTAAAGAATGATTCTCTCTGAAGTTGAAAGCTTGTGATGGCTAGTACAATATAATTTCAAGATGAAATTTTGAATAACAAATCAGCAGAAGCAACCACCACCACCATCTTTACCCCAACCATTGATGGTCGAGGCTTTTAATTATTATTCATTGTGAATTCCATATTAATGTTTCTTTCCTTGTTGCTTTCTTTTTTGCTACCTGTTGTTAGGAAGTGCACACGCTTTCAACAAAATCAATGAACAAACACGAAAATTAGAAAAAAGAAGGCCCAAAAATATTTTTTATTGAAAGAACTATGAAGAGAAATGCAAGATACAATTGGAGATGAAGATTCGGCTCTCCCAAATCCCTAGCCGCCAGCTAAAGCCCTCTGAACCTAGGTAAACTTCAGAAAACAGCAAACAAAACATCAAACCTTTATCACAATACGTGGGTTGGCTACATGAATCCTTTTTCCATTGTGTCCTATTAAAAGTCAAATTCTCGTTTAAATCTAATAAAGAAAGGTCATTCCTAATATTTCATAACCAAGTCTTTTTAGGTCTGCCTCTATCTTTCTTAACATAAGTCAAATCTAAGACCTCTACTCTCCTAATCGGGTCATCGGAAGGCCGCCGTTTTATGTGACCAAACCATCTAAGGCGACTCTCTCTAATCTTATCTTCTACTAGAGCTACTCCAACATTTTCACGTATATACTCATTTCTTATCCTATCTCTAAGGGTAAAGCCACTCATCCACCTGAGCATCCTCATCTCTGCCACACTCAACTTAGTGTTATGCTTCTCTTTTAATGGCCAACATTCGACACCATAAAGCATTGCAGGCCTCACCACCATCTTATAGAATTTTCCCTTGAGTTTGAGAGGTACTTTTCCAATCACACAACAAGCCTGATGCATTCCTCCACTTCAACCATCCAACTTGAATTCTGCTGATAATATCCCCATCTATTTGACCATCACTCGAAAAAAATAGCAAACAAGATGTTAAAAAAGGTTGAACCTGAGAAAAAATATATTTAAAGAGTCCAATAGCATAACAAATCCCCAAACAACCCCTGTGCATTTGAATTCTTCCCTCCTAGCAATGATATTAGAAAGACCCATCAATACCCCTTGCCAAAATTGTTCCGTGCATCCTGAACAGTTCTCTCCAGAAATGACTAAGGAACACCTTATATCGGTAGAACACTATCGATTCCAGTATCTCATACAATTTGACCATCTCTTTGATGAACGTTGCTACTACTATCACTGTAGTGTACTGATGTTGTAGGGAAATAAAATGAGCATACTTTCCAAATTTGTTCACCACCACCAAAATCATTGTATACCCCTCGAACCTGGGTAGCCCGTCAATAAAATCCATCATGATCTCCTCCCACACTCTGTCTGGAAGAGCTAGAGGTCGCAGTAATCCTACCGGAGCCATGGCTATGTAATTGCTCCTCTGGCACGCCTCGCATCTAGCCGTCATCTCCTCCATATCCTTATGCATCCCCTTCCAATATAACTTTGCCTGAATGACCCCCAACAACGTTCTTGTGGAACTCTTGCAAAAGGTGAGAAATATGGACTGAGGTCCGCGGCAACATAAATTTCCCCTAGAGTGGCTCGGATGACTACTCTCATCTCTCCGCAGATATACCCTAATCCCCTTCAACTCCTCATCTTGTACTCTCTCCTCCTTAATAGCCCCCCAATCCAACATCAATGGTACCAAAATGGCCAACACCTGGAGCTCCCCCACGTATCTGGATAAGGCATCAGTTGCCTATTTTCTAGCCTTGGCTTATACTAGATCTCAAAATCATATCCCAACAACTTTGACATCCACATCTGATGCTCTTTGATCACCATTCTCTGCTCTAACATGTACTTACAGCTCCTCTAGTCTGTCCTGATGATGAAATGTCGGCCCAACAAGTAAGATCATCACTTTTGAATAGCTAACACAATGATCATCCACATCTGTTGCTTTCAACATAGCCTCAATCTTGGCCTGTTCAACATTCACCCCCTCCTGAAATACCATGTACCCTAAGTACTACATACTAGGCTGTGAAAAGCAACACTTCATCAAGTTGGCCAGCAGCTGATGCTTCTATAACACCTCCAACACCACCTTCAAGTGCTCCAAATGCTCATCTCTTATCTGCTGTATACCAGGATATCATCAAAGAAAACCAATATAAATTTCCTGAGGTATGCTCGAATATGGTAGGAACAACTTGTCATAAGGGAGTGGAATGTAGCAGAGGCTTTGGTGAAACCAAACGGCCTGACCAAGAACTCGAAGTGTCTCTCATGTGTCCTGAATGCAGTCTTTGAGACATTGTTCTCTCTCATCCTGATCTGATGGTATCTAAACTTTAGATCCATCTTCGTGAATATCACTACTCCATATAGCTTATCCAGCAACTCATCTATCATCAGAATAGGAAACTTGTCTAACCCAATTTCCTTATTCAGGGCCCAATAGTCCACACAGAATCTCAATCCATCATTCTTCTTAACCAGTAAATTTGGGCTAAAAAAGACTCACGCTTGCATGATGATCCATTATTGCAACATCTCTTGAATCAACTTCTAAATCTCATCTTTCTAGATTTGAGGATAGCGGCAAGGCCTGACACCAATCGGTGACACCCCCTCCCTTAAGGTGATTGCTTCTACTCCCTCGGTGAAGACAATCCCTCAGTTGAAAGACCTCACTGAATTGTTGTATAAGTGAATGTACTGAAAGAGGGATATCTCCCCCCTCCTTCAATCTAATTCCCTCTAAGCTTTGTAGCTCCACCAAAAATAATCCTCCCACCTCCTGTATGGTCCTCACCATGATTTTGAGAGATACCATGGCTTTGGATAACCGTGCATCTCCCTTGATCACCACCCTTCTTTCCACCACCAGGAAGTGGACATACTTTCAGCAAAATCAATGAGTGAAACACGAAAATTGGGAAGAGGAGCACCCAAAAATTATCTTTATTGAAAAACTATGAAGAGAAATGCAAGATACAATTAGATCTTCAATTGGAGAGGGATATCCGACTATCCCAAATCCCTAACCGCCGGCTAGAGCCTCTTAACCTACATAAACTTCAAAAAATGTCAAACAAGACATGAAAAATAAAAAGTTGAACATTAAGGAAAAACATATTTAAAGCATCCAATAGCATGACAAATCCTCAAACAGCCTTTTTTGCATTTCTTCTCCCTTTCAAATTTAGCACCCATTCGCTCATACCCAACATACTCACGCCTTTCCCCATACTCTCTACTTGTCTCCTTCCTAGGAATAGGCTCCAAGGGAGGCATTCTCTCTCCTCCTAAAATCTCCACCTCTTGATCTTCCCCTCTGCTTATCGAATTAGAGTTTTCCCCACTCCCTTGACCGCTGGTGGCTCCCTTCGCTTTTGACATTGCCATTTTGGTTTGAAACTCGAGCATCTTCCTCATCATTTCCTCTATGATGGCAAACTTCCCATCAAACTTCTCATAGACAGGTGAAAATTAATTGTCAAAATCTGAAATCTTTTCTGCAAAATCAAATTTCAATTGTCTGACTCCCCTTCCAACACTTCTACCTTTCTCTCCCCACCATAGGTACCCGGATCTATGCTTTGATACCAATTTGTAAGGAAGTTGATGTACTTTCAGCAAAATCATCAAGAGAAATGCAAAAATTGGAAGAGGAACACCCAAAAATATTTTTTTATTAAAAGAACTACGAAGAGAAATGCAAAATACGATTGGATCTTTCATTGGAAATGGAGATCCGGCTATCCCAAATCCCTAACCGCTAGCTAGAGCCCTCTAAATCTAGGTAAACTTCAGAAAACATCAAACAAGGCATGAAAAATAAAAAGCTGAGCCCTAGGGAAAAATATATTTAAAGCATCCAATAGCAATGACAAATCCTCAAATAGCCCCTTTGCATATTAAAGCTGCTTTTCTTGTTGCTTCCTTTTTAGCTAGTTGTTTTTAATATTGCAACTCTTTACCACGGGAGCTTCGGCCAACTCATTCTTCCTAGCCCTTTCAAGTTAATCATAACACCACCATCTTACATTGCCTTTTCACTTCTCTCAGTTGTACATGCTCAAGTCACCTCTGTTTTGTAAGTTCATGGTATTGCAGAAAAAGAACAAATAACCAATGCATGAATAATAATATCCTTATCTTGCAAATGTAAAATAAAAGGAATGATCTGTGGGCATAAGACTAGCCAGGTTTAATGAAGGTTCAAAACGTATCTCAAGCTTTGACGCATTAGGTTCAGAATTAGCTATGTTGATAGAAGAGGCTCAAAACCTTTCTAATGCTTTCTTATTCTTCATGTTTGGGCACTTACAAAGAAAAAAAGAGATTGTCGACAAAATACATGATGTGATAACATATTATGCCACCTGATCAAAATAAATATGCTAAATATGTCGGACAAGTTATTTCGAAGAGCAAAATGATATGATAAAATTCAGAAGGTTGTATTGTGCAGAATTTTTAACTGTTTTAAATGAAGCTATTGCCTGCCAATTTATAATGTGTCTGAAATTTGAAAGACGTGATGAGTATGGATTCCACCTAGTCGTTAATTTGCAGGCAACACTACTATTTTGTGGAGCTTCTCCCTTTCAATCCAAGTTTCTCAAGAATATTTAAAATATCTTTGAAGTCTTTGGTCTCTAATTCAAGTGCTTTAAAGCATTCCTTTGGGCTCTAAAAATCTTCAGCGTGCTTTTAGGCATCTTTTCATGGTAAAGATCAGTCAAAACTCGCTTTTTGGAAAGGTAACTTCTTTCTAAAGGTAGTATGAATGTACTTATAGATTCAATGATCTCCTCTATTACTCTCTACTATTACTTCTCTTTTGGAATCCTAATTGAGTGAAAAAAATAATTGATGGTATTAGAAGAAACTTTTTTGGAAGAGTAAAAAAAGATAGTGGTGGCCTAAATCTCATCAAGTGGAAGAACATTTGTAGGCCTAAAGATAAGGGAGGTCTTGATATGTTGAACTTGTACCTTCTAGACAAATGCATTTGGAAATCTATGCAACCAAACAATGATTACGTTATTGGCACTATCATCCATAACAAGCATTTTAGTATCTTGACTTCTTGGATTTTTGGTCCAGTAATGTCTCGGATGCTCCAACTTTATTAAAGGAGTTTCTAAAGTTATTGGTCACTTTACATAACATCTATTGGAAATTTCATGATGGTAAAAGCATTAGCTTTGGTTAAGGACAAATGGATTAACGATTGATCCCTTGCTACTCAATTCAATGATATCTTCACTTTGTTATAAATTATAATCATTATGTTCCACTCCTATTCAACTAACTGTGGTTGGTATCGGTTATGGAGAAAGATTATTCCTTTTCACCCCATTGATAGCAAAAGCTTTCCCTATCTCATATCAATAGGTTTTAGCTAGATTACGATAGGGATATCCCTTATTGGCTACCTTCTCCTAATTATATTTTCTTTGTCATCTCCTACTAATTCATGATGGAGTGTTCTCACACCCATTTGCTCTCACATTTGAAAGTATATTACTACTCTCAAAATAATGATTCTTGTTTGGTTTCTTTATATGAGGAAAATTCATTGCAAAGTCTGTCCGCATTGCAAAGTAATTATCAACTTTGCTATCTGTGATAAGTGTAAGGATAAAGCTGGAAGATGATTTTCATGCTTTCTTTGGATGTTCAACATGTCTAGAATTTGAAAGAGCTTTTATAATCTTTTCAGCATTTCATCCCCTATTGTTAGCTTTGATTCGCTTTCTCTTCATCTAGAAACGTTTATATCTAGAATAATTCTAGGGATCTTGGGATGTCATCTCTTTCTTTCAACTATATCATTTGAAATGAAATTAATGCTAGATATTTTTCAAACAAGGAGAAGAAACATCAATTTAATATGAGACTACACAAATGGGAAGAGTTAGAAAAAAATCAATGAATTCATGGAGGCGATTCACTTTCCTTCTACTCTAAGGCACTTTTCTAGTTTTTTCTTAATTTTACCTCATTAGTTTGTTTACTTTTTTGTATTTCTCAGTTTCCTTTATAATCATCTTTGGAAGGTTTACCCAGCTTTTTCATCAGTAAACAAATAAATAAATAAGCTTCACCAACCTATGGATCATGATTCAAGATCATATAATCTCTGAACTAGATTTATGCTTTTATATTGCTTTGGACACCTTCATTATTAAAACAGATTAAACAAAAAAGACCATTTAAACTGTAGATGATTTTTTTTATTCATTAAAAATGAATCAGTATCAAGTGATTGTTTTAATTTTTCATACTTCTATACCACAAACTCCCCAATTTCCCATAAATTCAAAAATACGATTCAGAATTTTGTTAATTTAAAACGGAGATGACAATTTTTGAAGGTACATCAGTCTTACCCCTATTCAAATTTCAAATAAAAGAGACAAAAGGCTTTGTTTTGCATACTCCAATGCTACTAAATAGATTTAACAGCACATATAGCAAACGACCCCCAGATATTTAGATAAGGTTAAAGTGATGATATTAAAAACAAGCTTCAGATACTTACCCATCGCATGGTTTAGCAACTACACTTCACGCATTAGACTACAGAAATAGGAAAAAAAAAACATAGTAAGCTCAACCAAATTAAGGCGCGACATCTTTAGGATGGGACATATGTAGCCTCTACAAGGGGAAATGGCTAATCTTTCAGAAGCAGTCGAAAAAAAATAGTATGTTTGCACTATTAGAGAAAATGACCCTCCCATCCAAAATGCATTATATGCCACCATGCATAAGTGGTCTGCAACCTTGAGATCCTTTCAAACACAAAGGTTTATCTCACATAACTAATGCACATCCGTATTTGCAATTATTACAAAAACAAAACTCATTTTGCCACTTAACTATAACCTCGATCAAGAATCCTGCAAAAAAAATAAATAGTAATTTCAAAATATACTGCTACAGATAAAGATAGGCATGTCTTCAAAGAACTTTGGTGGAAGAATAATTTTTAATACATTTCAAGATATTTATCCAGTTGAGGAACTGACCATCAATTCAACTTTCATGTTGGATGGATCATTGTCAAGCCAATTATAAAGCAACTAAAGAAAAAAATTAAATGATGATTTATTCTAAAATTAAGCTATATTATAGTAAAATATTTATTAGGGGAATGAATTAATAGGAAATAAAAAGGAATTAAAATATCAAACAAAATAAAAAAATAAAATATATGCGAACTCTGGAAAGGCAAGCGAAATAAAAATACCATAACTTTCATAGCAAAATTTGCTTATTCATAAGAAACCTAAAGTCGTTTGTGTCTATGGAATCAAATCAAACAATATGAATGCTTAGAAAATCATAGATATAAAACTATAAATACATGCATTAAAGTGGTCTTAATATTCTTATGGTGGCAGATCACCGGTAAAAACACCTTGGGCCAACACAAAAACATGACCCAAGAGTCATAAGATCAAGGGTGAAGGCCAATCACTAGCATATAAATGCAAACCAACATGTCCTCGCTATTTTCCTCTAAACTTCAAAATTTTCCATATGAACTCTCACTCCCTTTCAAATTGAAAACCAATATCATCAATCAAGCATCATACATAAGAAATATAGCTCAAAACAAAATGGAGCACTTGACACTCAACTTTGCTCATTAATAAGTGAGAGCACCATAGACCACAAAAGCAGCACATTCCTCAATTACAAAAGCCTACTTGAAATTTTAATATAATATGATTTCTTATGAAGTAAGAACTAGGAGATGAATCGGGCTTG
Source organism: Dendrobium nobile (assembly GCA_022539455.1). NCBI lineage: Eukaryota > Viridiplantae > Streptophyta > Magnoliopsida > Asparagales > Orchidaceae > Dendrobium > Dendrobium nobile. Next base: position 67,467,311 of record CM039721.1, on the reverse strand, counting down.
TTGACAAGATGGGTTTTGACAAACTCCATTCAAACATGAAATCAACTGCCACATTCGGTAAGCCAATTACCATATTCAAAATCTAACCTAAAAAATGGAATGAAATGTGTTTCAAGACCCAATTTAAAAATAATATAATTGTTTTCATTTCAAGGTTGTGGACCTTCTTCCCCTAATTTAATAATTCTTTTGTTGTCTTGTAACCATTGACACTAATGCAATCATTTGAAGCATTCAATCATATTACTTTTTTCTCTTAACCATTGCCCACCAACTTCACTCACATCATTTTTCATTTTTCAATGCTGTTGTGGCTTCACATTTGTTTTGTACTTGTTGCCCACAAGTTGCAAAGTGCCCACAAGTTTCAAAGTGACCACCCATGTTGCTATTGCTACCACTAGACTGTTACTCCACCAAATTGTAACCGCCATCAACGCTACTTTACCATTATTCATACCTTTTGTTGATGTCAACAATCCCTAAATAGCATATGGATTAGCACATAGACCCCTTGTCGCAAAAAACCATGGGTTTTATGGTCACCCAAAAGTGTGGCATAAAAACTTAAAAGGAATCCTCTCTTGAATACGAGTTAGCAAAAATGCAATCTATATGTTGACACATTTACAACAAAATCTTGATCCATCTTGGATAAGATCAAATGCATATGAACCCAACCTACTAACAAGCTTAAGTAGTTAGTATCATTTTCAACAAATAAGCTTAAACATCTAAGTGAAAGACAACCACTTCTACATAATTAGAATATCTAATTAAACTATTTCGTACAAGTTTAAACCCTATCGTGTGAGAGTGCCTTCCATGAAAATTATATTTTATAATGCTTACTCTCACCAAAGATATGGCATTAAGATGTTTACATTATGTAATATGATTTACATATGAAGAAATGATGGCGCATCCAAGATCCCAAATAGTGGGATGGAGAGAAAGAGGACGGGTTAGCAAAAAGGTTTCAAAATCTAAATTTCCAGTATTTATGATCAGCATTTAATGTTTTAAGAATAAAAAAAAAGATAGTTCAGCAATGATTCTAAACTAAGAAAAGTTTCATCAGGAGTTCAAAAGAAATGCCAGTTTTAGTTACAAATAATCATTATCCAATAATTAGCAGCAAACTAACTATTTAATCCCCTAAACAGTGTTGGATTAATCCTTTTGTAACTTCCTTGTTCAAGACTGTTTTTGTTCAATAGTTGTATAATGGTTTTATTCTAGCCTAAGTGCATGGTTAATGACACTATAACTACTAATCTAAACATCTTTCCAAAAGGTTTCTCAGGATTAGAGCCAAAGATATATGAGAATTTGAGTATCAGAAAGATTACATAAATCCATGTTCATGTAACCATAATAGCAACCAAGCATCCCATAAGTACTGTCATCTCATAAACTCCATCAGAAAAAAATATCTAACAATCCAAGGGAACAATGAAGCATAATCTCCATTGAGCAGCAGATTAAATTTCAGTGGCTATAAAAAGTCGTACCAATTAAAAAATTAAACACTTCAAGTAACGGAGATTTCCTAAGTCAAAATATTATATTCACTAAACTAATTCGCAATCACTTGAACTATGTCAGCAAAGAGAGCCTATAACTAAATCTTGAACCCATAATCATTCCATTGAATGGTTTGCTAACTGGCAAAACAATTAAATGCAGAAGCAAATATCAAAAAGATGGTATAGAAAATCGATCAGAAACAAACCTCAAACCGTATGTTCTTGTAAACAACCTCTTCCACATTACTACCAACCGTAGGGTTCGTGGTGACCACCTCCCCCAAATGCAATTTGTAGAGCGTCGTTGTCTTTCCAGCATTATCCAACCCTACAACGACGATTTTGTACTCCTTAGCCGGAAACAGCATGAACCAGAATCTCGATACCAGTGCCCCCATTTTTAAAACGATTCTAAACCTAAACATAAACAAAGAATCAAAAACTTAAATCTAGAACTCGATCCACCAAAAACAATTTTCTAATTTAGGGCTCCTCCGAAGACGACCTTTACGGTTATTTGTAAAAAAAAGATCGGATCAGGGAAACCATTACATGATCAAGGAACCCGAAACGCTGAGAGGGATCTCACCTAGGAGCAGTGGTCGATGTGGAGGATAAATTGGGCAACTAGATCCGACGGCTAAAGGTGCTCGTACGTTTCCTTCACCGGGCTGTAGGAACAATGGCCTTAGAGAAGATGGCAGAGAGTTGAGCAAGAGAAAAACCTAGCTTATTCGGAATTACGAGGAGATGGAAAGAAATGCGGAAGCAAATAGGAAAGACGCTCCTTTTTATCCACCGAAATTTTATTCGAGACGCTGTGAAGCCGTCGGCTGACGAGGCAAACAGTGCTTGCTGATTGGGAAGAACTAAATTTTGCTTATAGTGGATGAAATAGTTTGTGGCTTAGGGGAGAGGACATTTGATTTGAAGTGAAAGTATCTAAAGGAATCTAAATATAAAAATTTGGAGAAAATAAGTGTTTGATTTGAATTAAATAAAATGTAGTGCAAAATTTTAGTATATTTGGAATTCAATTTCAATTTCATTTTTTTTGTATTTGAAATTCCTCCTATTTTAGAGATTTTTAAATACATTATAACTTCATTGCCTATCATCATCTTCGGTTGTAGCCACCGCCATCCGTCGATGATTGCCACCACTGTCAGCCACTATAAATTGTCACCACCGTTGGCCACCAACCACCGCCATCCGCTACCACCGCCACCCTCCACCACTATCACCTGCCACCACCACCACCACCACCACCACCACTTACCATCATTGCTGTTTGGCTTGCCACTGACCTTCAATGACACCATAGTCGACAACCGACGATAGCCACTACCCCAGCCACATTGTTGGTTGCTACCACCACCTGTTATCACTATCGACCACCCTATTTTTAGATTTTACACTGCATTAATTTTATTTCAAACCAAACAAACTAAAATTCTCTGTATTTATTTTACACTCATTCAAACAAACTCAAAAATATTTCAAATACATTGCATTTCTTTTACATTGTATTCATTTTTCAGCCAACCAAATAACCCTTATAAGTGATAAAAGTGGAGGAGCAGGTGCTTTTCTAAAATCTCTTTTTCTTTTTCTTTTTTTTTGAAAATGAGGAGCAAAGCCCAATTCATTCACAAAGTAAATAATTACAAAGAGTAAAATATCAAAATACAACTTAAGAGGAAAATGAATTATAATGAGCTGCAACAAACAGGGCAATGCCTAAAAAAGCAACAAAAATGAAATCTAAACACAAAAGGCCTCGGAATGTGCAAAAAATACAACCAACAATCATGTGGTAATCATAGGTGCAAAAATCCCCTTGGTTGCCAAAATGGCCATAAAAAAAATTTGCTAGAGCGATCATTCAAGGGAGAGGAACCTAGAAGTAGGAGAATCATTATTGTCCATGAATCATAATTTGTTCCAAAGCTGATGACACCCAAGTTACTCAAAACACAACAGGTGCACATAACCAATAGGAAGTAGGTGGGCAAAAAACAATCGCAGCATTGCACCAAAAAAATAAAGCAATTGATGAAAACTTGTAAAATCTAGAAAAATACTTTTGTTTACTTTATTTTATTAACTTACTAAAATTAAAATTAGAGATATGGATTTAGAAGTCTACCTGCTCTACAATATCATGAACCAGTCCTACAGACAAATCCTGAGTTTCTGTCTCTGAATCCTCTCTCTCTCGCCACTTTCTCTTTCCCTTTCTCCTCGTCCTTCTTTTCTCTTCTTCTACAATAAGGCTCTGGTGGAAATGATTTGGCAAAATGACTTTATATATTTTGAATATTTAAAATCTACTAACTGAGCCCAACGTCGCAGCGATCATCCACCCAATGTCGCAGCACCTCAAGATAATCTTCTAAGTTATCCTAGAATATTCTAACATGAGACTTGATGCCAAGGCAACGCATTCCCGGCACCATGGTGGTACATCTGTGGCATCGCAGCACACGCCCAAACATATTAATCTATAAAAATATACAAGAGCTTAATGATGCGGCGCCGAGTCCGCCCTGGCTTTGTGGCGCTAGCTTGGATTTTTTTTTAAGTTTTTAGATTTTTATTTATTAGACCTTGAACCTTGGTTACTTTTCTTCTACAGTTGACATTCTAAAACTCATAATTATTTATTAACTTAAAATTAATTATCATTAATATAAAATTACCTCAATTTCATAAGATAAAATATTACATAGGAGTTGACTTATTGGCAAGGGTCTTACTTCCTAACAGGAGGGTTGGGGGGTAAGGGATGTCTGAGCTAGAGGTGAAGGGTTAATATGGTGGGATGGAGGCTATTTGAGGGGTTTTTTGGCGGCAGTAGAGGGGCCTCTCCACTTAGGCCTTCTCTACTACTTCTACATGATGGTTTACATCTCTAGGGGGAGTATTGGGAGATTTTTAGGGCAAAAGTTTGAGGTGTGGACATATGAGCCACAACCTTCATAAGCTGAGGGCTTCTAATCATATATCAGTTACAGAAATTAGTGTTTCTTGGCCACAAAGATTTTAATTTCATCGTATAAGGGGGAAACATTTTTTTCTTGAACATAGACACGGGAGAAAGTGAGCCTAATTTTTTCCAACATGAGCTTATAAACGGTTAATGGACAACTGATGCAACTAAGGGGCTGTTTGGTTGTCTGAATTAGGAGTGTAAAGTAAAATAATTACATGTATTTACTAAATTGGATTGTTTGGTTAGTTTTGAGCGGAATAAAAGGAGTCCATTTCGTGGAATTAGAAACCCGCTCATATTGAGCGGGTTATAAATTCATCGGAAGAAATCCTTCGCATGGTCGTCGCTGCTGTTCGGCTTCATTGCACGAGAGGCTTCTTCAGCTCCTTCATTCTTGTTTGGCTTGACGTTTCCTTTGCCTGTCCGATCGGAAGTTGCGAGATTTTCATCGTAAGTCAGAACGGGAGCTCGCAGGTTCTGAAGGTAACTTTCTAGAGGTGTAAGATTGCACGAGTGGCTTATTCGGCTCCTTCGTTCTTGTTCGACTTCGCTCCTTCAACGACGTCATCCCTTCGCTTGTCGGATCGGAAGTTTCGACATTTTCATCGGAAGGACGGGAGCTCCCAATTTCTAAAGGTAAATTTCTCCCTTTCTCGCGCTTCTTCAGCCAAATCCCGTCAATCCTTCAAATGACAGGAATTTGTTCAAAAATCTCTATTTCTCGTGCCATGAACTTGACACTTTTTGGCTCAAAATTGTCAAATCTCACCTTCTTCAGGGCAACAAATTTTCCATTTTCAAGATCCCTTGCTCTAAACACACTGCTATAAGTGCCTTGCCCTATCTTCAGATTCAATTAGAGAATAAAATCCATCAGTAAAACATATGGAGAGGCAAGCATAATTGTTTAACAGAGCAGATCAAGTGTAGAATTTAAATAAACCGAAAACAAAAGAAGAAAGCAAACATGATGGTGTAGAGATAAAGTTGCACCCTTCTTTTCACTAGATAATCTCACTAGATTTATCCTATTGATGAAGCATGTAGCATTTGAGCTTGTTAGAGTCATGAAACTTGTTAAATTATTGATCCTTTTTTTTATTCGATTCTCTTGCTGTATATTGGCCTTTTTTAGCATTTATTTTTGTTCTTGAGTTTCTTTTGTAGCCATTTCGGTGGCTTTATTTTCTTTCTAAACATGTATATATACATTCTGAAATCTGTAGTTAAAAGTTTGTAGATGGTGTATCATCACAAAAACCAAGGTATGAGTAGCATTCTTGTATCTTTAAGTTGAATACTAGGTGTTTGTTGAAATTCCTAAGGTCTTTTTTTTCCTTGGTGCATTTTATCCCTCTGTTCTGGTTTGTTCTGCAGTTGCTGGTCAGCATCTAGTAAGCTTTTATTCATTAGCAACAAAAGTAACCATTACTTGATATGAGCAACATATTCTCACGCTTCTTCGGCCAAATCCCGTCAATCCTTCGAACGACATTAGTGTGTCACATTTTTCCTATAAACCTCGTTACAGTTATTTTACCTACTTGTTTGGCTCAAAATTAACCAAATAGTGAACTTTTGATCTTCCTGTGTTTAAAACATGTGCTTCAATAGTTGCTGGATTTGTGAGTCGCTTTCGAGACTATACACTTTCCCTTTGGTATATAAATAAGGAACATCTTATAACTTTACCAAGTACCATTCCAAATTTAATAAAAAACAAAATTCATATTTAAAAATATAATGATTTTATTTTTTACTCCTTTTATCTCATTGATTTTTTTTTTCTGAATTTTGATGTTATAGTTACAAAGATGGTTAAACCATTGGAAAATGTTGCTGAACTACATCAAATTCAAAAATATAATGATGTGCTCAAAGTGATTTTTATTTCAATTAGTATAGTATGCGTACTATTACAGCAGATTTGCAAAGAAAAAAAACAATATGATCCTCAACGGAATATACAACGTGACACATATCTTTATAGGTTATATAATGGATGTGATTCTGATTGTGTTGACATGGTACGCATGAGGCGAGCACATTTTTTCAAATTATGTGATTTAATGAGTACACGAGGATTGTTGTTAAACACAATAAATGTTCGGATCGAGGAACAAGTTGCTATGTTATTACATACACTTGGGCACAGTGTTAGTAATCGAGTCATCCGATTTAACTTTCATCGCTCTGGAGAAACTGTTAGTAGGTACTTCAAAGCTGCATTACATGATGTAGGGGAGTTACGCAATGAGTTTATCAAACCTCCACCACCTGAAACTTCATATAAGATTAAATTAAGTAATAGGTTTATGCCATTTTTGAAGGTATAATCAATTTTTATTCAATGAAAATCTCTCTGTTTATTAAGGAATCCTAAATATACTTTGTGTCAAATTTAGGATTGTATTGGTGCGATAGATGTAACTCATATTAAAGCTAAGGTTCCAAAAGAGAACGAAGCCACATTTAGAGGAAGGAAACCTTATCCAACATAGAATGTTTTAGCAGCAGTAGATTTTGATTTGAGGTTCACATACGTGATTGCTGGTTGGGAAGGTTCTTCTCATGACGCAGCAATACTTAAAAATGCTTTAGAAAGATCAGATGGTTTACGTGTACCAAAAGGTAAATATTATTTGGCTGATGGTGGCTACTCCACACGTAATGGTTTTATTTCGCCATATCGTGCCACAAAATATCACTTGAAGGAGTTCAGTTCTATTCAACCTACAAATTTAAATGAGCTTTTTAATCTATGACATTCCTCATTACACACAACTGTTGAGCGTGCATTTGGTTCCTTGAAAAACTGCTTCACAATTATAAAATGTGAACCCTACTTTCCTCTACAAACTCAAGTTGATATAGTGATTGTCTGTTGCATACTGCATAATTGGATAGTTACAGAAGATGGTGATGAATTCATTCAATCCGAGGATGAATGGGATAGAAGAAGCCACTGCAGAAGAGGAGAGCAAGCAGCTGTAGATAATTCGCGAGAATGGCTAGATAAAAGAGATGAAATTGCTCAATTCATGTGGACTCACATGCAATATGATGGATATTAGATTAGTTAATTTCATTTTTATGAATTTACATGTAACTTACTAAGTTCTACTTCTTTGTTTTATTGATTATATTGATATATGTGGTATTGTTCTACTACTCTCATGGACCATGATGAGAATCTTCTATTTATATATTCACAAAAGTCTTACCTACAAATATAGTCAATGTAATGCCAACGAAATTGCTTGTTATCTATCATATATGAATGTCTACTTCTTCACTTATTTTTTTTCTGATTGGTTTTATTTAGCTTTTCTGAATAGGATTCACATATTTTAAGTGTTGCTTTTTTGAAGCAGGATTCACATATTTTAAGATCTCATTATGGCCATTTCTTTGCAGGAATCACTTTTGTCTTGATTGAATTGCATTTTTTCTATTTTATATAAAATTTTTTATTTGTTTTATCATTAAATTATCTCATGCATATTTCACATACATTCTGGTTTTCATCAATAGGTATAATATTGGTTTAAATTGATGGCATTGAACTGCAAATCTTGTTTTTGTGGGATTGTGTTTCTCTTACATCATTCTATTACTTTTTTTTCCTTCAAAATCGAACAGGTATTAAGTGTAATATCAAATCTGCTCCAGGATCGTCCGGGCCGATCTGGATCGTCCAGGGACGATCAGTGGTAAATTCGTTCCAGAATTCTGTTTAGAAGCTCCAGGTGATTTTCCTGTAGGTATCGTCCGGGCCGATGGGGGCATCGTCCCAGGCCGATCAGTTCAGTGCAAAAGTCAGAGAGTAGGGGTTTTTATCGTCTAAGGAAATTAATTATCGTCCTGAGAAATTGTCCCAGGACGATGTGGATTTGTTCAGATCGTCCCAGGAAGATATTGCGATCGGTCGGGCCGATCTGTGTATTATAAAGCTGAAATCAGTCGTTTTGAAGAGGGAGAAAATTCAGAAAAATATAAAAATATCTTTGAGGAGAGAGAAAGTCGAGGGCTTTTTGGGAAAAGTTGATTTTCGGGCGACGCGGAGCTGTTTTCGTCCGACGAGACTGTTCAGGATATTGCTGTACGCAAGGTAAGACACAATCCGCCTTTCTCAATTTTCAGAACCGTCGTGTTTGGCGATATTTTCTGTCCGGAATTGATTTCTATTCGTGATTTTCGTCCGTATTTTCCTATTGGCTCAGTTTTTACCGCGTAAGTTTCTGTATGTGGTTGACGTGTCGAGTGTGCACATTTTGATTATTTTCTGGAGATTTTTGTCCGGGTAGTTTTGATTTGACGGTGTTTTTCGTCGACTGGATTTTTCTGTGTAGTCTAAAAATGTTGTGGCAGTAGAATTAAAGTCTTGTAATGTTGTTATCTATATTTTGTTCAAATTTGGTAATTTGTGATTTTTCAGGAAAAAATTGTGTAAATTCCGTATACAGCCGTTGTGCTGCCCGATTTTTGTCTGATTTCTGAATTCATCCAGATTTCTTCTGAAATATTATGCTATCTGTATATGCTATAAAAAGGGAGTTATAAGGGGCCTGGATCCTAAGCGATTTAGTTAATGTCTGGGAAATCTGAAATGAGCTCAATCTAAAATCTGATATCTGTTCTGTTCCAGATCCGATGAATTCTGTTCTGGTGCTATAAGCACATCTATTCTGGTGCCGTGAGCACAAAGGGAGGCATAAGAGGCCAGAATCCGAGAGATTCTGTCAGTGTCTGGGAAGGGAGGCATAAGGGGCCAGAATCTGTTGAGATTCTGTCAGTGTCCGGGAATCTGTTCTGACTTGTGTTATGTTCGGAATCAATTGATTTCTGACTTACGTACGATATGATTTGATATGATATGATTCTGATACGATTCTGATACGATTCTGTTCTGTTCCGATAATGATCTGAATTTTTGATTTCTGTACGATTCTGATTCTGTGGATTTAAACAGTTCTGATTTGATTTATTGTTCTGATCTGTACGACTCTGATTCTGATTTGATATATGTCTGTATAAGTTCTGATTTGATTCTGTTCTGATTCGAGATACAATTCCGTTCCGATTTCTGAGTAGAGTTTGGTTTGATATGTTTGGTTTTGGATTCTGAGAATTTTGATTGGAGGTTTGTTGCTTTGCTGAGCTGTTGAGCTCACCCTTGTTTTCTGGTGGTTTTCAGGTTCTGGGAAAGAGAAGGAAGTCCAGGAATAGATTTCAGAGTCTGATCAGTATAGGTATTGTTTAGTACTTTTGATTTTTGTACAGTCATGGCTTTTCTGTTCTGTCTTTCTTTCTGTCTAAAAGCCATGTACTGTATTTGTAGATGATTATTTTGAGGAAGAGAAATATAGATGTTTTGTTCCGCTGCATTTGATGTTTCATAGTAGCTCTGTGTGTGTGTTTGTGGTTGAGTTGAAATATTTGGAAGAATCAGTTCCGAAACAAATTCCAAAGCCAGATCCTGGTCAGTCAGTTCGTCTCGTTCCGGTCGCGACCCGGTGCGAGCGGGATCCGTCCCGGTCGGGTCGGGTCGTGACATTAAGATCTCATTATGGTCATTTCTTGCTAGGAATTACTTTTGTCATACTTTCATGCATGCCCTATAATGAGAACAAATCTTAAATGAGATCTATAACAAATATAACTCTGAGTTTATATTCTGTATACTCCCTACCTGTCAATGAGATCTCGGTATAATTGGGTTGTAGTCACATGTATTTATCATATTTATGTAAGGGAGAATGAATTTGTCACTCTGGGGCAATTTATATTTATGTAAGGGAGAAATGAATTCGTCACAAACTTTGAGTACTCCTTAATCCTTTGTAATTTTCAACAACATCTACAAGTATACATAGTTATTCATAAATTTCGTCCTGTTCAGTACTTACATGTATTTATCATATATATGTAAGGGAGAATGAATTCGTCACAAACAGAGATGAACGGTAATTCGAAGGCAAAGAGGAAAAAATTTTTATGGAGCTTGAAACCTAAGTGGATAACTGGATTGTTTCAAATAATGATGGAATATATAAATGCAAATATGCGAAGTGCCGAAGGATTCAAAGACTCTGTGTATCAAGGTGCAGCACTTAAAATGAAAGAAAAGCTTGGAATAGAGGTGACATGTGAGCAATGCAAAAACCAAATAAGGTATCAAAGAAGTGTGTGGAGTCACATTCAAGAGTTAAAATGAAAATCAGGTGTATCTTGAGATGAAACAAAGAAAATGATAGTGATGGGTCAAGAAGAGTATGCATCACATATTCAGATATTACTTTAAGCACATCAATTAAATTGATATATTGGGGTTAACAACTTATTTTTAATTCCTTACAGGCTTTTCCGAAGGATGCTGCTTATTTAAATATTCCAATTGCAAATTATGTAGAGTTGGAGATAGTATGTGGTGTTGGACATGCAACTGGAGAGTGGGAGAAATCTGGAAATTCTCAATCTCTCCTCTTGGAACTCAACAAATACATTTAAGCGATGATGAACCCTCACTATTTACAGATGTTAGTGGAGATGAATCAATGCCTACTGAGTGCTCTGATATGCATGTTATAGAAGATTCTACTAGAACAACAAAAAAACCGATGCCTTTATCTGGTATAGGAGGTGAGGTAAAAAAGAAGTCTAAGGCATCAGCAAATGATCAAAATATTCGTGAGTGCATTTGTTTAATGGCTGATAGTGTGAATGAAGTTGCTAACGTAATCAAGAACTCAATAACATCTCCAAATCAAATTCAGAATATGTATACTGAACTAATGTTTGAGTTAACAAATATTCCTGGCTTCTCAGAAGAAGAGGTTGATATGATATATGATAATTTATCAAAAAATTCCAGGCTGATACCATCATTCCTTTCAAAACCTACAGATTCGAAGGCTAGATGGATGCGTAAAGAGTTAGGAAACTGATTTAAGTTGTTGAAGATCATATATATTAAAGTTGTTATCACTATAAATTATTTCGTGTTAATTTGTTGTAATTATAATTATGAATAATAGGTATTTTTTATCTTTTGTTTTTAATTGTATATTTTCATTAATGGTGTTTACATGTTATAATTAAGAATCATGTTATTTATTGAATGCTAATAGAAAACAATTATTTTTATCACTAAATTAAATAAAGAAATCGGTTTGACAATTTAGTATTTCTATAATTTTTTTGTAAAAAACTTACTTGAAAAATAAAAAATTAAAATTTTAAAAAGAATTGGAAATTAAAATTTATCTCTATCACATGTATATTTTCGTCTATTGCATATGTTTCTTAAAGAATTGCTATTTTAAATTAATACAGTAAGCATCATTTGAAATAATTTTCTTGTTAAAAAAATAATGACAAAAAATTATCTTATAAGTAGCCTTAGCCATGATTATATTGAATAAGTAATACAACCACACCAATATTTCCATGTCATACATTGAACAAAGTGATAATAAAACTAAGAGTGGCTTTTAGATACATTGGTTACTACTTTAGTACTGATGTGAAGTCAAGGTCAATCAGAACACCAATATTAATCTAAATATTAATCTAAACAATAATACAAATATTTCAGCACGCAAATTTTAACTAGATTAAAATTGAATTCAAAGTTCTCTAGGATATCAAATAAATAATATAAAAAATCAAGGTAACAAAAGTTGCAACATATCGTAGTCAAAAATTGACTTTGCAAAATTGTGCAGTCATACGGTGACTTTAACAAGCTACAGAAAATTATAGAATACGACTTTAGTGTTAGAAGCCACTAGATCTGCAGATGCAATGGTGTTCACCGAAGGTAGTTCTCTTCCCTGTAAAAAATATTTAAATAAAAAATAATTTTACTTTACTCTGGATATACCTAACCAAACAAGGGAAACAAATCTCCTGCATTTCTTTTGCAGACAACCAAACAGATCAAAGTATTCGAAATGCATTACATTTACTTTACATTGCATTTACTTTACACTGCATTTCTTTTTTAGGCAACCAAACAGCCCCTAAAAATTTTGCGGATACTCTCAGTTTCACCAGGACAAGGGGAGATCCTCAATCTTAATCCATAAAGGGTTGAATAAAAACTCATCTCACATAGGGTTGAAGTGGGAAAATCATTTTTTTTAGAAAAAATAGCTTACCAAGGAAGAACTATGGGACCAATCAATGTTGTAGTCTTCAGGGGCAAAAGAATTTCAACAAATAGAAATCACCTGAGAGGGAGAGTAAGTGTATGGTACCTTTAAGTGATCATAAGTGATTTATGGCAGTTAGAAGAGCCTCGTAGAAAGGATGGCGTGTAATAGTGTAATGGACCAATGAGAGACCCCATTCTAGAGCTCCCTTAGAAACTTCAGCATTGAAGAAGTGAATGACTTTGTCCGACAACGACTTGAAGGATTAGGGGAAATTGTTTGTGGAAGGGTTGTGAGACAGGAGAAGGTTCCTTTAGAGGCATTGATTGGGGGAAGGGGAAGGAGGAATCAAGGGAGCATGATTGAGGTTATGGCCAAGGAGAGGAAAATCCTAGGGAGATAATATGTCTGAGGAGGACATTAGAGTTAAAAGAGGAGGAAAAAAAGGAGGCTAAACTGGAGGAGGAATGGAGGCGGGTCAGCGGCAGACAACTTGGGTTTCAAGTGGAGGGATTGATATTCTTTAGTTTTTTTTTTCAGGTGGAGGGAGACTAATATTCTTAAGTTTTTTTGTGTTGTCAGGATGATTGAATTACGAGAATATAGCTTCAAAAGAGGCTAAACGCTTTAACAAACTATTTAAGAACTGCTTATTTAGTTTTTTTCTAAAATCATGACTTCATATATTTTGTGATTGGTTATTTATTATTTTCAAAAAAATGTAATTGTTAAGTAAATAAAATTGTTTAAGAAGCAAGTAGTCTAGGAGAGTAGGGAGTTTGGATGATGAAGAGAGAGAGAGAGAGAGAGAGAGAGAGAGAGAGAGAGAGAGAGAGAGAGAGAGAGAGAGCAAGTAACTTAAAAAAGTTAGATCTCATAATGAATAAAGGGGAAATGTTAGAGTAGATTCATAATACGGTCATTATTTTTTTTAATGCTTCATATAAGATCCCAAAATAATATTTTATTTTAGTAAGTAGAGAACTGGTAGAAGAAATGAGATTTTTTAAGATATTGTTATTACGCTATCTCCGAATGTAGTACAGCAAGCAACAAATTAAGAGAAAAAATAAATTATTAAATTTTTTACATATATATTATTCTCAACATATTACAACATTTGAATGAGGGAAGGCTTGTGAAAAGAAAGGGTTGCATGTGGAATTTAGTTCTTAAGAATAGAATGCAAAGCAAAAATAAATGATCAATTAGTTAATTTATTCCAACTCCTAAACCATAATTCAAGTTGGGAACATTTGCATTTCCCTTTCCTTTATTTTAGCTTAACCTTGGACTAGGGATTTCTATTCACAATAATGTTTAACCCTCAACTTCTAAAAAGCTTTTCCCAATCTTGATTCTTTTTCCCACTTTCTTGCACTCTTTTCTAGCTACCAACTCCTACCATTTCTTAGCACTCCCATTGATCTCCCAAAAATAGCAAGCACCAATAATTTCCACAAAGAAATTGCAATTCTCCCTCATGCTAAATCTCTTAACCATAAGGCTCATTATGCACATCAAACCACCAGTGTTATAAGTTAATTTCATGTTGTGCCAAGAAGAGGTGGTCACCTTCCTAAATAAAGAATTGAATACCAATTTTAGAAAGGAATATTGCCTTAGTCAGCTTTTGTTCTAGAAAAATATTATTTTATTGAGTGCCCTTGTAAGCCATTAAGAAAATAAATCACATTAGGTTAATATCTCACTTTAAATGATAATTTCTTTTGCTTATAGTTTTCCTACAAAGAGGATTTTGATTATGCATGGTTCTATGAAGCTTGTTTCCTTTTGGAGAAGCCCTTAAACTTCAATAATGGACACTAGTATTTAAAGTCATGCATGATGGTGTTTTCTTTAATCTCATTACAGATCAAGATTCAAAATCTTCTCCTTGTTATTAGGACTCTGATGGTGTTTTTAGAATTGCTATAGAGATTGGTATCACACTTACCAATGAGGGATTTACAACCTCAAAAACCAAATGCACTTTTGTCTACGTGTATGTCATAGTAATCATGTTCACTGATATTTCAAAGAAAGTATAATTTGCTTAAATGGTAAAAATCAACTTCTCGATGTTATATAAATAACTATTGGTAAAAGGTTATGACTCTATTTCACACTCTTTTTTTTATTATCCTATAAATTTGAAGGATATGCCAGCATGTCGATTAGGGGAAAATCCATAACAAAAATCATTGAAAGAAAACTCAGCCCACTTCAAGATATCCTCTTTATCATATTTCTCTGTTCTCTGCACCTCCTCCTCTTCCTCCTCATCTCCTCTTTAAAAACCTTTAATTATATAACACAACCATTATTGTTCCTCCTCCATTTACTGAACCTAATGCTTTAATTATATAACACAACCATTAGTTAAGTCTCTTTTTTACATAAATCATCCATTTTTTCTTGTTATTAAAGTTGCATGATATAATTCCCTTGGGGTCAACACTAATCTACATTGCTAGCAACTTAAATATCCTTTGGATCATCATAGGAAACTTTATTAGTTGTAGATTTTCAGTGAAAATGGCAGTTGTTAGTTCTATTACCCAAGTCAATTTTTGTGAGTTTAATAATGTTATTTTTGAATTTAGTTTAGTGGATCTCTTCTCTTTTGGCATATATCAATTCACCTAATAAAATAATATCAGATAAAATGTTTGGTTCTTAGTGATTGTAGCTCTTTCTTCTTTCTTGTAACAAATTTTCTCCTAATAATTTTGATCATTCCCTTTTAATCACCTTTATTAGCTTTCCCCAAACTGAATCAATAGGTAATGATATACAAATTATTGGATTTTTTATTAGCAATTCAATGTTATCTTATTGGATGTTTGGACGCTTGATGGTAATGGGGACCTAATTTTGCCCTTAAAAAAGTCCCTCAAAAATCAAGATTGGCTCTTTGTAGACAAGTTCGATTTCAATATTAACATCCTAAGAGATGAGCAAATAAAATATATTTCATGCTTGACATTATGCCTATTAAATGTCAAGTATAAGAATATGAATGAATAAAAATTTTCACAAACTTTCACTCTTTGTGTTCATGAGTTAAAGCTAAATAGGTAACTATTAGCGAGGAAAATCTTTAGTTTCTTTTTTTGCATCAATAAAAAGGCCAACAAGAAATTCATTACTCTTTTATTACTTACTTAATACCTTCCATTCCATAAAAAATTTATATTTTGTTATCCACTATTTCAAGGATTTCTTCAATTAACACAACTTGAATTCTTTACCCTATGACTTTATTTCTTTGGGGACTATCATTCTCAAAATTTTTATTAACTCTCTTGTATCCCTCATTCTCATGAAAGAAATTAAACAAATGGTGTTAAGATAATAACTATTTTGCTTACTCCTAAAACCTCGTATTCCTTTTTATAATAATGTAAAAATTATGACCAATTGTATGTAGATTGATATGCACCATCATTCTTGGTCATAAAGTTGATAGTATTATCACATCAAATGATATCTTTAATGATATCAAATTTAGAAAAACTCTCAAATTTTTATGTGTTAAACTTGACATTCATAAAGCTCTTAAGTTGATTAAAAGATATTTTTTTGCTTCATAGATTAGCTCAAAAAGATTTTTCTTCATCTTCATTTATTATGTCAAAGGATGTATCTCAAATGTTTTCTTTTCAGTTATCATTAATGAAGATCTTCAGATTTTTTTTTCTCCTCAAATGGTATCAAATAAGGTTGCTTTCTATCCTCACTTCTCCTCAGTTGTATTGTTATAGGTTCCTTCTCCAACTTCATGGATCTCTACACTTTTTACCTACCTCGAGGACTCTCTCTATTATCTTAAGCTTATTAATAAGAGCTTCCATGGCCAATTGCATACATCATCTTCTCTATTTTAGTCTTGTGGTATAATCAATGAGATCCCTACTCATGCCAAAAAAATTTCTCAAGTTGCTTAACCACGTTTATGGCAAATTTCTATGCCACTATGACAGACTATCAACATAAACCATCTTGTTTCTTGGGAGTCTACCGGTCTCTCTAAGGCCTCATTTGGTTGCGGCATTCCTTTTGCATTAGCGTGGCATTCCTTTTGCATAAGCGGGGTTTAAAGAAACGGAGTAAGCGGAGTTTTAGCAAGCAGCATTTTTTTTTTCTTTTGAGATCGGCAGTATTACGAAGATATAGGAAAAGGGATTCTGCAAAAGGCATGTTAACAAACAACACAGTAATTGTTTTCGCAAATTTAAACCAAAAATGACGTAATTAAGGAGAAACAAATGAGGCCTAAGGCTAAAGGTGATTTTGCTATCTCCGCCATGCATTATTTTAACCATGTTGTTAAGTCTAGTATTGTGCAGTGAATTAAAATTAGCTTATTGTATAATTTTGGATCTATTTGGAGGCATCCTAAAAGAAATGCTTCTTATGGAAGGATACTACTAAAATTGCTCATGGGATGAGAATTAGGCTTCGTTTGGGACAACTTTCTTATTGCTTTGTAAAGCTATTTATTAGTACAAAAATCTCTTGAAAGTAGGGAAAAAGCATATCTAAAGTTGTCTCAAACATAACCTTAGCCTTAGTTTGGGATGACTTTTTTACTGCTTCTTAAAACAGTATTCTAGTACAAAAATTAAAACCTTTATACCAAAAAACTAATTTAAAAAGCAGTAAAAAAGTCATCCCAAACAAAGCCTTAATCTGATATGAAACATAAAGTCTGCTTGGCATAAGTGCTATATTTTACTATAACTACTTTTTTCAATATTAACTTAACATTATTATTTCAGTATAAAACAATACATATTTCACAGTAAGATTATATATAAGAAGAATTCTTTTAAGAGATAAATCAGTTTAATTCATAAAAAAGCAAAAGGAAATGGAAATAAAAAGATATCATGTATGCTATCACATGACTATGTATAGGAGAGATTTGACAAGTAATAAAAAACAGAAAAAATTTCAAGTAAAATTGAGAAGTTTGATTTGCTTGTAGAAGGATGAGTAGTTCTAGCACAGAAGACAGACCTGGAAAGCTCAAATGTCCAAGAAAGCTCACCTGGAAATAATTATTACAGTATGACACCAATTTTATCCAAACAAGGGGAAAACATAAAATAATACTGTCAAAACATTGCATAAATATGCTACAGAATACTATAAAAACTAAAAACTACAAAAAACATTCAGATGCTAGAATATACAAGCATGTTCTTTGTGCTCTGCGTATCCTCTTACATTCACAGGACCATCACCACTACACATCAACAGTGTATGTTAACTGAATTTGAGCATTCAGGAAGTTCCATTCTGTCATCATCATTCAGCTCCAATATGTTCTTTGTAAGATCCTCTAGAGTTCCTCTTGTCATATCTGAATGAAAAAAGAAAGAAAGAAAGGATTGAAGATTCAAAAGAAAAATAGATATCAATAACAAATGAAAACCTTAAATATTTACCCACCATTCTCTCCATAGAACCAATCTCTGGTGCAGATGAAAGCCTCCAGTATGTCAGGTTTTAGTGCGCTATAGTATTGATCAAGCACTCTTCCATTTGCATCAAAAGCATTATCCATAGTAATTGCAGAGACAGGGATGCTTAGAATATCACGAGCCATTGCGGCAACTTCAGGATATCTGAATTGATTGCCTCTCCAGTATGCTAATATATCTAATCTTGATTTTCTATCCAGTCTTGGTTCATCCAAGTATAGTTCAAGTTGTGATTTTTGTGAGATAGCTTCTTCACTTTCAAAAGAATCAAATTCCTGGATTAAAATACATAACAGGGTGTAAAACAACTTATATCATGCAAAATAATACTTGTTATGCATAATGATTTTGTAGTTCCTCTAGAATTTACATATATTTTATGAGAGAAAATTGAAGTACCCGGAATAAATCTGTATTTTCTTTAGAAAATGAATTCTCAGAAGCTTTAAAGTTGCCTTGAGATCCATCATAGATTGCAGCGTCAGAAGTGGAGCTGGTTTTAGGACCTGGAAGAAGTTTGTTTGTGCTAATGTACTCACTGAAAAGAGAGAATAATTTCTCTCTCACCTTCATAGACTCAATGACTCCAGCATCATCATAAAGCTTCTTATAACACCATTCCACAAAACTGAACTTATATCGGGGATCTAAAATGACAGCTATAACTAATAATATGTGAAAATCAGACCAATATCTTTCAAATTTAGAAAACAGTAGAGTCGCCATTGACCTCAAGTACTCATCATCACTACCCATTTCTTCTCTGAATGTTAAATATGCTGAAAATACCACAGGGAAGTACAAGTTCGCAGTGGTATACTTGGCATTAGAAAACAAATTACTGATTTCATGAAAAACAGCTAAGAGCTTCTCTATTTTTTCTATTTTATCCCAGTCACTATTAGATGGACATTCCTTGTAATTTGAATCAATCAACTCTAGATGCAAGAAAGCTCGACGATAATAAATAGCACTCTTCAGCATAATAAATGTAGAACTCCACCAAGTGGAAACATCTTGTTTCAGACCCCTTTTGTCCTCAAGAGAGCTATGGTTAACACATTCCAAGAACTTCTGTTTTCTAGTTGGAGATGCTTTCACATACTTGATGCTTTCTCGAACTTTTTTGATAGCATATTCGATCTCTTTGAGTCCCTCCCTGACTATCAAATCAATAACATGGGCACAACAATCTAGATGAAAAAAAGCACCTTCACATAAAAGCCCTTTGTATGAGTTCAATTGGTCTTTTAACAATTCAATAGGAGCAGCATTGGCACCATTGACGGTAAAGGTAGACACTCTTTTATCTAATCCCCACTCAATCAAGAAATTATATATCTTTTCAGCAATATAAATATCACCACAAGGAGGTGGCATGAATGAAAAGTTCAAGATTTTCTTCTGCAAATTCCAGTCCTTATCAATAAAATGGGCTGTCAGGCAAATATAAACATCAGAAGTCAAAGAAGACCAAAGATCATATGTAAAACTAACCCTACTTGGTGTTTCCTCTAATAAAATTTGTACTTTAGCCTTCTCCCTTCTATGTATTTCAATACAATCAACCCCAACAGTATTTCTATTCCCAAGCTGCAAATTTGAATGCAACTGAAGTAAAAGAGATCTAATGCCTTCCCACTCAACAAATTGGAAAGGGAGATCATGCAAGATAACAGCTTCTGTTAGTAAGTCTTTGAACTTCTCATGATCAAATTTAGGAGCAGGTGAAGGCATAGAGCTATCAAATTGTGTCAGGAGCAGAGGTCCTGTATCACATGCAACTCTTTTCAGACAGTTGACCAGATGACGTTTCATATTGCCAGTCCCAAACTTGCTGTCGTACAAGTAGGATGTCCCACAATTCCTACACTTGCACCTTTGCCTTTCATCCTTCCCTGAAGGGAGCAATTCAAAGTATCCCCAAACAACCGACCTTCGCTTACGTTTTCCGGACATCGAGATTGGTGTTGCATTAATTTCTGTTTCAAGTGCGACAATATCATTGCCTCCTTCAACAATATTGTCAATGGGGTGGTTCTGATCATTTAGTCCTATAGAGTTCATGTCAGCCTGCTCACTTTTCTGCATATCAAGAAATATTACCTTAACAGCATAAGAATTGATGAAACTATGAAGAGCTAAGAAAATAAACTTTGTATATATATTTGAATTTGAAGAGAATAATACTGTCTCAGAGCACATGAGAGCTACTTGTACTGTTGAACATGAAAGTTCTGCTTGCTCTAATTGAACAACAATACGCTTCATTGGTAAGATTGTGTTGTTGCTGTGACATGTGCAAAATAAAGTCAATGCAGATCTATTAAAGATGGAAGAGGAGAGCTCAAGCGTGTTTATCATGGTCAATTTACCGTGGAAAAGAGATGATGTGATAAGGGTTCAAGAAAACAAATGAATCCATTAGTAAACACGTTCTTTTAGCATAATGTTCCTCATCATGTAAATAAAAAAAAGTTCACAAAACTGTAGTTGAGCCGACCAAGCAGAATAATTGCCATTTATTCGGGAAAATATCAATTCAGGTTTATGCAGCACTCTACTGTTTAAAGATTAAAGGTTACATTGAAGAATTAATTGATGAAATATTTAAGGATATTCCCATAGAAGACCCAATGAAGGAAATTAAGTAGTAATACAGACAAATTAAAAAAAAAAACTGTTAAATAAGCTATGGAAGATGAATAAAATAGAGGATTAAAATATTAAATGAGACAACAACAACGAGCCTTTATCCCGCTACGTGGGGTCACTACAAGAATCCTTTTTCTCCATATTATCCTATTAAAAATCAAATTCTTATTTAAATCTAATAAAGAAATGTCATTTCTAATATTTTCTAACCAAGTCTCTTTATGTCTACCTCTACCTTTCTTTAATATAGGTCAAATCTAATATATCTACTCTCCTAACAGGGTCATCGGAAGCCCGCCGTTTTACATGACCAAATCATTTAAGGTGACAATCTCTAATCTTATTTGTCACTAGAACTACTCCAACCTGATGAGGACATCGACAGACGCTACCGACATGTTTATCGCCAGCGAAACCGCAGATCGACGGCCATGATTCAGCGCCTCTACTTTTGATTTAGATGTCATGATGTATTTTATTATTGTCTTGTTTTATTCACTGTCTTTCCATTTTTACCCCTGTGGGGAGTTATTTTATCATTGTAGCCCAGAGGGCAATTTGGTATTTTCTCTTTGTATGAGTTGAGCCCTATATATAGTGGTCTCATGTATTGTCTTGAGGTTAATGAATGATTGAATGAAAATTTGATTTTGTTTCTTCTTACTCTTCTTGCATGAGAGCTAGAGAGAAGTGAGAGAGAAAGCCCAAGGTGAGGGCCAAAAGCAACACCCACCAGTCATTGGAAGAGTCCGTGACTCGTGGTTTATCCCCTTCATCTCGCTCTTCTTCTTTCTCCCCAAGACCCGCCGACCCTAGGCCATCCTAAGCCGTCGGCCACCCCACCCTCCCCTTGCCGCCGGTAAACCTCTTCATCACCAACCTCCTCTTCCCCCATTCCCTACAATGGCTAATTTCGAAATTCAAGATTTGAATTTCGAAAACTTTCCAAATTTGGAACTTCCAAATTAGGAAAGTTTTAAATCCGTTTCATAACGAAATTCAAAATTCAAAGGATTTCATTTTAATCCTTCCTAAATGTCATGAGCCAATTTGGAATCAATCACTTGCTCCCCACACAAAATCCCTCCCCCATGAAGCCGCCGGCCACCTTGGATGGGCCCTCCTTCATGCCACCAATTAATGCATTAATTATCCCATTAATTTGAAATCAATTTCAAATTAATCCCCCTCCAATTTTGTTCAAAAATCTGAATCAAATTTCAGGTTTTTGAATTCACATGCTCCCTCTCTCTATTAAGCCGCCGGCCTCCTCCTTAATGGGCCACATTAATGCCCATTAATTGCCCCTTAATCCTCTTGATAATTTGAAATCAATTTCAAATTTCCTTCCCTCCAATTTACACAAATTCTGAAATTAATTTCAGATTTGTGTAACTCCCCTCTTCCCCTTTCTTAACCTAATTTTCCTCATCCCATCCACCCGCCACCTTCCTTCGCTGTTTTGGCCGACCACCTCCTCACTCCCTCTCTTGGGAAAATTCAGCAAGGAAAGAAGAAGACGACACCCCTCTCCCCGATTCTCTTCAATGTTGAATGGCGGATCCCGAGCTTGAGTGGGGTCTTGTGTTCAATGCCGACGGAAGCATCAACATCCTACGATCTCCGTGCTTCGACGTAGGATTTGAAGACGAAACCACCGTGGAAGAATACTTAGAGAGAGTCGTCCCGATCCTTGCAAGCATCTACGACCGACGATTTTCAAAGTACAATTGGAGCCTCGACGGCCACTTACGACATCCCTCCCCACCGGCTACCTTTTCACCGACGAAGTCCTTCGGCGCCTTCTCTCTAGTGGTAATATCCTTCATCGCTTGGATCTTCTATCTCCGCTAAAAGCCTACCAATATTTGAGTGAGACGGCCACGAGGTGAAATTCTCGTTGTTAAACGTTGGGTTTTTGTTATTTGTACTTTGCATTTAAATTCTCCTTGAACTTTGAATGAATTGATTCGGTTAATCTCTATTGCATATCTTTGAGCCTAAGCAAGTTGAAAATTTCAAAATCCTTTACTCATTTGTATGTGATCGCTTTAAATTTAAATGAGCCATACTTTAACCATTCTCTTTTAAATTTCTAATTGCAACTCCTAGTGGTATTACATCACAACCTTTTCACGGATATGCTCATTTCATATCCTGTCTCTAAGGGTAAATTCACTCAGCAACACCTAACTTAATATTATGCTTCTCTTTTAATGACCAACATTCTGTGCCATAAAGCCTTACAGGTCTCACCACCATCTTATGAAATTTTCCCTTAAATTTGAGTGGTACTTTTCTATCACACAATAAACCCGAAACATTCCTCCACTTCAACCATCCAACTTGAATTCTACTAATAATATCCCCATCTATTTCATCATCACTATGAACAATAGAACTAAGATATCTAAAACGAGTACACTTATTAATGACTTGATTGCTCAAAGTCACAAACCTCCCACTATATCTATTACTACTAAAGTTACACTTAATGTATTCGATTTTAGATCTGCTCTAATGAAAACCTTGAGACTATAAGGTTGACCTCCATAATTCGAGTTTACCTTCAACTCCCTCTCTAGTTTTATCAACAAGAAGAATATCATCAGCAAAAAACATGCACCAAGATATATCCTCTTGCAAATGTCTAGTAAGAACATCCCTGATTAAAGCAAACAGATTAGGGCTTAAGGCTGATCCTTGATGTAATCCAATTGAAATAGGAAAATACTTGTTCAACCCATCTTATGTTTGAACACAAGTAATAGCTTCTGCAAACATATCCCTAATGACTTGAACATAAGCATTATTAACCCTTTTCTTTTCTAGAACTCTCCATAGCTCTTCTCTTGGAGCTTTATCATAAGCTTTCTCTAAATCAATAAATATCATATGTAGATCCTCCTAATTCTCTCTAAATTTCTCCATCAACCCTCTCAATAAATGAATAGCTTCTGTGGTAGACCTACTCGACATGAATCCAAATTAATTTTGAGAAATATTAGTATCAAGCCTCACCATATTAGTATATTTTTTTATTAAAACTTAACTAAATCATAAACTAAAGCCCCGAATAACTCACTTTTTCAAGCACCACCGAGGCGTAGTAACTTCCTCTCGATTGCCTCAACTAAAGATGTAAGTTAGCTGAGCTGGCTCGAGCTCGACTCGTTTATGGGCTCGCGAGCTGACGTAATTTTAAAGTAATTTTCTTTATTAAATTTAAATATTTATAAATAATAATAATAATAAATGTTTAAAATATTTAATAATATAAAAATAAATTAATATTTAATGTTTAAAATTAATAATAATATTTAATAAAAAATTAAATAATTAAATAATTAATACAACAATAACAACAACATCAAGCATTTATCCCACTATGTGGTAAGAGCTCGAGTTTGAGCTTGCCTTTTGAGCTTGACTCAAGCTCAAGCTCGAGTTCGAGCCGACTTTCTGACCGGCGAGTCGAGCTCAATAAGGCCCCTACTCGACTCGACTCGACTCGATTATGCCTCTAGCCTCAACCTCCAACTCGCTACCTTTGCCCCATCCACCATCGCTGTAGCCATCACCAAGGATCACTTAAAAGCCGTACACCATCACAACCTCCCTTAAAATTTTGGAATATTACTCTCATTTTTATGTTGATGATAAACATTTATGAAAAAAAGAAGATGACTTAAATAAATGAAGGAGATGATTGAGAGGCATTAGGCTCCACAAGATGAGGTAGGAGAGAGACTAAATTATTGCAACGACTACTCAAATAAAGACCCCCACAATAAATGATAATGTAAATCATTTTTGAGTTGTTGACAATTATTTGAAGTTGAATTTAATGTTATATAATTCTTATATTTTATATTGTTTTGTTCTTATAATATTTGGATTTTAATTCTATTTCACACAATTTATCATTTGTTACTTACATCTTGCACAATTTTTTATTTCATATGTATGTCAATTTATTATTTTATGGTTCAATTGAAAGTTAACATATCCTTCTTTAACATATTATTTGAGTATTATATAAAAAATCATTTTAATATTTATTTTTTACTTTAAGCAATTTTTGGATTTTCAGGCTTACACCTCAAGACACCTTGTATCACACTCTAAGAACTATATTAGAATAATTACATCTGTTTTCAATGCCTCATACCATAGAATCCTTATCATTTTTAAAAAAAATATGTAAAACCACGTAATGAACAGGTAACCCAGCAAGTAACTAAAATTTTATAATTGAAATTAATGCAAGATAAAAGAAAAGAAGATGCTATAAATCATATAAAAAAATATATGTATCAATGTCTATACAAATTATTTGTATCAATTTATCATTTTATAGTTCATCATATCTCAATCCATTACATCATCAATTACAATATCAGTAATAGTCAACAGTACTAATGCTAGTAACAATATTAATATCATAATCAATAACATTAAATAGTATTAATGATGGTAAAGAGTATTAATGTCAGTCACAATATCAATATAGTGTTCGTAGTAGTGTCGACATCAGTATTTAGATATTCAATGAGTGTATCTTAAGAGCGCTTGCTCTTGTATTTATGACTCTCAATCAGTCGTCACTTATAACTCAAATAAATATACTTCGTATAACTCTCCTTGAATCACGTGAATCAGTCGCCCCGACTTTTTATAACTCACAATCAATCTACAACTCCTGATGACTTTCAATCAGTGAATCACGTAGATTAGTAGGGTATTACGTATAATTATCATATCATGTATTTGATATCATCGATTAAAAAGGCGTTCGAGGCGGACGCCTCGAGGCGCGCCTCGAATCGAGGTGCGCCTCGAATCGAGGCGGAGGTCAGGCGAACTGAGGCTTAAGCCTCGAACGTCCGGGCGAGGCTTACGCCTTTGTCCAATGAGGCGTACGCCTCAATACGCGAGGCGCCGAGGCGCATCGAGGCAGCGCCTCGAAAGGGAGAAAGTTACCTTAAAAGCCAGCGAGCCAACGAGCTCCCGTTGTTTCTTCTTATCAAAATGTCGTAACTTATGATCCGACAGGAAGGGAAAGTCGTCGAAGGAGCGCAATCGAACAGCCACAAAGGAGCCAAAGAAGCGACGTGTGTAATCTCTACACCTCCTATGAAGCAACGAAGCCGAACAACAAGGACGAAAAGAGAATATGAAAGGCAAACCCTAGACGCAGCTAAGTTATTATTGATTAACTTAATTAATATAATTTAAATATTAATAAGTAAGCAAATTAATTAAATACTTAATAGTATAATTAATGCATAAATTAATTGACTAATTAGTAATATAATTATTAATTAAATATTAATATAATTAGCCTAGTTAATATAAATTAAAATATATAATTAATAGTATTAATAATAATTATTGAGTAGCTTGTACCGCTTAGTACATGCTCAGTTCCGAGCCAATACCACTCAGTACCGAGCGGTATATGATCGGTACCGAGCGGTTCATGCTCGGTACCGAGCGGTACATGCTCGACACTGTTAATTACTTTATTTTTATCATTTTTTGGCTTACGCCTCGATCCGCCTCGAGGCTTACGCCTCACCTCGCTTAGCCAAAACACCTCGATTCCCGATTTCGCCTTTTAAAGTACTTCATTTAAAATGCAATAAATCATATTAAATCATTCAAAATGATCAAATCTATAACATATCAAAACTTGCACGATGAGAGCTTATAAAATTATGAGATAATGCATTTTTAGTAGATTTATAAGAGATAAAATATGTAAAAATCAAAAGCATTGAAAACATAAGTAACAGATTAGTTAATTACAATGAATAAAATAAAATATGTAACATGAATGACTGACAAATATGATCCAAAGACCTTTTTCTTCTCTCTTCTTCCTCTCTTTTAATTTCTTATTGGCCAAACAATCAAGAGAGGAAGTCGATGGAGTGAGGCAGGAATATATTGATCATGGCCTAACGCCGCAACACATATCAGATTAGCGCCAAAGCACTCAACTTCAGAATTTTCATGTTTTTTCAAATAAATTTATTTCACATATTTGAGTTATTACACCTTGAGACTTACACGTCTCACAAACAAAAAACACCTGAATACTCAATTGCACAATTTTAAATCTTGATTGCGGTGAATTGATCCTCAAATTGGCATAAAGATTTTTGAATATGAGCAAATTGAGACTTGTTTTGTGCATGCATTTCCTCCAAGGCGTTGACAAGATTGAAGGTCACAATTGTTATGACCCTAGAGGATCACAACAATAAATGACTAGACTAAGTTGTTGGTAACTCCAAATAACAGCAGATTTAATTCGGCGGCAACACCAAAAAATGAAAGAGATAATAAATAGAGGAGAAACAGGACTTGATCTTTTTCATTCCGCATAATGTTGCCCAGTAAGACTATTATAGATGTACTAAACTGCTTATGATTCACTAATTACCTGTTAAGTATTTAATAATCCTACTCACTAAATTATCTATTACATGATTCAATTTCAGATCCCAGACACTTCTTAACTGACTTAAGCTGGGTCGTATTCCACTTGATAGTTAATGAATCGAGTCAAAAAAATATTCTAGCTACTTCTTGTTAAGCTTATTTGCATCCAGGCCTCCAAACGGCTCTGTTACACAACAATGGAAAGTTATGAATGCCTTTCCAGGGGACGTGAAAAAGGTTATTTTTTGAGGGAGCTGAAGGTATAAACCCTAATATGGGCATTAATTGTAACAACAACCATTCATTAACTGCTGCAGTCCATTGCCTCTAAAAGAAAATGCAATAATTGAAAACAAAAAATAAAATAAACACACAAATAAAAGATCTTAACCGATCAGATCAGAATACTAGTAAAAGAAAACACAAGCACAACAATGTAAGTAAACCAATAAAATAATACCGCCGGAAGAAGTGCCAACATCTTGTCAACTTTCACCTTCTTCGCCTTACTCCGCTGCTGCCCTGCAACTAACGGGACCTTCAGAGCGCTCATTGCACGAAAACCCAAACCAAGACAACTCCTCAACTCCAACTCCTAGAATCGAGGTTCTCAAACGTCCATCGGTAATCACGAAGACCCGGCTGAAGATGCCGAAGGTGTTTTTAGGGCTTCCCACGCAAATTGAGGAGTTATAAGCCGAAAGGGGCGAGAAAGATAAAAGAGAAAACTGCGGCCACCTCCCGTCGGCGGGATGAGCGGAGATCGGCGGCCGGCGAAGCAACGGCAAGAAAATGGGTAATATGGGTTCGGATTAGGGCTTCGGGGGAGGTTAGAAATGGTTGGTGTGTTGCGGGTTTCTTTTCGACCCTACGATGCGAGAAGAATGACAAATCTGGACACGACACGGTGGGAGACGTATAATCGGCCAACACGACCCGGTAACTTTAATTTCACAGTGCCGACTGCCGAGGCTCCCCTGCCGTTGACCCGACAGCTGGGTCAAGATTCAAGAAACCTATTTTTTATTTTAAAAAAAAAAACAAAAATACTTTTATAAGCACTGTTTATTATGAATTTTATGTCATTTTAAATATTAATTTTTAATAAAAAAAAATTGAGGAAATATAGGATTATCTTAAAATTAAAATATAGTATTTTATTATATTTTAATTTATCAATAAAATCAAAATAATGGAATATTTATTATGAAATATATAATAAAGACTAAAATATTAAATTTTATTTAGAATTAATGTAATAATAACAAAAAAATTAATATATATAAATTATTGAAGAAATTTTTGTAAGGAATTTTTTTTTAGGATTTTATATAAGGTTTAGATCAAGAATATAGAGGTTATATAGAGATAGCAAGGGTTATATTATAGTCTATTTGCATCAAACTTGGCACGCCTTGAGATTTAAAGTGGAAGAATTTCTTTTCATTTTCTCTCTTTCATTTTTTCATTTAACAATCAATGATTAATCATTTACAACCAGATCAATTTAACATCCACATATAAATAAACACTACAGGAAAATCATTTGGTACCTGCGGACAAAATTCATCGGAAAACGCTTAAAATTCGTCGATAAATAGAATTTCCGACAGATTTTCGGCGGAATTTTTTGCACCGGTAAAACGTGCATCGGAAAAGTAATACCGGAGCAAAATTGCCCGCCGGAAATATTTCCGGTGAATTTCCGGCGGAGTTTTTCCGCCGGTAAATATCATTTCCGGCGAACTATTTTTGGCCGGAAAAAAAAAAGAAAAAAAAACTATAAAAAATGTGAAAAATCTAAACCAATCCGGCTGCTCCAGCCCCATGTGAATGACACTTCGTAGCCGGCTCGCCCCCGCCCATGTGAACGCCCCAGCCCATGCGGGGCCAGCCAATCCGCGCATCAAGCCCGTCTTCGGAGGGATTCGAACCCCCGCCAAATAGCACTTCAGCCTCTAACCACTGCGCCATGCACGAAATAAAATTTGTATTTTGTCTTTTTATATTTATATTAGAAGTTAATATTAATTTTTATAATTTAATTTAATAAATTGATTTTAACAAAGACTTATTACTTTAATTTAACAATTTATTATTAATTTAATTAATTTAAGTTAATAATATTTAAATTTATTTAATTTAATCATAAATTCTTAACTATTATTTAAATAATTTAATTTAATAATATCTATTTTAAATAATTTTATTTGATAATAAGTTATTAAATTATTTAACTTAAGTTAATGAAATAAATAATTATAAATATTAATTATAGTCATTAGTTAGGAAAAAAAAATTTTGGTCGGAAATAAATTCGTCGGAAAATGAATAAAAAAATTCGTCAGAAAATCGCCGAAAAATCCGCCGGTATTTATGACGAATTTATTTCCGTCAAAAAATTCTATCGGAAATGAGCTGTTTTCTTGTAGTGAAATGTATTACAGGAAATAAATAAATAGCGAAATTATAATTCGCATTACTATGTGGTCAATATTTATATTCTGTCTCTATAGTCCAAAATAATATATATAATAGTTTTCATAGGATTCAAAATAATATACATAAACTAGAAGAACTAAAAAATAATAATCTGGTAGTGCTGAAAGAAATTATGCATATCCTTACCCTTTCCTGTAAACTTATAAAAATTACATAATAAGCAAATAAACCAGCAAATATCAAAGTCTTACAACTTAAATCAATGCAATGAAAAGAGAAACAATATGCTTTGGATCACATAAGAAAATCTATATTAGATCAATATTCGTTAACTTAACCAGTTATCTATATGAAAAAAAAAACTTCTATAATACATCACATCTAAGTCTGTTACATCATCAGTCATAATATCAGTAACAATAAATAGTATAAGTGCCAGCAAACAATATTAGTGTTAGTAAATAGTATTAGTGTTAGTAACAATATCAATATTCCGTATGAATATCAATATTAGTATCAATAATCATTTCCAGTATTAGCATCAATGTTAGTATCAGTAATCGTAACAGTAATAAGTAATCAGTAACATATCAGTGTTCCTACAATAACAAGTAATTGCATTAGTAATAATAAATAGTATCAATGTCAGTAAACAATTACAGTGTCAGTAAATAATATCAATGGCAGTAACCAGTATCAGTGTCAGTAAGAGATTTCAAAATTATGTATGAATATCAATATTAGTATTAGTAATCAGTAGCAATATTAGTATCAGTGTTAATATTAGTAATCATAATAGTAATAAGTAATCAATAACAGTGACTAATATCAGTACAATTAGTAATAATAATAATCAAATATTCATAATAGGGTATCTTGATCTTCCTCTTGCACTTATATATGACTCTCGATCAGTCACTCCTTATAAATCCTAATCAGTGTACTATTTATAACTCCCCTTGAATCATGTGAATCAATTGCATTGCTCATTATAAACCTCAATTACTCTCCATCTCCTTATGACTCCCATTAGTGAATCAGTGTATATTAAGGGTATCACGTGAGTTATAATATCTGACATTATTCATACATCATTACACTAGTATTAAAACTACATGCTAGTACATATCAATCATATCTGATTCATATTAATATTACATTGCAATTCCTATCAATCATTTCAACATATCTTATAATTTAGTTCACCACACCAATCATAATACATTACTTTTCAATTTATTTTCAGCATGCTTTTTCCCACCCATTTCACAGTGAAAATCATATACTCATATTTAACCAATGAAAATATAATAAAATCATAATATATTATTTAGACAGATCAAATCTATAACTTATAAAAAGTGATACAAAAATACAAAATTTATACTCGTAGACCGATCATATACTCGTAGCACTACGAGTATATGATATGTCCATAATTATAACATGAATGGAAGGGATATTTATAATTTTAAAAATATATATAAATACGTCATAGTGCAGCATATTGAATACAAAATTACTATAAAAATAAAAGGCTCAAATGCTTCAATGATAGCATTTGGGGCTATTGTGCTCTCAAACCTAGCATCACAACGCTCACAAGCATAGCGCCGTGCGCTCTAGTTCATAAAGAAATTTAAATTTTTTATTTTTTATTTATTTTTAATACTTTTCATATTTTTCATGTTATTACAAAACTTTACCTATTTCATATTTGAATCCATTGGGATAAACTAAAAAAAAGGAAAATTTAATTTATATGTCTCATAGTAGTTGTATTTAGCCAAAAATGTCTATTAATTTTTTCTAAAAACTATACCTAAAAAATTAATTCTAATCAAATTATTGTTGATATTTTAGAAGTATGAGTCAAATCCATTGTTCAAGAGCAATGTTCTAACCAAAAATCTCAAATAGATCAAAAATCTTTGATGGAATTCTCTTAATCTCTTTGATATATGTTAACACCATCAATCAACCTTAGATAGGTCAAATCCTTAATGGATTTTTCTCGATCTCTTTTACATAGATTAATGTCATTAATTGAATAAGAATATGATAAATAATCTTAGATAGGTAAAAACTTCTTGGCAAATTTCTTTAAATATCTTCCACCATAGGCTAATGTTTGGTGTGGCACCTTATATTAACAAGCTAAATAAGATATAAATTTTAAAAGAATTATTCATAAACCTCTTTTACGAATAAGGAGCTTGGTTAAAATTATGCCATTGGTAAAGCTTGTCACTATCATGATTAAATGTCAATCATGCTTATACATGACATAAAAGAGGTGAATGCATCCAAAAAAGGCTTGGTAATCACTCCTAGAATCTAATTGGAAGGATTATTCTTAGTTCTAATTTAATTCATCAATAATTAACACTCAAAGGCAATTAATTTTACCAAAATACAATAAGTATAAACATATAAACCATCGTTCATTTTTCTCAAAAAGAGTCATATAAAATAATCCAATATAGTTCTTATTTTCATAACATCTCATCTATCATCAAATGACTGGATTGCCAAAAATACATTTATAATAGAAACATACATATACTCCAAACTTTAACCTTATCAACTCTTTTTTTTTATACTCAGTTGGTGCTTTACCTTTTCCTGAAATACCATGTGAATAGGATGAGGAAATCACTTGTTCAATAGGCTATCCAAAACGCACTTAAAAATTCAATATTTATAAATAAAATAAATTGCATAAAAAGAAACAATGAGTTTTATAGTTTAATTAATGCAATATAGTAACCATGCAACATTTTTCTTTATAACATGGTTTCAATGATACATTTTTTTATTAATAGTAGTTATATGCGAACATTACACATTTATTGAGCTTGTAAGTGATAATGACATGAACTTGTAACTAGCAACCACATGATTAATTATAAAACTTATACGTGGCAACATCATGAACTTGTAAGCAATAACAATAACTTTATTTAAACTTGAACTTATCTTTAGGATAGAAAATAACTTACATGTAATTCTTGTAAGATATAATTCACCTGCACATATTCTAATGCCTTTTTATACATCTACTTCCACTTATGCCTCTACTTGCCTCACATCTATTTAGGACAAATGGAGAAATACCCAATTTCCATAATAACTCTATTTTCATATATACCTCCACTTGTTCATCTCACATCTACTTAAGAAAAATGGAGGAAATATTGTGTGCACATGCCCTTATAACTCTATTTGTATTGCACTGAATATGAAATGGATGTCATGTATATCACTTTCTTTCTCGTCATATATCATATCCTACGTCAAATAAACATAACATGTACATTCATTGCATGAACATAGAAACATCAACATATTTATTATACAAGGATGACATTTGACAAAATATATAAATGCATGAAGGTAACGCATATACAATAATTCCAATAGTGTACTTGAGATAAAATTTACACATACTTAACAATAGTAAATAAGAAAATCATTTATGGGGAACATTATAACATCATTTTAGGTCTTTTATTACTTTATGACACTTTTTCAAAATCAATATAGTTAGTAAAACTCATGAAAAATCATCTGTTCAAAACCAATCGATGAAACTTTGAGTTTTTCCTGCCAAAATGCTTTGAACCATCAATTTTATAACATACTAGAAGTTACATGATGGAAAGTTTTCTAAACTTGTTTAAATTAATTAAATCCCTATAATTTTGCCAAATTGAAAACTAAAGCAGGGTAACAAAAGCATACCTTTAGATGAACACTTTTTTTAATTATCCCAATAGACAATTTTAACTCCATGGCCTCTAAACTCTAGTTTTCATTTGTTTCCTCTCTTTTCTCTTTTCCTCTCTTCTCTTGATTTCTTCTATGACAAAGGGAATAATGGAAATGTAAATGAAATAATTTAGTTAATGGTTTAGGATATGTAAATAAAAATATTAAATTTGACATAGCACCATAGCCTTCTAAGGGATTCCCAAAATTTTTACTAGATAAGGAGCTTAACACCATAGTGCTCCTATCCGAGCATCACAACACTCATAGGGAAGATTTTAGAACACTTGAGATAGAGATCTTAGTATCACGGTATCATAGCCCATAGCACTGTTGTGTTACTAAGTGCAAGCCCTTTAATAGAGAGAGATGCACCGCAATATCACAGATAAAACACCAAAGCACTCCTAAGTAAATTCCTACTAAAGAAATTTAAAACTTTCTAAGTTTAGTTCACAAATTTTGGAGGGTTGTTTAAACATAAATTAACTTAAAATATTTTTAAAAATCTAATAAAATAAAATGAACTTGTAAACTTAGTCATTATAGAATATCCAATCGCTGTAGAAGCGATTATTGCATTACTACTCTCCGGCGGATCAGTTCTCAAAATATTGGATTACTGTTAAATAAAAGATTAATATTTCACCAATTATATTTGTTATTTCTAGCCATTAGATCATAAATATCAGTCAAATTTTATATATTATATTAAGAAACATAAATTAATGAATTTTGCAAATAAGAAGTCTTCTTTTAAGGTCACATACAGAGCCATTGAATGTATATGATATCATCACACTTTTTATTAATATTACAAGATACTCTATGATGTATTTTATAGCCTTGATGTAATATCTACAGTTACAGCGCTTTGGGTTGTACTGAATCAGGTCTAATAAGTCTTTCAAGTTTAAATTCTTTGCATTTATATTTTCTTCATGTGTTTGTGAACATTATGTATGTTATGAATGCATGGATTTTATTATTGAGAATGTCCTAAGGACAGTGTATGTGAAATATGAATTCTAAAAAAATTTCTTGTTGTGTTGTGATGTTGGCGCTATGATGTTGGGACTTTAAGTGCTCTGGTGCTGCCACCAAAATATTTTATAAATTTTAAAATATACTCAAAATTTTAATTATTAAAATAATTTCCACTCTTAGGTAGCAAGTGGCTAGAGAAAGAGAAGGAATTCTAGAGAGAGAAAATCTATTTCATGATGCTTTAGGTCATTAATTCATCCATCTAGGTAATTCAGGAAATTATCCGAGTCGAGGTATGTTATATTTTGTCTACTTCAAATTTGATAGGTCATTTTTTTTAATTTACTGCCATTTTAATTAAAATTTTAATGTGAAATTGGATATATCTATTCAATTGGAAAACTTTCGCCACATAACTTTTAGTATATTATAAATGGTAACATTTTGCACATTTTGATTTTTTGTTGTAGATTTTACGGATAATTTTTTAATTTCATTATTTAAATAACCTGAAAAATATTCTAACACCTATAAATAGTATTGTATTACAATAAACATTTTAAAATGTTGCTATAAACAATATGTGATAATTTGATTAATTTTTTAAAATTATTAAATTTTATGTATCTTTCTCCCAAATTTCTGATTGTTTGGTTATTAGTAATACGCTCTGTGAAACTCTATGATGACTCTATCATTATATGCTATATTTGAAAATGTATTTATTTGTGTATTTATATTCTTTAAATTTATGTATTTGGATGAATGTTGATGGTTGGAAGAGATGAACTATCATTTAGGAGTCATAAGAGCCTGAAATATCAAAGTATTTGTAATGGTATATATTTGGGAGTTATAACGACATGTTATCTGATATGCTAAGACATATAATCATGAGGGCCTGGATTCTAATATTTGTTGGGAGGCATAAGGATCAAAGGGAAATTTTATCTGTTATGAGATATGAATAAAAAGTGCTTACTATTATGTTTCTTTATTATTATACTATTTTGATTGATACTTTAGAAATGCTGCTTACTGCTCTATGAATATTTATTTATTTGGACTAATTTGGTTGTACATTTGCATAAATGAATTTACTTTACCTTGATATTTTTTAATTCTTTATCATTAATGGCAATTATTATTGTAAACACGGGTGGGTCAAATGTAGTCTACTGAGATGTAGTTTCTCATGCCTTCTTTCTATGTCTGTTTCAGGTTAGGATAATGGGAAAGTGTAGGCTGCATAGGTGACAAGTTGCAGTTTTTGAGATATGAGTCTTGTTGACCTCGATTTTCGTTCAAGTGTCGAATTGACTCATATTTGCCGCGGTGCGCTTTTTGTGCGCTTTCTGTGCGCTTTCCATGCGCTTTGCTCCTAAATGAGCCATTTTTTACTCATATCTGCCGCGGTGCGCTTTCCGTGTGCTTTCTGTGCACTTTCCATACGCTTTGCTCCTAAATGAGCCATTTTTTACTCATATTTGCCTCGGTGCGCTTTTTGTACGCTTTCTGTGTGCTTTCCATGCGCTTTGCTCTTAAATGTGCCATTTTGACTCATATTTTTCGCGGTGCGCTTTTTGTGCGCTTTACATGCGCTTTGCCCTTGAATGAGTTATTTTTTACTCATATTTGCTGCGGTGCACTTTCTGAGTGCTTTATATGTGTTTTACATGCGCTTTGCCCTCGAATGAGCCATTTTGACTCATGTTATCCGCGGTGCACTTTCCGTGCGCTTTAGATGCGCTTTCCATGTGCTTAATTTAAAATATATATATTTTTTAATATTCGGACTTTTCTCCGCGTCCTGTCAACTGATCCAATAATTCGCCCTAGCCGCAAGCCCCTCGAGGGGTTTTTTCTCTTTGTTCTTTGGTGCGAGTAGCCGCCCTCTCTCTCTCTCTCTCTCTCTCTCTCTCTCGTCTCTCTAGTTCGCAAAAAAAAAAAATCCTAGCCGTCGGTCTCACGGCAGGGGACCGAAATCCCTCTCTCTGGAGTTCTCCTTCTCCCAGGCTCCTGGACCGTTCCTTCCTTCTCCTCTTTGCTAAGTAAGCGTTCATCTTCTCCTTCCTCTTCTTCTTCCCTTCTTTTTCTTCTTCTTCTTCTTTTTCTTCTTCTTTACCTCACTTTTCTTCCAGATTTCTTCTTTCCTTCTTTTTTTTTTCTTTTTTCTTCTTCTTCTTCTTTTTTCTTCTTCTTTAACTCACTCTTCTTCCAGATTTCTTCCTCCTCCCCATTTTCTCTTTTTTTCTTTCTTTCTCTTCTTCTTCTTCTAACCCTTCTTCACCATTCTCTTTCTCTATTCTTCTCCTCTCCTTATAAAAAATAGTAATATTGCTTGTTTCTACTAAGACATTGATATCAGATGGTAGGATGAATGATTTCATAGGACGTGAACAAAGCTTTTGTTGATTTTATGGCACTTGAAATGAACGCTTGGTATATGAAGTTCACAGCCATTTATGACCCATGCTATGTTATTTAGATATTTTTGTGTAGGTTGTGAAAGTTGGTGAAAATCCATATTGTTCTTTATAAAGAGACATAAAAAAGATGCATGTAAGGTATTTGTCTTTTTGCCTCTATAGAAATAGCATGAATATTTGGCCAAGAAAGAGCTATGGGAAGAAATATTTTCAACTTGCTTCACTTGTACCTTTGGGAGAATGAGTTGGATTGAGATAAGATACTCATGTGCTTAGGTACATCTTAGAGAACAACATGCTCAAAACATAAATATGAAATGATCTATGTGACAACTATTCGCTTGCTTAATGAAGTTCTAACATAATCCTGTTAAAGATTATTTTCTTAATGCCATCGTGAGAAATATAGCGGTGATATAAGGTTGAATAAGAATGCATATATCCACACATGTAGACATTCTCTTGGTGGATAAAAGGAGGGATCCATATGATTTTATATGGAATTGATTCAACGGTACATTGGAGTATTGGGTTATTCTCTTGAGCTTTAGCAAAATGTTTGGTCAGTTATATTGTTGTAACATTTTGTTGAAGGTTGAAAACGTGAAATGACATCAAAACCATTCTCTTCTTATTCGTATTTGTTTCGAGTTGGATTGAAATTGAATGGTGAGATTTCCTTGTGATCTCTTGGATATTTGGTGGCATGCAACATAGAGAATAAAGGATTTGCTAAGGGGTCTTTTGAATCGTTTTATAACTTAAAGGCTTTCATGATTTATTTTATATTAGAAAATTTCATGATCTACTTTATGTTGGAAAGTTTTGTGATTTGTCTCATATTTGAAAGATGGATGGCTTTGCTTTGTATTTGAGAGAAGTATGATTTGTTTGTGTTGAAAAGAGTTCTGATGTGTCTTATGTTTGAAAGAGTTATGATTTGTTTTATAATTAGACAGGTACTATGATTTGTTTCGTGCTAGAAAACTGTGTTTCTTGTATTTCTTCTTGTTGGAAAGCTTTATGAGTTAGGAGCTTGTCTTGCGAGGTACATTGGATCCTGATGATCGAGAATTAAAGAGGAGCATTTGTTTAGGAGCTTTTAAATTGCTGCGCCACAACCTGGGATCTTTTGCTCATGAATTTGTAAGTGGCAGCGTCACAATCAGGTATAATCTCTGCAACTTATAATGCAAATTTTTAAATATACCGAAACTGCTACACATCACACACAACTTGTTAGTAGGTCTTCTAGTATGTTTAGGTAGCTGGCCTTAGGTTAGTTCACTACCGAACCTTTGGCCCTATAGGTCAAAGCTTGCCTCCCTTCTGTGAGCCCTAGAGACCTGGTCATTTAGGCCTGTAGAGTAGGCCACCCATTTGTGCTATTGGGCATCGTTATTTTCCCACACGAAGTGGGCATCGCTAGGATTTTGGCCTTTTTAGTTTTGGGTATGATACCCCCCCCCCCCCCCCCCCCCCACCTTCTATGAGCCCTAGAGACCATTAGGGTCATTTAGGCCTGTAGAGTAGGCCACCTATTGTGCCATGGGCATCGCTGTTTTCCCACACGATGTGGGTATCACTAGGATTGTTTTTTGTGCAGATACCTTGCCTGGAGGGTATCTAGTGTGTTTATTTATTTATTTCTGTATTATGGATGTCATGCATGTATTTGCTATTACACACCTTACTTCGCATTGCACTTCACTCACATACATGCATTATATCAGTAGACTTAAGGATATTTTGTGTCTGTTTCATGCCTCATACAACGTTAGGTATACTCTTTTGCATATTATAGAGTCATTGATTGAGATCTTCTGAACCACACATCCTTGATTTCTTAGGATAGAGCCTTCCTATCTTGTATACATATAGGGCGATTGATTGTGTTTAGGATGTTAGCTGGCAGCTCACTCCAGGCAAGCATAAGCCCAGGTTGTACACCCTTGAGTGTGTCTTTCACTTCTGGTGTGTTTTGAGTTTGTCATTTTTCTTAGGGTAGTAATTCGATCTTTGATCTTTTAAACTCAAAATTTTAATCATATCTTCATCCATTCAAAAAGGTCTAATCATCATTAAGGATAAATAGAAGATACTCTCTGGAATAGAACTTAGGAACTCTTTTTGTGCACTAAATCAAGAAGTAGATAATACATCGTCCTTAACAGAGAGTTTTTCTAAGTCAAGGCTTAGGATGTAATTAACTACGGGGGCTTGCGCCCGTAGGAAACCGATCCCCACAATCAAATAAACTCCATTCGAGCTGATGTATCGAATGGGGGAAATCTCATGAACTTTTGGGTTATATATATTATTATCCATCGAGGTTGGTAGGTGAAAGCCGCTATCCTCCATGGCTAATCGTATGTATAACTCCATCTGCTCTTCCATTGGCCTGCTTGTGTCGGGTGTAAAGGCCTACGATCATTTTGTCCTACGGGATAGTGTGGTCGTATTCTTTTCATTCGAATCCCATTAGCATAATCCTTTAGGAGACCCACAGATTTCTAGCGACCACGATGGGACAGGTTTCTCTCTCCATCTTTGGATGTTGTATTATTCACTTCTGTAGGTAATCCTAGTTTGGTGCCTAGTTTGAGTTCATCTTTTTTACTCCACTATCTTCTCTTAATTCTTAATGAATGTTAGATCATTTTAATGTATAAAGATTTAATTAAAATTTTAAGTTTATTAGATCTGTGTTTTTAATTCTCAAATTCAAATCCAGATCAATCTATTTCAAATCATCCTATTCTGATCGAAATTTTGATATCTGTGAACTCCTAGTTGGAATCCTTTTAAACCTAATCTTGATTCATATCATTTCAAATGAAAATTTATATGTTATCTTTGATTGCATGATTCATATATCTGCATAAACTCTAGTATCTATCATCTCCCTTGCTTGAGCTCTTTTAGACTAGGGTTTGATTCATATCAGTCCAAATAAAAATCTAAATGTTATTTTCAGTGGAAGGGTCCTTAAATTTAACATATATGAATTTTTCAAAAGAAAATTTAATTTAAGAAAAGTTTGAGAGTTTAAAATATAAGACAAACTTTTGGAAGAATTTTCTTTAGAGAATAAGTGACTTATTTTTCTTAATGAAAATTTACCTACATTTTTATTTAAAAAATGAAGTAAGTATTGGATGACTTCTTTAAACACTTAAAGAGAATTTCTTTTAATGATCCATAAAGAGCATGTCCTCTCCCTCCATCCCTTGTGTGGGATGATTTTATTTTTGAACTAAAATCTTTGACAAATTGGAATTGGGCT
This sequence comes from Dendrobium nobile, assembly GCA_022539455.1. Lineage (NCBI taxonomy): Eukaryota > Viridiplantae > Streptophyta > Magnoliopsida > Asparagales > Orchidaceae > Dendrobium > Dendrobium nobile. The sequence continues at coordinate 67,427,119 of CM039721.1, read as the reverse complement.
TAGAAATGAAAATTTTCTCTTTTAGCTTGTAATTTGGTATCTTATAGGTATCCTTTGCATACTTATAGATTTATTTCATATTTTTCTCAATCAAGATGTTCATTCTTATCATAAGATCGGGTTTGTTTTGTGAATTCTTCTTCCTTACATAAGAGAGTGAGTTTTCTTCTCTTATGTTTGGAAGATAATTTTATAATTGAGAAAATCTTATTTTAGAGATTTAGAAAGGAAGCCAATTACAAGAAAAAAAAAGAAAGGCGCAATGTTCGCCAAAATTGTTGAAAAGGGCATAAAGTGACCCCAAAAAATGAAAGATGCACAAAGTGTGTCAAAATGAAAAGATGCGCAAAGTGCGCCAAAAAAAAGAGAGGCGCAATGTTCGCCAAAGTTTTTTTAAAAAATGGGCACAAAGTGGACCTAAGATGAATAAGTAAATGGCTTCCCTTTCTTGTAAATCTTTAAGTCTCAGAAAACCTATATCCCTTGATTTGTTTGATTCTTGGATTTGAAAATTATGATTTTTGAATTCATTATTCTGCATTGATATTCTATTAGATATAAAAATATTCGTTATGCAAGAAGATTGAGAAAATTTAATTTCTTCATCTAATTTATATCTTTTCGAATTAGATTTTAATTCAAAAAATTACTTATCTAAGGGAGAGAGCATAGTTTAGCTTGTAGGGAGCTTGACTTGGTTTGTAGAATTTTAAATCCCTAACTTTTTTGGGTTTAGATGGAGTCAACCAATTTCTTACTGAAATTTTAAAATTTGATTCCTTATGTCATTTTGATTGGGCCAAAATAATCAAGAGGTAAATCTTTCATTTTGGAAAATAATACTCTTACTCTTTGATAAAATTTTTCCTCTTTGAAAAATTATGTGAATCAAACTTATCTCAACTAATTGGTGACTGCTTATCATCTCTTAGTGTCTCCACTTTTGAGTTTGTTTAAGTACTCACATTGTTCTTTTGAAAATTTATGCATGAAAATTTTTGGACCATAACATTTGGTTATATCTTATTCTTAAGGACTGATATGATATCCCCTTGATTGCACTCTCATTCTCTTTTGGATCTTGGTTGTTTTGAGTTGTAATTATTTTGCTTACAAACAACCATTTGGTGTGCATTTTTATTCTCTTGATATCTTTTTGACGCCATCTCTTGTTTGGGAGCCACTCTCCCATTCAAGTCATTGGTTCCGCTCACTTGTTTGGGAGTCACTTTCCCATTCAAGTCATTGATTTTGTTCACTTGCTTGGGAGCCACTCTCCCATTCAGGTCGTTATTTTGTTCACTTGTTTGGGAGCCACTCTCCCATTCACGATGTTGATTTTGGTTACCTGTTTGGGAGCCACTATCCCATTCAGGTTGTGATTTTGCTTGCTCTTTTGAGAATCACCCTCCCATTCAAGTTGTCATTTTATTCACTTGTTTGGAAGACGTTCTTCCATTCAAGTCCTTACTCCATTCCTTAGTTGGGTTTATCCCCTTAGATCTTTCTATGTGATTATTCTGTCATGTTCTTCCTCATATTGATATCATGATAGCTTTGCCTTGATTTTGCATGTGAGTATTCATCTTTATTCAATGTCGTTCTTCCTCCACGGACAGACCCGTAGGAGAGATTTCTCATTCAATTTCTGGTGGATTTCTTTGTTCAAGAGATACCCTTTCGCCACTTCACTTCTTTTTTCGCTCTTTGTTCCACTGTTTCGAATATGGTCAGGCGAACATTGAGTAATCCTCATTCACCATTTCAAATATGGTCAGGTGGATGTTGGATCCTTTTTCTCTCTTTTGCCCTGCTGTTGCGAATGTGGTCAGGCAGGCATTAGATCTTTTGGGAAGCTCTTTATTCATTGTTGCGAATATGGTCAGGCGGATATTGAGCTGTTCTCATTCACCGTTGCGAATATGATCAGGCGAATGTTGAACCCCTTTCTTTCACCCTTTGTCTCGCTGTTGCGATCTGGTCAGGCAGACATTGGGTTGTCCTCATTCACTGTTGCGATCTGGTCATGTGGATGCTGGACTTTCTTCTTTTGTTCCACCATTGCGAATATGGTCAGGTGGACATTAGACTTTCGGGGGGGCTCATTATTCACTATTGCGAATATGGTCAGGTGGATTTTGGGCCATTCTCATTTGCTGTTGCGATCTGGTCAGGCGAATGTTGAACTCCTCTTTCTGGTTGAGAGAGCCCGACAAAGTCCCTTAGAGGCATTCCTCACCACCTTGTCCTCTTCGTATCACCTCGGCATATGCGTTGGGTGGTCGTTGAGTGTTTCTTTGTCATCTACTTATCACCTCGGCATATGCGTCAGGTGATTGTTGAGTATACTTTCCTCTTTTGTCCCACCATTGTGATTTTGATCAGGTGGATATTAGACTTTCAGGATGACTCATTATTCACTGTTGCGATCTGGTCAGGTGGATTTTGAGCCATTCTCATTCGTTGTTGCGATCTGGTTAGGCGAATGTTGAACTTCCCTTTCTGGTTGAGAGAGCACGACAGAGTTCCTGGGAGGCATTCCTCACCATCTTGTCCTCTTCTTTTTCACCTCGGTATATGCGCCAGGTGATAGTTGAGTGTTTCCTTATCCTCTTCGTATCACCTCGGCATATACGCCAGGTGATAGTAGAGTGTTCCTGTCCTCTTCTTATCTCCTCGGCATATGTGTCGGGTGATTGTTGAGTGTACTTTCCTCTTTTGTCCCACCGTTGTAATTTTGGTCAGGTGGACATTAGACTTTCGGGAGGGCTCATTATTCACTGTTGCGATCTGGTCAGGTGGATTTTGAGCCATTCTCATTCATTGTTGCGATCTGGTCAGGCGAATGTTGAACTCCCCTTTTTGGTTGAGAGAGCCCAACAGAGTCCCTGGGGAGGTATTCCTCACCACTCTTTCCTCTTTTGTCCCACCGTTGTGATTTTGGTCAGGTGGACATTAGACTCTTGGGAGGGCTCATTATTCACTGTTGCGATCTGGTCAGGTGGATTTTGAGCCATTCTCATTCGCTGTTGCGATCTGGTCAGGCGAATGTTGAACTCCCCTTTTCTTTGACCCTTTGTTTTGTCGTTTCGAATATGGTCAGGTAAATATTGGGTCATCCTCATCTGCCATTTCGAATATGGTCAGGTGGATGTTGGATCTCTTTTTCCCTCTGTTCTGCTATTTCGATCTGGTCAGGCAGACAGTTGATTCTTTACTCGTCTTACTCTTGTTCAATGTTTCGATCTAGTCAGGTGAGCATTGAGTTTTCCCCATTCGCTGTTGCGAATATGGTCAGGTGGATGTGGGACCCCCTCTTTCTTTCTTCTTCTGTTCTGCTGTTTCGATCTGGTCATGTAGATAGTTAGCTCTTTTATTTCCTTACTCTTTACTCACTGTTTCGAATATGGTCAAGTGAGTCTTGAGTTTTCTCCATTCACTGTTTCGATCTGGTCAGGTGGATGTGGGATCCTTCTTCCTTTCTCTGTGCTGCTGTTGCGATGTGGTCAGGCAGATAGATGATTTCTTATCTTTGATTATTCTTCATTACCTCCCTATGATTATTACTCTTTGCTATTTGCTATAATTTTCAAGTGATGATTGAATTTGCTCCTCCTTGCATCATCTTAGACATGTGTTCTAGGTGATTGTTGAATCTTCCTTGGTTCTTTATGAATTTGTTTCAATTCTGCTCATATGAGCATAGTATCCCTCTGTTGACCTCATTTTTGTATGAGGTCACTTGGACTAATCTTGACCTTAATTCAAATCCAAAATCTAGAATTTCTAAACCAAAATCCTAAGTCCAAAAGTCTTTTCCTAAAGGCCTTTTCTAAGGATTTTTCAAACACTTAAAAAACCAATCAAATGACCTCCGATTCAGAGTCTGTCAGTTGCATACTGATGGGACATATCTCTGGAGGCATCCCTCCAAATTTGAGCCTTTTCTGAGGTCTCTAACCTCAGAAATTGAATTGAAATTCATAGGTTGTAAATCCCTCAGATATTTACAGCTAATGCCACTGGACTTGCCATCCAGTAGATTTTGACCTTGGAGCTTTCTGCAAAGCATCCAATCACTTCTAAACCCTTGATTATGACATATTGAACATTAAACTGCATTTTTCTAGACCTATTTTGACCCCTAGTTGACCAGGGATCAAAATGACCAAAATACCCCTATGGGGTTCAAATATTGATTTCCAACCAAATGAACTCCGAATTGAACGCAACCACCACCAGCAAGTTTCAAATGTCATGTCAAACCTGTTGGACCCATTCCCAACCCTTGGGTCAACCTAGTTGACCTAGTCAACCTAGGTTGACTCAAAACTCCTTTAAGGCTCTAATGAGTTATTTTAACCCATTTAATCCATTGAATCCATTTTAAGCTTCAAACTAACCTCTAATTATGGCCTAACCATGTTTTGGGATATTGGTCAATCAAATCTAAGTAGAGTTAACCAAGTCAACTCTAAAGTTGAGTGAAATCTATTCCAAACCCCATATCAAATTCAAATCTCCATCCCTTCACTTGGCTTTGGTTTTGATTCATTTTAATCAATCTTTGATGCCACTTGGCTGCCACATCAGCAATCCACTTGAGTATTGACCAGTCAACAACCCTTTAAATGTCCAAATGGCTCGAACCCTCAAACTCCTAGTGGATTGCCTTAAGCTCTTAACATTCCAGCATTTAAATCTACTATTTCAATGCCACCTAGACAGCCATTTGACTGTTGACCAGTCAATATGGTCAACAAATCAAGTGAAGGGTTTAAATGTGGTCAAATCCTCCCTTGAACAACTTTTAAGTTTCAATATCACTATATGAATGCCTTGAGACCCATGAAATCAGCTACTCAAGCTCCACCCATGCCACCTCAGTTGTCATGTGGCATGGGGACCAGTCAACTTGTCAAATCAAGGCCTTAGAGTGAGTCAAAGTTAGTCAAAATCCATTTAAGACTAATCTCCTTGATCTTTAAACCACTCCATCCATTTAAAACAATTCCAAAAGGTTCCCAAACCTTTATTAAGACTGGATTAAGCTTTGGATTAGTTTTGAACCAGCTCAAGTGGTCCCAAAGCCTATTTGGAGCCAATAAGACCTCTCCACATGAATGTCCTTGGGCTGTCCTTGCTCCCAGCTTTCCAACCACTCCAGGGGCAGGTGGCAACCATCCAGAGGTGCAATCAAATGATCCTGGCCGTCCAATAGATCTAGGGCAGCTTGAATAGGGTAGAATCTCATTTTGAGCCGTCATTCTCCATCTAACCCTCTCTCTCCAGATTCAAGCCCTCTAGTTGATCCCTCTGCTCATTCAAGAGCTCAAGAACTTCCCATACATTCCCCAGGTCGAATCCAGTCGGTCAAAGGGGTGGCCGACGAGCTTTCCGGCGAGTCAAGCCTACATCCATTCAAGGTCGATTTCTCGTCAATCTAGGCATTTTCGAGCTGCGTTTTCTTCTACAAAATGGAGTGTGGACAGTCCACAAATGCAACCATTCCTTAAACAGTGTAAACCGTCCTTTAAATCTCGGTAAAATCCTAAACCTAGTTTAGGACACATAGATTTAATTAGCTTTTCATTAAGTGCTTATTTAATCATTTTAAAAGTTGCCCAAAAATTCTGTTCATTCAAGCAATCCAGGTTTAAAATTTTATTTAATTTGATCGATCCTGTTGAGAGAACGAATTGGTTTTCTAGTTTAGGGTCTCGATCCGGCTCGTGCATGAATCTCGCGTGTTCCGGACCGTCGATCTCGTGATCAACGGTTTAGATCACGTCATTCCGTGCCTTGTCCTAACGCGGGATTCATCCAGGGGATCGGAACCTCGTCTGGCGCCATCTCGGCCCTTGATCCAGACCGTGGGATCATGGTCAAGCCGTCTGATCCTTCTCCGCGAGATCAGACCGCCTGCTCCCATCCGGACCATTGATTAAAAGGTGCTCGATCAGACGGTCTTCGGCGATGCTGACGTGTTTAAGTTAAAAATGTGTGGACCCCAGCCGCCGCCCCGCTTTTGATCCAGCGCCCGCCACGTGTCCTCCTCTGCCGCCAGGACCTGTTAATAACTTAAATTAATATTTTAGTTATTTTGATTAACAGAAAATTCAAAAAAATTAATTAAAAATTAGCTAAAAATAAAAAATATTAGTATTTTATATTAAAATATTTAGAAGTTTAAATCCTTTAATTTAAGATTATAATTATTTTAAAATATTGAATATATTTTAGATAACTATAAAACCTTTAATTTTAAATATCTTATCAATATTTAATTAAATATTAAGTTAAATATTTTTCTAACAAAATAGGGGTTTATATGTTAAAATATGTTAAATAATTAAACATTTATTTCAAATTAATTTAATCTGAATTTTATTTTAATTTTAATTTAAATCATATTTTGAATATTTTAGTTTATTCCTTTTTATATATTAATTAGTTATTTAAATATGAATTAGTACTTAATTGAAATTAATTTTAAATAATTTTGAAAATTCAATCTAAATTATGTTAAATCATTTTCAAAATTCAGAGATATTTTAGGTTTAATTTAACTTGATTTAATAATTATTTTAATTGTTAATTAATTTTAAATTGATTCAAAGATATTAATTAACCCAAAGCTATAAAAACTCAAAAGAAATTCATTTATAATTATAAAAATTTAAATAATACATTAAAATTTTTAGAAAATTAACAATTTTAATTTAAAACTATTTTCAAAGTTTAAAACTTAATTTATTTTGATTTACTTTAATTATATTGAATATCTTAATATTTAATTATTATTTAATTAAATATTATATTAATTATTTTAAAATTAAAAAGTTATTTTCAAACTTCTTTGAAAAAACAGTGGATCCCACAAGTTTAAAATTTTTATTTTAATGATATTTTTAATTATCTTATTTTAAAATTTATATCCTTATGTATATAAGTTTATATTTATAAATACATATATTTTGAAATCTATAATAAAATTATACATATTAAATCTTTAATATACTTGAGAGATCCTTTTGAAATCATAAACATGGATTAGGTTTGATTGTATAGAAATTTTTGGGGAATGGTTAGTGAGTGATTGTATTCTAATCATTCACTAATCAAAATTATGTTTTATTAATCATTATTAATCTTTGCATGTTTAGGTTGTACACACACCACTTAGTTTAGGCTCTCCTAGATCTAATGACTTATTTGATTGTGTGTGTTTGCTTATATGTTAAGTTTGAGGGTTAGTTAAAACCTTGATTTGGACCTATTAAACATAGTGTCATTAAGGACAAAAATTAAGGATTTTGATTAGAAAACTTAGAAATTTCATTATGATTAGGATACACATCCTCATAACTCAAAACTTTAAACATTTAAACATAGCGACATGTACAGCCATTAGAGAGAATTTCATTGACTTTTGAAATCATTAAGACCCTTAATTAACCTAATTGAGTTTAAACTCTTAATTGAGCCTTAAAACTTCCAGAAAATGTAATAAATCCATTTTAAATCCAAAAATTATGTGTAACCCCTCTAACTGACTAGAATCAGGTCCTTAACAAACGAAAATTGAAAGCCCCTTGATTTGACAGCAAATTAAACCTTAATTTAATTTTAATTGAAATTAAATATTTATTAATTTAACTAATTAATAATAATTAAAATTTCAAAAAAAATTCCCAAATACTTGGGAATCTCTCTTTAGGTCATTACTGACCTTTGGAGTTGATTTCAAGGAGTTGGGAACTCATTTGGAGCAAAATCACAAAAAGGGTCACTAATTAAGTAATTTTAAAAGTCCATTAAACATCCAAAATTTTGAACCTTCATAACTAATTCAAAAAAAATCCAAATTGAACAAACTCACTTGCATTCAACTCATAAAAATGTCTAATATTTATTAAAAATATTAAATTCTAGGAATCTATAAAAATTCAAAAAATCGACGAACCGGTCAAACATAGATCAAAACTAGTTCAAAACTTTAAACATTTGTAATAAATATAGAAAAATCCAATTTCAACGTACTTACTGTCTAATTGATCGTAGTAAGGTCTAGTATTTTAATAAAATAATAAATTTATAGAAAATACCCTTAATCAAAAAGTCAATTTTCAACCCCTTAATAAAATGATTAAAATATTCCAAAAATTCTTAAAAACTCAAAATCGTTCTAAAACTCCAGAAAATGTTAATTTAATATTTAAAACACTCAACAAACCTTTTAAAATACAACAACCATCCTAAAGATGAAGTTTATTGGCTGGACTGCTCCGGGCTGCGGGGCTAAGTGTCCTAAGGAGGCTGGTTCCTCGAGCCTGGTGGCCCAACGCCACGAATCAATTAATGGCAAACTTAAATTAATCAAATCTTTAAAAATCAACAATCAAACCTTAAGCAATTTCAATCAAATATCACATTTAGGACATATCAAAATCGCACGACCTACCTCACACACTTTAGATGGTTTATTAGGATCACTGACTCTAGCTTTAGGATAGGCCGGTATTTACTTTTCTGCTGTCTGCCGGGTTTTCGAGTTTTCATTGCATATTGTTTGCTAATTTAGACTTGATGTGTTTCTTTACTTACTTGCTTACTGTACTTTGCACTGTGATTTGTTTGTGTGCTAGATTTACCCCTAGGTTAGGGACGAATTATACTTATTCAGTCTTATGCAGGTGGCCATGCTCATACAAGGAGCTGATATTAAAGGGGATAATTAATAAAAATAAAAAATATATACTCTTTGCATAGGTACCTGCTGCGCTTAAAACCTCTTTAAATTAAAAGAGCATGGCCAAGTGTGGCTCAAATAATGCATTTCAATTTTCAAATAATAACTGTCTGGGATTGAATATACAACTGTTGATTATTAGGATAACCCTGCAGGATCGAGTCTAGATTTTTTTATTTTAAATTAATGTAAATTTGATCGAATAAGGTTGTAAATTTTGAGATGATTTGAGTTTGGGATATTTGATCCAATTTGAATTCCAAAGAGGTGAAGACATCCCTAAAGGGGAGAGTCTTCTTTCATTTGGAAGTCAAATTAGGATCCCTTTCAAATATCCAAAGAGGAAAGACAACACCCCGTTCAAGGGAGAGTTTCTTTCCATTTGGATATCCGGAACCGACGAATCAAGATGTTCATGAGAAGACGAAGAGATGGACAACGAGAAGAATCCCAAATCTCAAAGTCATTTGATTTAGGATTAGAAATCCGAGTTGTAGTCAGTGGTGCCCGGCCACTTTACTTTTCTGCAATACTAGATGTAATAATAAGTGGCACTTGCCATATGGACTTTCAATTTGAGCATTTAATTTGATTGATTTATTTAATTGATTGTGCAGTAGAACTACCTGTTTTTCTAGTCTTTTTACATGCATGTCGATTTTGATTTGACCTGGAGTTCGATCGTAAGCTCTTAAGGACTTAATAAAATTTTTCTACTTAAATCAAATTAAAACATCTAGGCTCACATAGAAACTCTAAACATTTTAAGAAGTAAGCCCGGGACCACCGGAAGTTTTCATTTCATAGCATTCATTCAAATTCAAGCTTTTAATCGAGTCGATTAGCATGCATCATACTAGCAACTAATTTAAAATGTTAAAATCTCTAATTACATTAGCTTAAATATCAAACCCAACATAAGTCAAAGGGGCCAATTAGGATCCGCTCTAGATGTCGGCCCCGCTCTCAAAAACCTATCTCAAATAATGTCCCTACCAATTCTAACATTAAATGACTTGATACATGTTTTTAAAGCGCCTAGGTGGTTTAGCCGACTCCCCAATCCAGGCCGGGGTAAGACCAGATTTGCATTGCACTAGCTAGGTTCGGGTCACTTTTTAGTACCCAATTCAGACTTTGGTTCCGAGGCTGGCTCGGGCCATAAGACCTCACCCTCCGGGAATTGAATCTCAATTTTTTAATAAAATTGATCACTTAAACATTAAATCACCTTCAATCTAATTCAAGCCCAACACTTAGGATAGGCTGAGGTATTTCTGAAGTGATTCAGAGTCTTAAAACACCTTCTACCCTTCTTCCTTTGATTCCAGAAATAAGTCTTCAATTTTGATCCAATCTCACTTGAAATTCCAATCCTTAACCTCCTTTGATATCGATCTTTGAAAATCTAAATAAAATTCTTACCGCTATTTTAATCGAGAGTTTTCGAAGGAAACTTCCATTTCCTACGATGTAATTAACTACGAGGGCTTGTGCTCGTAGGAGGTTTAGAAACCCAGAATTGATTTTCAAAATTAATTTTTCAAAACCTTTGATTAATTATCTTTGGGAAAATCAAAATTAAATGATCATTATCTCTACTTTAAAATGATCAATAGCGATTGATAGCTTCTTTCTTTGGAGAGAAATATCAATTTCTATTGTTATTTTGATTATGAGATTAACGATCTCTTATCCAAATTATTATAGTCAAACAATCGATTGGACTTCATTTTGATCTTTTGAGATCATATGTTGTCTCTCCTTGAGTCTGACTCTGATAATATAGATAAATTTAAAATTCTAAAATTTGAACTCATTAGGGAACGATATGATCACCTCCCGAGGTGATATGTTGTTCATAATGACGTGTTCAATTTTAAAATTCAAAATTAAAAATATTCCCAAAGAAAATTAATACATTTTCAAAAATATATATTTTTCAATCAAAACACCCTCCTTCTATTCTGCTGTTGTGATTAGGCAGATAGTTGAGCTTCTTTGCTTGGCTCTTTCTCTTTATCCTAGTTTAGTCGAGTGAGAATTGAGTCTTATTCGTTCATTATTTTGATTTGGTCAGACGAATGTTGTGTTTCTTTTTTTTTTCTGTCCCACCATGTTCGCATGATTGGATGAACATTATATGAATGAATGATTGTTGTATGATTGTATGATCATTGCATGATTTGAAAACTATTGTATGATTATTTGAGCATATAATTGGGTGACTATTGTATGATCATGTGAATCGCTGTATGATTATACGATTGATATGCGATTATTTCATGATTGTTTGCTTATCGTGTGGTTTGACAATCACTATGTAACTAAACAATTATTATGTGGTTATGTGAGCATTATATGGTTGTGGTTTTGACTCAACCGTGTGTTATTGAGTAACCACATCATTATTGCATGATCGATATTTGCATTATTGTGTGATCATAATGAAGATTGGTTGATTGTGTAAGTGCATGGCCATTGCATAGTTTGTTATTGACCACTACATGATCATTTGCTTATTACTATGTGGTTTGGTATGATTAGATGCGTATCGTATATATATCACAATGGTTATGTGGTTACTATATGATGGTATGGTTGTGATATGCCTTGATTATTGCTATGTGATTAGTGTATTGTGACACGAATGCATGATAATTGCTTGATTATACGATGTTATGTGAATGTATGACTATGAGTGATTTGATAATGATTGTACGAATGAATAATCATCCCATTATTATATGTTTGCATGAGCATTGTGTGATTGTGTGATCATAGCATGGTGGGACACTTGTTGCATGCTTGTTGTGTGATTGTATGCTTCTTGAGTCTCCTTAGTTGATCGTAGGATTGCATTTTCCTAGTGAGTCTTTTTAGCTAGTCATAGGATTGCATTTTTCTAGCAAGTCTTTTTATTTGATTGTAAGATTGCATTTTCCTAGCGAGTCTATTTAGTTGATCATAGGATTGCATCTTCCTCGTTAATCTCATTCGTGGTTGTTGGGTTGCATTTTCCTAGAGATAGGGAGGTCAACGCCAACACATGCGATTCACCTATTGTTCACCGCACCTGTTGGGGTTGTGTTTGTTGACCTCGATTTTCGTTCAAGTGTCGAATTGACTCATATTTGCTGTGGTGCGCTTTCCGTGCGCTTTCTATGTGCTTTGCTCCTAAATAAGCCATTTTTTACTCATATTTGCCGCGGTGCGCTTTCTGTGCGCTTTCCATGAGCTTTGCTCCTAAATGAGCCATTTTTTACTCATATTTGCATCGGTGCGCTTTTTGTACGCTTTATGTGCGCTTTCCATGCGCTTTGCTCCTAAATGTGCCATTTTGACTCATATTTTTCGCGGTGCGCTTTCTGTGCGCTTTGCCCTTGAATGAGTTATTTTTTTACTCATATTTGTCGTAGTGCACTTTCTGAGTGCTTTCTATGTGTTTTACATGCGCTTTGCCCTCGAATGAGCCATTTTGACTCATGTTATCCGCGGTGCACTTTCCGTGCGCTTTATGTGCGCTTTAGGTGCTTTCCATGTGCTTAATTTAAAATATATATATTTTTTAATATCCGGACTTTTCTCCGCATCTTGTCAACTGATCCAATAATTCGCCCTAGCCGCAAGCCCCTCGGGGGATTTTTTCTCTTTGTTCTTTGGTGCGAGTAGCCGCCCTCTCTCTCTCGTCTCGTCTCTCGAGTTCGCAAAAAAAAAAATCCTAGCCGTCGATCTCATGGCAGGGGACCAAAATCCCTCTCTCTCTGGAGTTCTCCTTCTCCCAAGCACCTGGACCGTTCCTTCCTTCTCCTCTTTGCAAAGTAAGCGTTCATCTTCTCCTTCCCCTTCTTCTTCCCTTCTTTTTCTTCTTCTTCTTCTTTTTCTTCTTATTTACCTTACTTTTCTTCCAAGTTTCTTCTTTCCTTCCTTTTTTTTTTCTTTTTTCTTCTTCTTCTTCTTCTTTCTTCTTCTTTAACTCACTCTTCTTCCAGATTTCTTCCTCCTCCCCATTTTCTCTTCTTTTCTTTCTTTCTCTTCTTCTTCTTCTAACCCTTCTTCACCCTTCTCTTTCTCTATTCTTCTCCTCTCCTTATAAAAAATAGTAATATTGCTTGTTTCTACTAAGACATTGATATCAGATGGTAGGATGAATGATTTCATAGGACTGTTGACCTCATTTTTGTATGAGGTCTTCAATAAGATCTTAAGCCCAATCCAGACTCAAATCAATTCAAACCCAATCAAACCCAGACCCAAATCCAAGGGCCTAAGGCTTGGTTCTAAAGGCCTCTTCCAGCAAATCTCCCAGAATTGCAAAACCCAGTGAAATGAACTCAGATTCAAGCTCTGTTAGTTTCATACTGATGGGGCATGTCTCTAGTATCAACCTTCCAAATTTGAGCTCATTCTGAGCTCTCTAACCCCTGTTACTAAATCAAATTCCAAAGGCTGTAAAACCTTCAAATATTTACAGCCTATGCCACTGGACCTGCCATTAACTAGACCCTGGCCTTAGAGACCTCCCCAAAGTCTCTAATCACTTCTAGACCTTCAACCCTGACTCACTGAACATAAGACTGCCTCTTGATTGGCTCAATTTGACCCCTATTTGTTCAGGGGTCAAAATGACCAAAATACCCCTGTAGGGTCCAAATAATGATTTCAAACCAAATGAACTCCAAATCAAATGCAACCACCTCCAACAAATTTCAAATGTTAAACTGAATCTGTTGAGCCCATTCCCAGCCCCTGAGTCAACCTGGTTGACCAAGTCAACATGGTTGACCTAAGCAGGTCCTTAAGGGTTCAAATAGTGATTTTGACCAAATTGACCCCTCCAGACCCTAGGACCACATCCAATAGACTCAGAATGTCATTCTGAATCTGTTGAACCCATTTCCAGACCCTAAATCCAGCTGGTTGACCAAATCAACCAATTTAGGCCTAAGGCCCATTAAGGACCCATCAACCCTTATTGGCCTTAATAGCCTTTTAAAATCCTAAAATCATCCTCATCATATTCTAAACATCTAACCAAACATGTCCAGCCTAGACCCACACCCTGGGTCAACCTGGTTGACCCAGTCAACCTAGTGGACCCAATAACCTCTTAAGGCCCTAATGGGTTATTTCAACCCATTTAACCTATTCAATCCATATCAAAATCCCAAAACTAACCCCAAGCATGGCCTAAACATACATTGGAATGTTGGCTAATCAAACTCCATGTAGAGTTGACAAAGCCAACTCTAACCCTTAGTCAAACCCATTCCAAACCCCATATCAAACCCAAGCCTTCATTCTCTCATTTGATCTTGATTCTAATCCACCCTAATCAGCTCTTGAGATCACTAGAATGCCACATCATCAAATATTGACCTGGTTGACTGGTCAAACCAGTCAACCCTAGCCTCAAGAAGGCTTCCCTTTGGTCAAACCATCAAAGCAAACACACACTATTGGAACTCGTTCAATATGAATTAGGATGTTAAGCCTAATTAATTGTCCCAAGGCTAACCAAGAGGGGGGTGAATTGGTAATTTAAAAATTATACTTCTACTCTTGGATTTTTAGAAAACCTTTTTAATTATTAATGCAAGTTAAATTTAAAGTTTAAAAAATAAACTTTTCATCCAGAGTAAATAACTTGCAATGAAATTAAATGCGGAAGAAAAATAAGAAAGAACACACCATATTTATAGTGGTTCGGTCAAACCTTGACCTACGTCCACTCCCCAGAGGCACCCTCCGAGTAATGCACTAATACCATAAAGTGACTCTCCTTTTGCCCCCACATAAAGGCGGAGAAGCCTGTACAAAATCACTTTCACCTTCCCCGGTGCGGCGGAGTTGCCGGGTTCTTTGACACCAAAGAGATCTTCTTCTCGCCAAAACTTCCCTCAAGACGACCCTTGAATCTGATGGTACTGAAGTGCAAGTTCGCCGGAGCAACCGTGTGAATATCCCCTCTACACTCCCTTGAAATCCCCTCCAAGGATCTTCTCCCTCTCAAACTCCACCCTTTCCTCTCTCCCTTTCAAGTTTTCTTTTCAAGTTTTCTCCCAAAGAACGAAGACACAATGGCTGTCAAAGATACACTTTGTCGTCCTTTTACACTCTCCAAGTGTCGGCAGAGAACCAGATCGATGTTGTTGAACTTCACTTGAGAGCCTTCAAAGGATCGAGATGAGAAGAAACTAAGAGATATTCTTCTTCAAGTAACCTTGTGAATCCCTCACAAACCCCTCACTTGATCTCTCACTCTTCACTCTTACAATCTCTCTCAAACTCTCACTCTCAATGATCCCTCTCAAGGGAAAACAACTCCAAAGGCACTTGTAATAGTTTCTAGAACTCCTTATATAGAAAGGACATGAAAAACCGTCCAAAAAACTGCTAAAAATATGTTTTTCTGCGCACTGGATCGTCCCGTACGAAATTGAGTTAGTACGGACGAACTGTGTAAAAAACTGTCCCGTACGAACCATTTGTGCATCTGTACGAACCAATTTCGTCCTGGACGAAATAGGTTCGTCCCGTACGAAAATATTTCGTCCGGTACGAACAGTTATATCAAAAGTTGGTTCTGAAAACTGCAAAATGTTGTCAGAAACTTCCATAGTCGGTTCCCATCATCCTGGACGAACATGACTTCGTCTAGACGAAATATTTTACAGAGAAAAACTTGTCCTGGGACGAAAATGATTTCGTCTGGACGATCATGACTTAGAAAAATTTTCCAGTTCAGTTCCTGTCCGTTCCATTGCTCTTACAAGGAGATAACTGATCTGATAGTCCCGTACGAATAATGTTCATCCCGTACGATCAGCACAAAAACTTTTTCAATATCTCCTTTAGTGTGTGTGTTTTAATTCACTCAATTTACAATCACTCCCTTTCAAGTTTATTTCAAAGAAAAGTACAAGCTTCAAATCATAGAGTATTTCATGATGAATTGATTTTGAAGTCTTCATTTGTCTGGAGTTCGATTGTCCTGAAATGTTAGTCCACACAAAAGTAAAAACAAATATTCTAAAAAATGTTAGGAGATAACAACACATAAAATAACAATATTTTGAATCATCAAAACTATACAAGTTGCAAGAATGTAAAACATGCAAATAGCAACTTTCCTAACAATCTCCCCCTTTTTGATGATGGCAAAATAATTATTATTTGTATAAATTTAAATTCTAAAAATCTCCTAAACTCCTCCTGAATTAATGAACATATGAAAATAAGGAGGCATTAAAATTATTTTTGTTTTCAAAATTTTTAGAAATACAAAATAAAATAAACACACATACACTAAACAAAACAAACACACAACGATACGAATACACAAGACACAACAAATAATTTCTCCCCCTTTTTGACAACATCAAAAAGTGAAGAAAAAATTAGAAATATAAGCAGACATATGAAAATCATTTAAAAATTTAACCTTTAAAGTGATTGACATAAGGTATGCAAATAAAATTAAAACATTAGCTAAATCTTAAAATTCATAGAATTTAAGAAGAGATATAACATAGAAACTAAAAAGAATTTATTAAAATATGATTATATTTAGACATTTAAGATAGAGAAAATCATTGTAAAAATGATGATATAAAAATTTTATATTTCAAATTTCAATATATAATATAAATATACATAAGATCAATTTAAATTAAGAGATTAAAAAATTAAGGAAAGAAATAACTACCACATGTGGCGATTTGCGCATCTTTTTCAATTTTATCGCACATTGTTGTGCATCTTTTTACTTGTTGGGCTTATTTTGTGCCTCTTTTTCACATTGCGAATCATTGCGCGTTTTTTTTTATTTTTGTATATTTGTACAATTTTCAAGAGTAATTGTATTCTTTTCAAAATCGATAATCTAAAATTTCAAATCTTTCTAAGTGCATAAATATTAATTGATAAATGAAATACAAAATAAGAAAACATCACAATTGCAATAATAATATTAAAATTAATGTAGTCTAAATAAGATACATGAAATTGACAATCTTAATAATATCAAGTTATAAACATAACTTAAATTTAGAAAAATTAGATTTTCTAATGAATTCAATTTTATGTTGCAGTTTAAAGTATAGCACTTGTAAGATCAAAAATTTTAGGAATTTTCATATAGGCTAACGAACATTTCAAACATAGAACAAAATCACTTAAATATAAAAAAAAATCTAAAGCAATAAAAGAATAGAAAAACACTAAACAAAATACAAGTACACAAACTATAAAAATCTTTATATCACATTCCAAATGTCTCACAACAAGAAACATGGAATCGGATATGAAAATATCTCAAAATCATACAAAACACAAAAAAATTAAAAATAGAAAAACACATAAAACAAACAAAAATAAAAACACAACTAATAAAAAACATGCACACAAAAATACATAAACAAAGGGTTTAAATATCATTTTGCTCCTGGTCTGATGATTCAAAAGCTAGATCCGCCCAGGAGATTTTTTGCTTTTCATTATTTTCCCATTTTATAATTTGCTTAGCTTTGCCCTTTTCTTTAGCAGGAAGAGTTCTCAAATTAGGGCACTGACTTTTCAGATGTCCAGATTTCCTACATCCAAAGCAAATAATATTTGAAGAAATCTGAACATTCTTACCATTTTTACCTTTATTCCACTTTTATTGATGCTTATGCCTGTCCTTTAGTGGACTTTTCAATTTGCTTGTTAAGGCATCGCTTTCCTCACCAACTAAGCAACTTTTTTCCATGTCTTCCGCTTTTAGCATTATTGTTTCACCTGCATCTAAAAGTCTTTGACCCAAATATTGCTCGTAGGCAATGAGTGAGCCAATTAAATTATCAATAGAATATTCATTCAAATTTTTTGATTCACAAATAGCAACAACTTTGACATCAAATTTGTCAAGTAAACAATGTAGAATTTTATTGACTATTTCAAAGTTTGAAAATTCTTTACATAAAACATGCAATGATGTTACAATTTGAATAAACCTAGTATACATGTCTAAGATCGTCTCATAAGGTTTCATGCTAAAGAGTTCAAAGTCATGCATCAAAAAATTCAACTTAGACTGCTTGACTTCACTAGTACCTTCATATGTAATGCATAAACTGTCCCAAATTTTCTTGCCAGTAGTACATGTAGAGATTCTCATATAATCTTCCGAATTTAAAGCACAGAACAAACAATTCATACATTTAGCATTTAATTCAGCATAAATTTGTTCTACTCTACTCCATTCAGAAAAAGGGGTATCAGTTTTGATTCCATCTCTAATACGTGACGGTACAGAATAACCATTTTGAATCATATGCCACATTCGATAATCTATTGATTGCAAGAAAATAGACATTCGAATTTTCCAAAAATCAAAAGAAATATTTTGAAATAAAGGTGGTCTAACAATCGAATATCCATCTAATAATTTATGATTTCTAAAATTAGCCATACTCGTTTTTCAAAGTCTAAACTTATAATTTTGAAACAAAGCTCTGATACCACTTGTAGGAACTCGTTCAATATGAATTAGGATGTTAAGCCTAATTAATTGTCCCAAGGCTAACCAAGAGGGGGGTGAATTGATAATTTAAAAATTATACTTCTACTCTTGGATTTTTAGAAAACCTTTTTAATTATTAATGCAAGTTAAATTTAAAGTTTAAAAAATAAACTTTTCAACCAGAGTAAATAACTTGTAATGAAATTAAATACGGAAGAAAAATAAGAAAGAACACACCAGATTTATAGTGATTCGGTAAAACATTGACCTACGTCCACTCCCCAGAGGCACCCTCCGAGTATTGCACTAATACCACAAAGTGACTCTCCTTTTGCCCCCACAGCAAGGTGGAGAAGCCTGTACCAAATCACTTTCACCTTCCCCGGTGCGGCGGAGTAGCCGGGTTCTTTGACACCAAAGAGATCTTCTTCTCGCCAAAACTTCCCTCAAGACGACCCTTGAATCCGATGGTACTGAAGTGCAAGTTCGTCGGAGCAACCGTGTGAATATCCCCTCTACACTCCCTTGAAATCCCCTCCAAGGATCTTCTCCCTCTCAAACTCCACCCTTTCCTCTCTCCCTTTCAAGTTCTCTTTTCAAGTTTTCTCCCAAAGAACGAAGACACAATGGCTGTCAAAGATACACTTTGTCGTCCTTTTACACTCTCCAAGTGTCGGCAGAGAACCGGACCGATGTTGTTGAACTTTACTTGAGAGCCTTCAAAGGAGATGAGAAGAAACTAAGAGATATTCTTCTTCAAGTAACCTTGTGAATCCCTCACAAACCCCTCACTTGATCTCTCACTCTTCACTCTTACAATCTCTCTCAAACTCTCACTCTCAATGATCCCTCTCAAGAGAAAACAACTCCAAAGGCACTTGTAATAATTTCTAGGACTCCTTATATAGAAAGGACGTGAAAAACCGCCCAAAAAACTGCTAAAAACATGTTTTTCTGCGCACTGGATCGTCCCGTACGAAATTGAGTTAGTACGGACGAACTGTGTAAAAAATTATCCCGTACGAACCATTTGTGCATCTGTACGAACCAATTTCATCCTGGACGAAATAGGTTCGTCCCGTACGAAAATATTTCGTCCGGTATGAACAGTTATATCAAAAGTTGGTTCTGAAAACTGCAAAACGTTGCCATAAACTTCCATAGTCGGTTCCCATCGTCCTGGACGAACATGAATTCGTCTGGACAAAATTTTTACAGAGAGAAACTCGTCCTGGGACTAAAATGATTTCGTCTGGACGATCATGACTTAGAAAAATTTTCCAGTTCAGTTCTTGTCCGTTCCATTGCTCTTACAAGGAGATAACTGATCTGATCGTCTCGTACGAATAATGTTCATCCCGTACGATCAGCACAAAAATTTTTTCAAGATCTCCTTTAGTGTGTGTGTTTTAATTCACTCAATTTACAATCACTCCCTTTCAAGTTTATTTCAAAGAAAAGTACAAGCTTCAAATCATAGAGTATTTCTTGATGAATTGATTTTGAAGTCTTCATTTGTCTGGAGTTCGATTGTCCTGAAATGTTAGTCCACACAAGAGCAAAAACAAATATTCTAAAAAATGTTAGGAGATAACAACACATAAAATAATAATATTTTGAATCATCAAAACTATACATGCAAATAACAACTTTCCTAACACACACAGCCCAAATCGAGCCTCCCCAGCCACTTGGAGAGTTTCTATAACCTGTCTTGATGCCAATCCTACAACCATTGACCTCTATTGACCAGTCAAACAGTCAATGGAGGCTATACAAGCTCCCATGGTCAACCCGACCAAGGAAGCCCAATTCAGCCCAGCCCCGGGCCTTCCAGCCTTTGGGCTCGACTCCAAAACCTTCCCTGTAGCTGGCTCAACCTCCTCTAACAACTGGTGTAGCCCCTAGACCCGAGCTACCTATCCAGTGGTCCCCTCCATGTGAAAAGGACTTGGAGTCATTTTCACCTGAGCAGCCACTCTCTCTGCTCCTCTAACGGCCAGAGACAGGTATCACCTATCCCAGCAACCCCTCTGATCGATCCTGGCCCTTGCTTTTGGCTCCAGCAGCTGGAATAGGAAAGAGAGGCGGGAGGAGCTCATTCCAACCGATATTGCATTCGAGAGCATCCCAGAGCCTTTTGGCATTTTGTTTCAAAATCCCTGAGTGCTACCTCCATTTCCCCATCCATTTTTTGTGTTTCGAAGCTATTGGCGGTGAGATCAGTACTTGACTGAGAGCTCTCTCCATTCAAACTCTCTCAACTCCGTCTCCAGTGATCCTCCAAGCTCAAAGCCTGAAGGAGAACAACACGTGGACAATCTACAAGTTCAACCGTGATTAAATCAACCAAATCGATCCATCCTTCGGTGAGAAATCTTAAACCCTAGGCATTTTCATAGGTTCTTAAATAAATCTCTAAAAACTGCATCAATGGCTTAAAAAACAGTCCCCCACTCTTCCTTAGGGTCTATTACGCCTCTGTCTCGTTTTTAACCCATTTAGTTAAGTGTCTTATGAAAAAGAAACAAAAAAATGATGTTAGGGCGTTCGGTCTGGCCAGAGGTTGAAGACGGGTTCGTAGCCGTCAGATCCCTTCTAATGCGATCAACGGTCCAGATCTAATCCCGTCCGAGCTCCATCGTTGACCAGGGTTTGATCAGGTCTTCGACGACTCTGATCCCGACCGTTGATCCAAACCGCAGGCTCGACACAGACCGTCTGATCGTTCTCAGAATGAGTTAACCGCAGATTCTGATCTGAGCCGTCGGATCAGAACCGCGGGAGATCGGACGGTCTCGCGCCCTGCTGACCTGGTTAAGTGGCGGGCCCCCGCATGATCGCCGCCATCCGCGTGGCCGCACCCGCTCCCGCCGCGTGTCCCGGTCAGCGTCGCCGTTTGACCCGACTTTTTAAAATTAAATTTTAACTCAAAATGGCCTAGAACTTCAAAAATGGATTGGAATTTCATTTCTAATCCATTTTTGACGTTCTTGGGTTTGTTCTGTTTTTCTTTCCAAGTACCTTTTTTTAAAATTAATTAAAAATTACTTTGAGTAATATTTTGTTAGTAATTTTAATAATTTAATAAACCCTAGTTTATTTTTAAATAAAATTATATATATTATCTAGAGCTGAAATTTGGCAGAGATGTAATAGGGTTTAGGGTGAACCTCCAGTAATTTTCCTAAGCCCATTTGATGTAATCTTAACTGGTTTATGAATTTACAAAAAAAAAAAATCTAAGTCAAATTTTGACTTAGATTATTGGAAATTCATAAACCATTCAAAACAAATTAAGTTCATAGCATGTTAGGGCTCTATGGGACCAGTGCAAAGCCACCCTTTCACTGAAATTTAATTTGGATAGTTATCATGTATAGTTCAGTTAAAATCCATTTTTAATATTATGTTCAATTTAGTTAGATAATTAATGACCTATATGTGATCACTCTATCAAATTAGAATGACTATCAATCTAGGGATATTGATATATACATATGCTTATGAACATATATACATATATACATGCCTATATCCCAAGATTACTTTTATTCTAGTTTGATATATCCATCCTTTTATGAGTGAATTATTTAGGTTATAGGCCATTAAATGATCTATAACTATAATAATTTACCATAATCCTTCCATAGAGCATTAGGACCACTAGTTTGCTTTTGTTTATGTTTGCTTTGATGTGATTGTAATTTAGCATCCAAGGGTTAGTATAATTTCATTCCCACCCAATAACCTAGTGACATTTAGGGACAATAATTAAGGACTAGTCTTAGTAAACTTAGATTCATTTAGGAAGAACTGCATTACATCCCTTTTGGGATTAAACACAAACTTAGAAAACTATTGTCATCAACCCTTGATTGAATTAACCCTGATTTGACATTAATTGATCTCAAAACAACTAGTAGATTAAGGATTCTCTCCTTCCCTTAATTTCAATAAATTCAAATAAATCAAATAGAAATCTCCCAAATTCTAAATCAACCTTAAATCACTGTAAATAACCCAACATTATAAGTTCAATGGTTTTAAAGCCAAAATTCCAACTCAAATCTCACTAAACCCTTAATAAACCCTTAATTACATAACCTTACAAAAAATGTAATAAATTTATTTTTAATCCAAAAAATATAAATAATATCTCTAACTGACTAGAATTAAAACCTCAACTAATGAAAATTAAAACCAAATTAATTTAACAGCAAATTAAAGCCTAATTTAATTTTAAATAAAATTCAACATTAATTCATATTAATTAAATAATAATAATTAAAAATTCCAATAAATTCCCAAACACTTGGAGATCCCTCTTTAGGTCATCCCTAACCTTTAGAGCTGATTTCAAGAAGTTTAGAATCTATTTGGAACAAAATCCATAAAAAGGGTCTTAATTAAATAATTTCCAAAAATTCATTAAACACCCTAAATCTTTGAAAATTCATAACTAATTCAAGAAAAATCCAAATTGACCAAACTCAGTTGCATTCAACTCATAATAAGGCCTAATATTTATTAAAAATATGAAAATTCCAGAAAATCTTTAAATATAAAAAGTCAACAAATTGGTCAACTTTTATTCGAAATCAGTTCAAATTTCAAACCTTCATAACTAAATCCAGAAAAATCCAATTTCAACAAACTTACCTTCTAACTGATCGTCTTAAGGTCTAATATTTTAATAAAATGTTAATTTTACATAAAACACCTTTAAATAAAAAGCCAACTTTTGACCCCTTAATTAATTAATTAAAATAATCCAATAATTTCTAAAAATTCAAAAATTGCTCTAAAACTCTAAAATTGATTCACCAATTTCTAAAATCAGTAATCCAACATATTTCTAATAAAATTCATTAACTCCTAATTCTTAATTAATTTAAACTACTTAACTATACCGGGTACCACTGGGTAACCCAGGCCTACGAGGCTATTAGCTTAGCCCCAAGGAAGGTGAAATAAACTTCACGGCCTCGGTGTGAAACAAAGGTGGGATCCAACCAATATTAAAAATCAAATCTCTTTAAATCAAATCTCAAGTTCTTAATAATTAATAAACCCCAATTCTTAAGATTTCTGAATATTATTAATTAAAATTCAGTAATTATTTAATTAAATTCTAAATTCCTTTAATCTAAATTAGTTTGATAATTTGATTGGTTAAGATTTATCTTAATAAATCAGATTTGATAATTAATTTAGATTAAACGAATTTGGGTCTTCTATGCCTAAAGTTGGATTCCTTCTGGAAAACTTTGGGCATTTTGATTTCAAAGACCCCTAAAACATTTAAATAACAAAAGATCTCCTATGGGTTGTGCACGACTCCTTTTAGGAAGGCATTAATCCATTTGGATTTGGAGATCTCCGAACAAAAATAATAAACAACCGATCTTATACGACGTGCTAGATTCCTTCGGGAGGGTACGTTGTATTACATTTGTAAGGTCCCTTCTTCTCTCCTTAATAAATTTTTATGGACTCTCAAAATAAATACATATCTTCTGTCTAAGACGGATATTTATTCTGAAAGTTCTAGGATTTATAAATTGATGATTTTCTGCACTTAGGGAATCATCAATCTATAAGTTCTTTATAACTTAAATTAAATAACTCTAACATTTAAAATTGAGATAATTCTTAATAAATTCAAATATACTTTACTTAAACTTTAACCAAATTTCTTTGACCTATAATAAATCAATCCTAATAATACATGTAATTTGAACAAATAAACCTATTAGGACTTACCCAAGCCACACAGCTTTCTTCACACACTTAGATGCTTGCTAGGACAACCAACTCTAGCCTAAGTTAGGCTAGTGGTTTATTTTGTTTTGCTTGCGGGTGTCTTGCCTAGAGGGCACCTATGTGTGATTGCTTACTTTTCTGTACTGTATATCATAGCATATTTCTTTCCTGTCTGCACACCAGAGAGCGGAGTGAATAAAGTGAGGGCCGCTGTATTTACTTTTCTGTCTTTACTTTCCTGCATTTATAACTGTACACAACGCACTCATAGCATACATAATTACATAATTGCTCTACTTTTCCTGTCTTTTATATTACTACAACAGTAGAATGTTCCTAGAATCTGATGTACTGCTTTTTATTTCCTAGAATCGTTGTATATAGATTGAGTCTGTACAGCGTCTGGAGTCTGTAAAAGAATTAAAGATAACTGCTTATAAATATACGAATGGGGCTCTAAAAAGTAATATTCTCCCTCAGGATGACGTTCCTTTTTGGAATTCCATAGAAGACCCGGAGCTCGAAGACCATAAGCAGTTGTATTTAATTCTACTTTCTTATAGGCTTAGAATCCAGGTTTGTTGTCGGTGGGACCTGGCCACCTTTACTTTACTACAAATTCTGAGGTGTAACCGATGAAAATTATATAAATAAAATCATCTCTTTTATATACAATTGCTTCATGCATCATTAGCACGCGAGTAGATTTTTTGTTTTTGTAAGCATGTTGTCCTTCATTTAGTTTAGACTCTTTAGTAACTCCTTGATTCCTAGGATAGAGCCATCTTAAAATCTTGTATCATCGGCGAATTGTTGTGATTAGGATTGTTAGCTGGCAGCCCACTCTAGGCAGGTGGTAAGTCCAGATTGTATACACCTCTCTCTACACATTTTCAGTCCTCTAATCAATTCTAAATCTTCTAAAGTCAAATAACAACTCTATAATCTAAAGCCTGATCGTGAAAATATAATTGCCCAAATATTTAGTTAAATACATATATAATTTTGGAAACCATTTAGTCTTCATCTAAATCGAGAGTGTTCTCTTAGGAGATGTAATTAACTACAGGGGCTTGCCCCTGTAGGAAGTCTAGATCCCAGAATAATCTAAACCCTATCTAAGTTCTTTTCTGAGGTAGGGGAAAGATCTGTGGAAGTAGATTAAGTTTTATTCACGTTTAGGAGTTATTTCTAGAATTAAGAAATAGATAGATATTTGATTTGTTTCTTACTAACAAATCAAATATCTTCTATACATGATTATAGAAATAAACTTACAATTCGTTAATCTAATCAGGTCGATTAGAGAATGTACTTGTCATCTCTTCAGGATGATTTGAATATTCTCTATACTACACCTGGTTAAGAGAATGAATTGTACTGCTTCTCTCTTTAAAATCAATAGGAGGATATTAGTCTGTTCTTCGGGACAGTATAATATCCGACTATGTAGATTTAATTGGGAGAAATATATCCTAAATATAAATAAAGCGAATCGTGTGAGAAAATAAAATTCCTATTTTCAAAAAAAAACCTGCTTTATCTATACTTTTATTCAGATTCATTCCTTATAATCAAGAAATTGATAGGTATTTGATTTACTTTCATAAGTAAATCAAATATCATCTGTATACTTGATTTTAGGAATGAATCGACAATTCACTAGTCTAATTAGGTAAGTAGGAAAGATACTGATCATCCTTTCGGGTGATTTGCATATTTCCTACGTCATACCTGATTAGGAAAGCGAATTGTTTGTTCTCTTTCTTTGGAATCAATAGAAGGATATTCGTCTGTCTTTCGAGGCGGTTTAATATCCAACTATATCGATTCAATTGAAAGAGAATGTTCAAAAAATATAAATAAAGCAAATTATTTTCTATATCTAAATAAAATATATTTTGTTTAAAAAATAATTTTAAAAATCTATCCCTCTCTTCTTCTCTTTCTCTATTTAAATAATATATATTTATTATACAATATAGATTTTAATATATTCTATTATATTATGTTAAATTAATTATTTACATAAAAGAATTATATCTAAATAAAAATAATAATTAAAATAAAGCGTTAGAGATTTTATTTTCTCACAAGGACGTGAACAAAGCTTTTGTTGATTTTATGTCACTTGAAATGAACGCTTGGTATATGAAGTTCACAGCCATTTATGACCCATGCTATATTATTTAGATATTTTTGTGTAGGTTGTGAAAGTTGGTGAAAATCCTTATTGTTCTTTATAAAGAGACACAAAAAAGATGCATGTAAGGTATTTGTCTTTTTGCCTCTATAGAAATAGCATGAAGATTTGGCCAAGAAAGAGCTATGGGAAGAAATATTTTCAACTTGCTTCACTTGTACCTTTGGGAGAATGAGTTGGATTGAGATAAGATACTCATGTGCTTAGGTACATCTTAGAGAACAACATGCTCAAAACATACATATGAAATGATCTATGTGACAACTATTCGCTTGCTTAATGAAGTTCTAAAAGAATCCTGTTAAAGATTATTTTCTTAATGCCATCGTGAGAAATATAGCGGTGATATAAGGTTGAATAAGAATGCATATATCCACACATGTAGACATTCTCTTGGTGGATAATAGGAGGGATCCATATGATTTTCTATGGAATTGATTCAACGGTGCATTGGAGTATTGGGTTATTCTCTTGAGCTTTGGCAAAATGTTTGGTCAGTTATATTGTTGTAACATTTTATTGAAGGTTGAAAACGTGAAATGACATCAAAATCATTCTCTTCTTATTCGTATTTGTTTTGAGTTGGATTGAAATGAAATGGTGAGATTTCCTTGTGATCTCTTGGATATTTGGTGGCATGCAACATAGAGAATAAAGAATTTGCTAAGGGATCTTTTAAATCGTTTTATAACTTAAAGGCTTTCATGATTTATTTTATATTAGAAAATTTCATGATCTGCTTTATGTTGGAAAGTTTTGTGATTTGTCTCATATTTAAAAGATGGATGGCTTTACTTTGTATTTGAGAGAAGTATGATTTGTTTGTGTTGAAAAGAGTTCTGATGTGTCTTATGTTTGAAAGAGCTATGATTTGTTTTATAATTAGACAGGTACTATGATTTGTTTCGTGCTAGAAAACTGTGTTTCTTATATTTCTTCTTGTTGGAAAGCTTTATGAGTTATTTTGTGATAAGTTTTATGAATATTTTATGAGGTTTTAATAGTTTAACCCCACACCAAATAAGAAGAAAGGCACTTGATTGTTTTGTGTTAGAAAGTGTTTTGTTGGATTTTCATGTGTCATTTCATTTGAAATTTTTTTATGAGTTGTTTTAGGATTCATAGCTTTATGATTAGCTTTGTGTGGTAGACTCGTTGATGTTTCTATAGAATGAGGTGGTATTTCGTGAGGGAAGTTGTCTTTCTTCTTGATTGCACTTATTTTCTGAGTGATTTTGGATTAGTGTGTAGTAAGATCATATTTTGGGTTTTAAGTGAGAGATCTATTTTGGTTGTATTTTAGGGGCTTATTTCTCTTTAACGTTCGGAGCTTTATTTAGAGGGTAGTTAGGTTGTTTGGGTTGAGTCTTATTTAAGTGTCTTGTTCGAAATGTGGGGACAGTAAAGGGCATTGTAAATGTTGCTTTAGGGTACACTTGACTTCAAAGAAGTGTGCCCAACAATAACAATGCCTACATTTCTTTTATGTCTGATTTTCATTCTTTTCTTTCTACTGCTTGCTACTTATTATTATACTTTTATCCATAGATCACTAAGCCATTGACACATGTATGAAAGTCCTAAGGGTTAGAAAATAAAACTCATTTTAGTCCTACAACTTTAATGACACCTAAGGACAAAAATTAAGGACCGAATCTTAGATAACATAGACTTAGGGTGCATGCTCCCTATAGGATAGAGACATTAAAACGAAAACTTAGTGACACGTTTCCTAGATTTTAGTTTTCTTTAATCTACTAATAATCAACCAACCAATCCTAATCTAATTCTAAAAATCTATTAAAACACTTAATTCTTAATCAAGTTATTATTAACACTTATAATTATTAAACTACAAGTCTAAACATAAACCTAAACCAATTCCAACTAATCTAATAATTAACCCATAACCAATTTAAAATTTAAAAGATGTAAATTTAATTAGGAGATTAAATCTAATACTAAAATTCATTAGAATTAAAATATTTCTAAATATCAAACCTTAGAATAATCTTTAAAATCAATCAAAGAATCTCCTTTTAATAAAACACCCAATATATCTTTCTTTCCTAATTTATAATCAATTAAAATAATTCAACAAAAATTGGTTGCCACTGGGTAACCCAGGCCTACGAAGCTATTAAGTTAGCCCCAAGGAGGGTGAAATAAACCTCACGGCCTCGGTGTGAAACAAAGGTGACAATCAATCAAATACTAAAAATAAAAATTCTAAAAATCAATCATAAAGTATTAATATTTGTACTTAAACTAAAATCTTTCTTCTGCCCTTTAACAAATCAAATGAAAATAATTATAATTAAACTTCCCTATATAGGACCTATCCGAAACTACACAGCTTACACATACCTTAGACTTGTTTGGTTAGGACACGATCTTTAGCTCTAGGTTAGGATTACATTCTCTCTTGGTATTCAATGTTTGCTACATGTACATGTTCTATAAATGCATTTTTTTTTCTTAAATTTCATGTTAGTTATATTTTTGTTATTTACCTGCATTTATTTTCTGAATAGCATCTACGTTTATATATATATATATTTCTTTGTTATCTTATCTTGCGAGGTACATTGGATCCTGATGATCGAGAATTAAAGAGGAGCATTTGTTTAGGAGCTTTTAAATTGCTGCGCCACAACCTGGGATCTTTTGCTCATGAATTTGTAAGTGGCAGCGTCACAATCAGGTAAAATCTCTGCAACTTATAATACAAATTTTTAAATATACCGAAATTGCTACACATTACACACAACTTGTTAATAGGTATTCTAGTATGTTTAGGTAGCTGGCCTTAGGTTAGTTCACTACCGAAGCTTTGGCCCTATAGGTCAAAGCTTGCCTACCTTCTGTGAGCCCTAGATACCATTAGGGTCATTTAGGCCTATAGAGTAGGCCACACATTTGTGCTATTGGGCATCGTTGTTTTTCCACACGAAGTGGGTATCGCTGGGATTTTGGCCTTTTTAGTTTTGGGTATGATACCCCCCCCCCCCCCCCCACCTTCTGTGAGCCCTAGAGACCATTAGGGTCATTTAGGCATGTAGAGTAGGCCACCTATTGTGCCATGGGTATCGCTGTTTTCCCACACGATGTGGGTATCGCTAGGATTGTTTTTTGTGCAGATACCTTGCTTGGAGGGTATCTAGTGTGTTTACTTATTTTTTTTGTATTATGGATGTCATGCATGCATTTGTTATTACACACCTTACTTCGCATTGCACTTCACTCACATACATGCATTATATCAGTAGACTTAAGGATATTTTGTGTACGTTTCATGCCTCATACAGCGTTAGGTATACTCTTTTGCATATTATAGTGTCACTGATTGAGATCTTCTGAACCACACATCCTTGATTTCTTAGGATAGAGCCTTCCTATCTTGTATACATATAGGGCGATTGATTGTGTTTAGGATGTTAGCTGGCAGCTCACTCCAGGCAAGCATAAGCCCAGGTTGTACACCCTTCAGTGTGTCTTTCACTTCTGGTGTGTTTTGAGTCTGTCATTTCTCTTAGGGTAGTAATTCGATCTTTGATCTTTTAAACTCAAAATTTTAATCATATCTTCATCCATTCAAAAAGGTCTAATCATCATTAAGGTTAAATAGAATAGATTCTCTGGAATAGAACTTAGGAACTCTTTTTGTGCACCAAATCAAGAAGTAGATAATACATCGTCCTTAATCGAGAGTTTTCCTAAGTAAAGGCTTAGGATGTAATTAACTACGGGGGCTTACGCCCGTAGGAAACCGATCCCCACAATCAAATAAACCTCATTCGAGCTGATGTATCGAATGGGGGAAATCTCGTGAACTTTTGGGTTATATATATTATTATCCATCGAGGTTGGTAGGTGAAAGCCGCTATCCTCCATGGCTAATCATATGTATAACTTCATCTGCTCTTCCATTGGCCTGCTTGTGTAGGGTGTAAAGGCCTACGACCATTTTGTCCTGCGGGATAGTGTGGTCGTATTCTTTGCGTTCGAATCCCATGAGTAGAATCCTTTCGGAGACCCACAAGTCTATATATGTATGTTAGTCAAATTTTGACAGTAATGAATTTTCCCTCTAATATATACTGTTTGTGCCATGCACTAATGTTTATAATTATTTTGATAGTAAGTATTTTCAAGATAAATGAAAAGCTTTTGATAATTAGTATTTATTTGTTTAATTGAAGTATTAGTTGCTCTGAATTTCTTAAATTATTTAAAATTGATGTAATTCCCTAGAATTTGATTTTGGAATTTCCTCCAATCACCATCTGACACAGTATGACCCGTTCTGTCTATGGGTTATATCGGGCCATGTTATACAATTTAAACATTATCTTAGCTTTCAATGAGTGATCTTTTCTCATAGGAAGTTTGTTGTAGCTTTCAAAAGAGTTATGCCTCAATTGTGACACTTCTCAAATAATTCTAATGAAATTAAATCCAACATAGAGACTTAACAACACTAATGTTGAAAATCAATGTAATATTTACAAGCAATCTTATCTCTCTTGAAGTCAATTTTAATAAAATAATTTTTACCTCAACTTCAATAAGTCTCAAATGATCTCTATGGCATTAAAGTCAATGATAAAACTTGCATCATTAATTGATGCTAGGGTATATTTCTAAGAAGCATGAAAAGTAAGCGTTGACTACCTCTAAGTTTGGTTATCCAATGAGAACAATCAATGCAACTTCAAGGAAAGGTTAAAGCCTCACCATATGGACTAAATGTCTTAATCATCTTCAAATCTTATCTATTCGATGAGGACAATTAATGTCTCATTTAAGGAAATACTAAAGCTTCATAGTAGGTGTGAAATAATTAGCATGATAGTTATCCTCATAGTAGGTACTAAAATAATTTTTTTATTCTTGAAATGTCGTTGTAGATATTACATATGAATTATTTTATTATTTATAACTATTAAAATGTGAGAACAAATTTGCCCCTATATACTGTATTTTCTATCGTACATGTGAATTTTTGCATATTTATGTGGTATGTTACATGCCATTCATACATGTTATTACTGATATTTCTATGCTCATGTGTCTTAAGGAGTGTAAAATTGGGAAAATAGGAAAAATACAGGTGATTTATTATTGATACTTTGTGTATTTTGTATAGTTTTGTGATATGTCAGATATTATTTATACATATTGAAAGTGCCAAAATTTTTATGCTCATATGTCTTAAAATGCATGAAGGGCTCGGTGGAGAAGGGAGAAAAATGCAAGTGACTAGTTGTTGATATGTTATGTGCATTTAAATAGAGATATAAGGGCCTGGACACATATATGCTTATCCATCTATATATTTAATGTGCATGAACAAATATGAAATGATCAAGTGGAGATATAAGTGGTGTAGAGAAAAGTATGAAATACTTTGAAATGAAATGTTAAATATTATTTTTGTTTTATTTTATTTTTTATATTATGCTTAAATAAATGCTTGTGTTCTGACATGTGCCTATTATTGTCACTGGTTTTGCACTGACATGAAATTTGATAATTACACGACATATCATAATGTCAAGTTAGCTCACTATAAACATGTTCCACAGCTCATATGATATTGTACTGTTGTACAAGCTATTTTATATGTGTATATTAAATTTTCTATAATAGGTTTCAAATAACCTACTATGTTTTGCTAACCCCAACTTTGCTTGCACATGTCATTTTTAGGAAAGGGTAATATCTAGTTGAGTAGAGAGTGGAGGTAACACAGTTATGGATTATGAGAAAAGAAATACAAACTATATTTAAAAAATACATTATTCATTCATGATTAGCTATAAAATATAAATAATACTAAATGGAAACTCACCAAAATTTTTATTTTGGAGAGAGCAACTATAGCCCTACCCTCTGAAAAAAATTCAAAACATCTTAAATCAATTAATCCAAGCTAATCCCAATTGTAATTGTCCTTACACTCCCTATATTAGAATTTTAAAGTGCTAACTCAATGGGGTCGACCTTCCTTCTTTAAATTTGAATTTTAAAATACACTCTTTGAGATTTTATTTGTGTAATCACTCCTTAATTCAAGCTTTACTTCAAGAGATAGGGTTGCCTAAAGTTTATTATGCATGATGATATCTCATCTTAAATTTGAAATTAATAGAGGCATTACATTTTATGTAGAGAGGAAGTTGGTTGAATTTATACTTTCTTAGATTTGGAAGGTTCAAACATTGCATGAAAGGTGCCATTTTTATTGAATATGTTGATACAATCTTGATGTTTATGGTGGAAATAATTAATTGATAAAATTAAATTATTATCTTACTAAAAACGATCATCTACATAAACTGTTTATATATATGTTCTTGATCACTTATATGTAATTAAATCAAACCTTATTATTTAATTTATTAAATATATCTAAATTACTTTATATGACAATTATGTTAATTACATCATTTATTTATTTAATTAAGTAAAATAAGTTCAAGAATAATTTGATTAGGATTTCATAATATGTTTTATTTATCATAGTAAATTTAATTGATTATATATATATATATATATATATATATATATATATATATATATATATATATATATATATATATATATATATATATATATATATATATATATATAGCTTTATTATATTATTATATGTTATTACTAATTAATTATGAAGTTCTATGATATTCAATGATTTTGAATTGAATTTCTATTCGACTTAATTCATTTCGGTGGTTTATTAAATTTACATATATAATGTCATGGATAAAATTTTGTATTATATTCATTTAATTATTTATATTTAAAAGTTCTTTGTATTCATAAAATTACTATTGTTTTTCCCCTATCATTTATGTATATGTTATATTATCATGAGTTTTCCATGTAGTGCACAATGCTACTTTAGTTTCCTAGAATTTCTACTAGTAAAGATTATAAATCTAACCAATAGAGGACTAATTTAGGAGCACTTTTTTTTTTTTTTTTTAATTTATTTTTTTCTTAAAGGATTCCCTTACCATTCCTTAGCCTAGAAATAGAGGACAAAATTGAAGTGAAAATGCTAATGAAAATAAAAGAAAAGAAGGCTTAATGGTTTTATCCTTTTGAGGTGAAAGATTAAGTGAAGCTTCCTTTTGGTGATCTCTCTCTAAGAAAGTTTATTAAGTTATTACGTATTATTTGTTTTATGGTAGTGTTATAGAGATGGTATATAGTATTTATTTGTTGGAGTTTTTCTTCAGCATCACTAAAGTTTCAAAGAACTTTGGAAATATATCTACTAATTATATGTGAGCTTTGCATCTCTTGTTAGGAGAGTTTTGTTATTGTATATTGGGCATAGAAGAGCACAAAGGGGAATGAAGCTACTTCACCATTAAGGAGAGGACTTCTCTATAAAAAGGTAGTAATTAAATCTTAATTAAGGGAGTGTTTATGCAGGGATGCAGGATGATTTGGTGTTGAACTATATAAAATTTATTTTATCTAAAGTGATTTATTATAGTTTTGTTTTATATTCTTTAATATTTTGTTAGTTATATTAGCTAGTTATGGACTTAGTGATTCTCATGCTTAATGTTCTTTCGTCTTTGCGTTGAGACTATCAAACAAATAGTTCTTCAAAATCTATTAATTTTAGTATTAGCATAAATCATTTTGCATCACTATATTGACTAGGTGTGGATACGAGATTGGTGTTTGAAGTTATTAGATTTTGTAATTAGTGTGAATATGTTGGCTTTTTAAATTATGCACCCTTGTCCATTAAGTCACTCACTTGCCTTACAGCCTTATCATACATATTTAATATTATTGTATGTTTGCTTGGAAGCACTTATAAGCTGCATTACTCGATTATAATCTTGTTGATTGATAACATAATTAAAAACTATGCTTGATGATAATCTGATTAAGATTCCTTAATTACAATAATTAATTATTACCTACTTGTATCTACTTGTCTTTTCTCTTTTATTTATAGGTTCTTAGAAAATATTTTAAAAGCTAAAATCAATCAAAATCAATTTCTTCATTTGACCAATGTTAACTTTTCTATTGAAAAACTATAAAAATGAATATTATCAAGCTATGTCTAAATCATAGAGGCATGGAAAATTTTGGCTACACACATTTAAATTGTATGCCTTGGACATAGTTGGTCAGGCCTACTTGATGCATACATATTTCATGGCCTAAGTCATATATGCATGTAGACTTGAAGTGCAACATTCTTTTCATTACATTGTAGTCACTTATACACGTATCTTTCCCTTTTACTTATATTCTCTTGTATTTAATTATGACTTAACATCATGACTTAAAATCCTAGGAGTTAAAGAATATCCCCTATTAAAATTGGTACATGTCATATCATTCGCCTTCGCATAATCATTCCATGCAATTAGGCACTTTAGGAGGGTTTCATATAGTTTATTGGCTTTCATCAATCTAGGTAGTTTCGTTTTAGTTTCTTGGGGAAAAATAAACCCAATATTTTTTTGTCCAATCTCTTATTTGGGGAATTCCGTTAATTTTCATTCATAAGAGCTAATGTTGAGTAGTTTCAACTATTTTTAGGGAATACTCTGTCGCAATCAGACCGAGTACAATCTTCTATACTAAAGCAGGCTGCATTGTATCGAGGCTATGACATGTGACTTATTTCCCAAGACTTAATTGGAAGTTTTTTTTTTCTTTTCTTTTATATTCACAACATAGAGCCTTCTACAACATTAAATAATAGTAATCATAAACATTTTTATATAATTTCATTTCACTGTTAACATAATAATATACAATAATACATGTAAAATCTATTTCTAAATCAACATGTATATAATAACCTAATTGCCAAAAAGAATTTACTTATATACAAGGAACATATCTAGAACTCAAACTTTAACCCTTATTAATAGGCTATACTCAAGCGAGGCCTTGCTTTTTCCTGAAATATTATGTTTGTAAAATAAGAGTGAGCAACACTTTCTTAGATGGAAACTCGAGACGTACTAAATTATTCATTATCTGAATTAAAAAGATTTACATGTTTACATGATATTTGAATTTTGTATGAACAGTAAAAAACATATAATTAAACCGATTAACATTGTTATTGGCATCCTGTGTTGTCATTAACATTATTGCATTAGTACAAATGAGTGTCACTCCTAGTTACATGTCAAACAACAGTGGGAATATACTGGAAATAATAAGATGAGCATTTGTTTAAACATAATATCATAAATGAAATGTATAACATAAAATAATATTCAACATATCACTTCTAAACACATTCCACATTTACCTGCACCTCATTATACCTTCACTTTCAATTATAATTTCACTTAATCATGTTTCTCCTTAGCATCTAATAACTATGTTTGTACTTATACCTCCAATTATTCATCTCACATATATTCAGGTGTGTCATACACATAGATGAAGGAATCATAGATGTGCACAAGTGCATTCCACATAAAATATTAATAGCCATCACATTTTCAACATGTAAACATATAAACATCACACTTTTAACATACATGAACATCATTCTTCATCATCCAAGAATGTATCGAATTTCACATGTAAGATAGAAATAGTAGAATTCACAGGGTAATATATATATATATATATATATATATATATATATATATATATTCGATAGCAACGAGTCAGAAAATCATTTATTAAAGAATTTATTATTTTATAGCATTTTCTATCAATATCAATATATTCACTGAAATGCTTAAAATATTATATAACTCAAAGTACTAGGTGAAAATTTAAATTTTTTTAGCAATGTGTCAAAAATATTTTATTCTATTACATGCCAAAAGTTAAGTTACACGATAAAAAGTTTATAAATCTCCATAAATTTGTATTTGTATAGATTGCAATCAAATAAAATATCAAAAATATGCACACAAGCAACAAAATCAAAACCTAAAATAGGGTAACGATAATATATCTCAAGAAGAATAACTTTTCCAATTAGGTTGTCAGGCAAAATAAGCTCTACGATATCCAAATCCTACTTTCTATCTCAGTCTCTCTCTCTCTCTCTCTCTCTCTAACTAGTTGACTAAAATGAGAAGAAATGAATTTTTAGACAATGGATTTGAATATTTATAAATCTTGTGTTGTAGTGCTACCTTTCATAGTAATGCAGTCCTTCGAAGAGAATATTTCATGTACTCATATAGAGAGTTTGGCATCACATGCCCCCAACCAGTGCTACCACGCTACTCTCTAGCACACAACATTGTAATGCTCACTTTCTAAGACCGCAATGCTTCCAAACAAATAATACATTGCCATAGAGTTGCAGCGCCCTAAAGGGAAAAAATGCATAAATCTTTTACAAATGCTAATTAGGCATGAAAATTGTTATCGGGTCCAATCCAGGTTACTATAGGTAGTTTCACTACTGCAAAAATAGTTATTACATACTCATTTCATGGACAAAATCGTTAGAAATCTACTTCATTCACATATGTCACTAAGCTATGTTTTTACTCTAATTTTATCATATCGTAAAGTTCAACATGTTTGATTATAAATTTTATCCAATCTTCCACAAGTTAGGATAGACATCCAGATACTCATTTGTTGATTCTCGAATATGAATAAACATCCTTGATCATTATTTTTTTTCTTGAGTATCACACTCATATTGCAACTAACCATGATGGATTGTGCCTATGTGAAACTATATTCCTATAATCAAAATAAATCCTAATTGACACCCTATGTTGGGTAAAAAAATTCTTTAGCATTTGGTTCCACATTTATTTGTCTTTTGTGTTTGTAAAGTGGATTGCTCTCTACCTTTTGGGGTCGTATAATCTCCTATATAAGAATTACCTTCCACTACTTCTCATGTAGGATAAAAGATTTATGATCATTTTAATCCTAACATATGATATTATCTAGCACCTTCATTTTCACCTGACATGAGACTCTTTCAAAGAGCCCCACCTCTCAAAAGATCTCCCTTATAAATGTCTGACTTGATTCTTCCTTCTATTTGGCAAATGCAATAGTGTTCTCCAAATAATTCAATTGTATTTTATTTTATTTTTATTTTTGCTAGCCTTCACAACATATAAATAAATATAAAAACATGATCCCAAATAGTACATTGATTATTCATCTCATTTATTTTGTATTGCACTAATAGAATTGAGAAATCAATTTCCAATATCATGTGAGAAATTAAAACAATATTGATAAGAGGTAGAACTAAATTGAAGAAGATTGATACAACATCCAACCTAACTTGAGAGTGGCAAGTTGTATCATGCAAGCACATTGCATATATAATTATTTAAGTTTGAAAAAAATTGCATAAGATTTTTCTAACATAAATTATAATATGATGGGCTTCATACCTATTCGATCTACACTAAGATTAGTGCTATATATGTATCAAAGGCCGCACCAATCTCGTCGTAAATCAAATGAATATAAAGCCTATCAATTTATATAAGGATTTCCTTACATAACCTTCTTCCTTCAAATTTTTATACATTATTCTTTGTTAGTGTAGGTTGAAGAATAATTTTTTATTGCTTGCAATAATTCAAATCACCAATAAATCTTTAAATGAATTCACATAAAAAATAGAATTGGGCTCTATTATATTTAGATAGATTAATCAAAATGAAAAAGAATTATATTTACTTTTATTTATAAGAGTGTTAATTGATTAATCTAAATGAAATAAAGATTGATTCTATTTTCCAACAATCCTTGCTTGACTAGTTACTATCGTCCAACCGTAATCACTCGACTATTATTGCTCAACTATTGTTATCTGACCATATTATTGTCACCTAATTGGCATTGCTTGATTGCCAAATGAAAGTCATGCTAGAAATTGACAATGGCGCAAATGCATGCCATCTCTACTAAGTATAAAACATGCCATCAACATTAACCATGATGCTCATTATCATTAATAAAGTTTATGCATGTTGATGACACCAATGTCAGTACACACCATTGTGAACAATATTGATCCACACCATTAAAATTAATATTGACACACCATTGCCAATAAGTCTTACGCCCGTTGATATTCTTTGTCCTATCATAGAAATAATTCTCTTCAATTCATATCTACTACATTATATCAACATTTTATTCAATTGTAGGGAAATACATTATCTTTAACCTACAATTTAGACTAATGAGATCATTTCGACTAGACCATACGTTATAATTTTTCCCCTTCCTCTGCATTTTCATGTAAAATATCTTATATTCTTCCATATATTATTATGAACTTATTTTATTTATGCATGTGCGAAATCTTCATACAATATTGAAATTACAAACTCTCTCAACAACCTCAAATATTCCAGCACACAAGTATAATCTATTTTGTCATAGTATGTTATTAGAGATTTCAAACAACAATATAATATAATATGGAATCAACCATCTATTCCAATCTTCAAACATTATTGGAACTAATATAAGATGGCGTGTAGATTTGTTTGATAAGTTCAAAACTAAGATTTCGTTTGAGACAACTTTCTTATTGTTTTTTAAAGCAGCTTTTTAATATAAAATTTTTGATACTAAAAGCTGCTTTAGAAAATTATCTCAAACGAAGCCATTGTGATTTGAGATCCTCCATTGACCCAAAGCATGAATAAAGTCCTTGACAGCTGAACATCAACAATGCAAATAAGAAGGATGAAAGCAATAGAGATTTGAAAATTCAAATTCAATAATAAGAAACGTGACAATGCACACCAAAATTGTTGACTTTGTTTAAGTCTATAAAAAAAGTGCAGCGAATAAGACAAACTTGAGAGAGAAGTTTGGGTCCACAAGTAAACATTATGATTGTGTGTTAGTACATTAAATTAATAGTGTTAAAAGATTTCTTACATCATTTTGCATCATTATGTGTATGGATTTGGACTAGCTTATGGTTAAGGAGATGTTTTTTTATATTGTGCTTGCTTGTCTAATTATACACTCACATGTGTTACCATTATTTAATGTCATTGTATGTTTATGTGGTTGCATTTTTATGTTATTACTTGATTATAAGTTTGCATGTTAATCTTACATGCTTAGTGATATAGGTTTCATTTGAGACATCTTTCTTATTATTTCGTTTTTTAGATCGCACCTATAAATTCTATTTGGTGACTATTTTTAAAAAAAAAATAATACTAGGAAACTATTTTCTACAACAGCTTTAACAAGTTATTTTCTTAACAGCAGCTTTACAAAGTAGTGAGTAAGCTGTCACAAAAAAAGTCATTATGTAAATTATGTATGATGTTTATTCGTTACAGTATTAGTTTTACTTGTAAAATTCTCATGCGTGGGTGGATTCAAGAGGGGGGTGCCAACAGGGGCACGTACCCCATAATAAAATACAGTGTCTAATTGAGGATTTGGGGTAGGCAATCGTAGGGACTTCATGGCTTGCATGAAAACTACTGTATTGTTATGGCCCCTGATCAATAAAGCAGGCTATGTTGAAGCGTACTTATATATTGATCCAACAGTCTAATGAACTTCATGACGGTGAACCAAGCAATATCCTAGTAGATGGTAATTGTAAGCTTTTTTAACTTTGTCTACGTTAATTTTAAAATCAAATAAGTTCAGTTATTAATATCATATATTTTATAAAGAAATAAATGTTGTAGAAGATAAAAATAAATGTAGAATTTCAGAAAAGCTTGGATACTATTTTTTTTTTTAAATTTTAATATATCATAATGGGTATTTATCTAATTTATAAATGATTTGTAAAATTGGACAAATTAAATATAGCTAGTGTTTGTTCTTTTTTTTTTATTATTATTGCTTTAAAACTGCATGTGCTAGTCCAAGTACAGATGAAAAAGTTGAGAAAATGTTTGTCAAAATAAATTTAGGCTCCCGCTCAAAAAAATTTCTGGCTCTGACATTGTTCTCATGCATGTGTTTGTGTGTTTGATTGTTTATTTAAGAACATGCATGTGTTTGTGTGTTTGATTGTTTATTTACTTCAATATGCTTAACTAGGTAAGTTTGATTAAGGAAAATTGAAAAAGAAAACAAAATATAGAAGTACTTGTTGCGCATCTAGTACCGCTTATCCCTCCCAACTTAGGCTGTGTTTGTAACAGTTTTTTTACTGCTTCTTAAAACATCTTTTGAATACACAAATTTAATACTTTGAACTAAAAAATTTCTTCAAGAAGCAATAAAATAGCTATCTCAAATAAAGCCTTAGTTGATGTTAATGTAATTGTATATTAGGCAAAAGTAATCATATGGTGTTTGACAACCAAATTGATTATAAAATTTAGAAAGACTTGTAGCGGAGTGCACCTCTAGGGCTATAATTGAGTACCATCTTGTTCAAGCTGCTTCATATTTTTCTTTTATCTGAGTTCGATCCAAATTGCGTAGTATCTTGTTTTAAATTCTTAGGCTTCATTTGCGAAAAAATTTTAATTGCATTCTAAAGCAATTTTTTAATTAAAAAATTTATTGAACTAAAAATTTTTATACTTAAAAGCTGCAGTAAAAAGCAATAAGAAAACTGTCCCAAACGAAGCCTTCGTCAAACTTGTTTATTAGCTTTCTTGTCGTGTTTGAATTGTCTTTAAGCTTTAATCAAATCTAAATAATTATATATTTGGTGTGAATGAATTAAATGTATATCTAATTGTTAGGCATAACCGCATAATTGAATTTATATAGTTTAAATTTGCATAATTCATTAAGTTAGTTAAGTTTGAAAAATTAATAAGAAAGATTTAAATCTACGTATCTAATTTTTTATTAGACCTTTTTATTATAGTTATGCCTCTAATAATACATATTATTTTTAAAATATGCAAAATTTAAAAAAATTTAGAAGTCATTAAATAAAAATTAAGCTATCATTATTAGAGCATTTAATTAATTTAAAAGGTTCACAAATAAAAATAAATTCATTCATATGACGAGCTTTTATAATTTAATTAAATTTATATAATTATATACATAAATGATTATAAATAATGTTTTGTTTAGGCCCATTTTAGGCCACTGTTTTTCTCTGCTTTCAAGAAATTTTTTTGCTAAAAGCTATTTTACGAAGCAATAGGAAAGCCGTCTCAACTGAAGCCAATACAAATAAGCATCAAATTGTTCATCGAGTCTTGAATTTGACTTGACTTCATTTGGAACGACTTTTTTATTACTTCTTAAAGCGACTTTTTAGTACAAAAATTAAATTTGTATAATAGAAAGTCACTTTAAGAAGTAATAAAAAAGTCGTCCCAAACGAAGACTTAAGATATATTAGAGATAGTTATAGCTTTTTATAAAGTCAGATGTGAAGTTGTTGTGGAAAATATAACTTAACTACTTTAATATAAATAGTAACTTTTTTGTCCTAAATTTTTTTGAAAATCAGTGAGAAAACAAGAATTATATAGTAGCAAAATAAAATTATGATTACAATCTGAAAAATAAATAAAACAGATAGAAAGCTGTCACAAACACTTTTATTATTATTTTTGGTCATATTAGCTTTTCATGTTACCCTATAATCTAACTTAGATCTTCTTCTTTTTTTTTTTTTTTGGCTATTTTTCCTCCAATAATTTTTCTGCCAAATGAAATATGTAAATTACCTATTATACCCTTTCAGAACTTTCTCTAAGCTGCTTCTCATTTGCATGAGCAACTCGTTCACATTATTAAAGTGCGACACTTGGGCCCACACGGTGGGCAGTCAGAGCTGATCACAACCGTCCGTATTGCTTATGTAGATCATGGCATACAAATGCACTAGAAAAAAATGAGAAATAACTTACCAGTATTATTTTTACATTTATAATGCATAAATTTTATATTTATTTATATAACATTTCAATCATTAAAACACATTTAAAATATCAATAACAATAATTTTTTAAAAGTAAAACATATGTTTTTATGCTACAATTTGACAATAGCGCATATGCATGCCATCGCTAATAAGTCTGAAGCATATCATCAACGTTAGCGCTGATGCTCGTTTATCACTAATAAAGCTTATGCATGTTCATGACACCAACGTCAGTACGCGCCATTGTGAACAATATTGATCCACACCATTGAAATTAATAGTGACACCATTGCCAATAAGTCTTACTCCCGTTGATATTCTTTGTCCTATCATAAAAATCATTATCTACACTTCATATATACTATGTTATATCAACATTTTATTCAACTGTAGGGAAATACATTATCTTTAACCTAAACTTACACTAGTGACATCATTTCAACTAGACCATACCTCATAATTTTTACCCTTCCTGCATTTTCTTGTAAAATATCTTATTCTTCCATTTGTTGTTTTGAACTTATTTTATTTATGTATGTGCGAAATCTTCATACAACATTAAAATTACAAACTCTCTCAACAACCTCAAATACTCCAGCACGCAAGTATAATCTATTATGTCATAGTATGATATTAGAGATTTCAAACAACAATATAATATAATATGGAATCAACCATCTATTCCAATCTTCAAACGTTATTGGAACTAATATAAAGATGGCGTGATAATTTGTTTGATAAGTTCAAAAATAAGGTTTCGTTTGGGACAACTTTCTTACTGTTTCTCAAAGCAGATTTTTAATATAAAATTTTTTATACTAAAAGCTACTTTAGAAAATAGTCTCAAACGATGCCATCGTGATCTGAGATCCTCCATTGACCCAAAGTATGAGTAAAGTCCTTGACAGCTGAACATCAACAATGCAAATAAGAAGGATGAAAGCAATAGAGATTTGAAAATTCAAATTCAATAATAAGAAACGTGACAATGCACACCAAAATTGTTGACTTTGTTTAAGTCTATAAAAAAGTGCAGTGAATAAGATAAATTTGAGAGGGTTGTTTGGGCCCACAAGTCCTTATTATATGGCTATTGGGATGATTTGCTTACTTCATATCATTATGGTTGTGTTAGTACATTAAATTAATAGTGCTAAAAGATTTCTTACATCATTTTGCATCATTATGTGTATGGATTTGGACTAGCTTATGGTTAATGAGATGTCCTTTTATATTGCATGTTAATCTTGCATGTTTAGTGATATATCCTTGATTTGAGATAGTTTTCTTATTATTTATTTTTTAGATTGTACCTATAAATTCTAATTAGCTGCTGCTTTTAAAAAAAATTGTACTAGAAAACTGCTTTCTACAATAGCTTTAATAACAAGTTACTTTCTCTGCACCAGTTTTACAAAGAAGTGGGAAAGCTGTCACAAATAAAGCTATAATGTAAATTATGTACGAAGTTTATTCGTTCTAGTATTTAGTTTTACTTGTATAAGCTTATTTAACTTTGTCTATGCTAATTTTAAAATCAAATCAATCCAATTATTAATATCATATATTTTATAAATAAATAAATGTTATAGAAGTTAAAAATAAATAAAGAACTTTGGGAAAGCCTAAATAATAATTTAAAAAAAAAAATTTATATATCATTATCAATATTTATCTTATTTAAAAATGATTTGTAAAATTGGACAAATTAAATGTAGCTAGTGTTTGTTCTTTTTTTTATATAAATAAATACCTATGTTAGTCTATGCATGGATGAAAAAGTTGAGGAAATGTTTATCAAAATAAATTTAGGCTCCCGCTAAAAAGATTTTCTAGCTCGGCCATTGTTGTCATGCACATGTTTGTGTTTGATTGTTTATTTACTTCAACATGCTTAACTAGGTAAGTTTGATTAAGGAAATTTTTGAAAAAGAAAAAAAAAAAAACTAAAAGTAATTATTGCGCATGTAGTACCGCTTATCCCTCCCAATTTAGGATTCGTTTGGGACGGCTTTCTTACTGCTTTTTAAAACATCTTTCTATCATAAAAATTTAAATTTTTGAACTAAAAAACTACTTTAAAAAGTATAAAAAAAGCCGTTTCAAATAAAGTCTTAGTTGTCGTTAACGTAATAGTTCATATGGTGTATGACAACCAAATTGATTATAAAATTTAGAAAGACTTGTAGTGGAGTGCAAGTAGGGCTATAAATGAACCAAATTGAGTACTATCTTGTTCAAGCTGCTTCTAGATCCAAATTGAGTAATATCTTGTTTTAAATTCTTAGGCATCATTTGAGATAATTTTTTTATTATTTTTTAAAGCAATTTTTTAGTACAAAAAACTCTTGAACTAAGAATGTTTATACTTAAATTAAAGCTGCTTTTGAAAGCAATAAGAAAGTTGTCCCAAACAAAACCTTAATCAAACTTGTTTATTAGCTTTCTTATTGAGTTTGAATTGTCTTTAAGCTTTAATCAAATCTAAATAATTATATGTTAGATGTGAATGAATTAAATGTATGTATATCTAATTGTAAGACATAATTGAATTTATATATTTTTAAATTTGCATAATTCATTAAGTTATTTAGTTAAGTTT
The DNA here is from genome assembly GCA_022539455.1 of Dendrobium nobile. Classification (NCBI taxonomy): domain Eukaryota; kingdom Viridiplantae; phylum Streptophyta; class Magnoliopsida; order Asparagales; family Orchidaceae; genus Dendrobium; species Dendrobium nobile. Next base: position 67,382,447 of record CM039721.1, on the reverse strand, counting down.
GAATATTAATAAGAAAGATTTAAATCTACGTATCTAATTATTTATTTGACATTTCTATTATAGTTATGACTCAAATAATACACCTAATTTTTAAAATATGCAAAATTTAAAAAAGTCATTAAATAAAAATTAAGCTATCATTATGATGTAGGCAGGGGGGGTCAAAACAAGATGAAAATTTGATTTTGACTTCTCTAGCTTATTAATATTTTGAGATAAAAGTTAGCTCATTATGAGCTGTTTTTATTTCAATTATTGAACTAAAAGGTAGCTCATTTATTGAAACTCGTTATGGAGTAACTTTGTCGCTTCTCCTTCCCTTTTGTCTATTTGTTTTCTTGTGCTTTTTGTTTCCCCGTGCTTGTCCCTTGGTTTCCTGTGCTGCGTGATTGCCGTGCTTATCCCTTGGATTTTCGAGATTGGCTGTTGATTTTCCTTGTGCTGGAAAGAATTCCGTGCTATGTCCCTTGGGTTTTCATGGTTGGCTGTTGGTTTCCTGTGCTGGGAAGAATTCCCGTGCCTTCCCCCTTGGTTCCTGCGACTGGCTCCTCGGTTCCCTGCTTGGTTCCTGTGCTGGACTGTTTTCCCGTGGCTGCTGGGGGGCTTTTCCCGTGGCTTTGGTGCTACGTTTCCTGTGTAGATTTGAGGAATATTGTGTGGTGGCTGTTGGCTTATCATTTCTCTCATTTAATTAAGAATGTGAAGAGATTTTGGGGCTGTTTGGTTTCCCCTCTCATGCCTATAAATATAAGATGTTTTAGAAAGTTAATGGTTATGTGAATGATTTTTGGAAAGAAACCCGCGGGTTTGTTGTTTGGAAAAGCTTGCGAGCTTTGTCCAACTTCCCTCCTTCCTTCCCTCTTTGACAAAGCTTGCAAGCTTGTCTCCATTTCTTCTCGGCTTCTTATCTAGTCTTCTACCCGCAAGTTTACACCCCATATGTATCCTTCTTCTAATGGAATGAAAAGCAAGTTTAGGAAAGTCGTATGAGTCGTTGTGTCTTTATTTTGTAATTTGTATGTCGTCAAAAGTTTGTAAGTCTTTTATATTATAAAGTGAAGTTATTTGTGATTTATTTGTGTTCTTTTGTGTCTTTTAGTATTTTATTTCTTTTTGTAGCATTTTGTGCATCTTCTAAGTTATAAGAAGAGTTTTCTTGTTAGCAAAAATTTGGGCTCCTCTCCCAAATTTTTGCTTGCATCACATTATAAGAGTATCTAATTAATTTAAAAGGTTCATAAATAAAAATAAATTCATTCATATGATGAGCTTTTATAATTTAATTAAATTTATTTAATTATATAAAGAAATGATTATAACTAATGTTTTGTTTTGGATAATTTTAGACCACTATTTTTCTCTATTTTCAAGAAATTTTTTTTGCTAATAAGCTATTTTACAAAGCAATACGAAAGTCATCTCAAATGAAGCCTATCGAAATAAGCATCAAATTGTTCATCGAGTCTTGAATTTGACTTGACTTCATTTAGGACAACTTTTTTACTGCTTCATGAAGCAATTTTTTAGTATAAAATTAAAATTTTATAATAAAAAGTAGTTTTAAGAAGCAATAAAAAAGCCGTTCCAAATAAAGACTTAGGATATATTAGGGATAACCATAGCTTTTTATAAAGTTAGATGTGAAGTTGTTACTAAAAATATAACTTAACTACTCTGACATAAATAGGAACATTTTGTGCTAACAATTTTTTAAAATCAGCAAGAAAGCAACAGTAAAATAGTAGCAAAATAAAATAATGATTACAATCTGAAAAGCAAAACAGATAGAAAGCTTTCACAAACACTTTTATTATTACTTTTTGGTCATATTAGTTTTTCATGTTACCTTATAATCTAATTTAGATCTTTTTTTTTTGCTCCAATAAATTTTCTTCCAAATGAAATATGTAAATTACCGACTATACCCTTTCAGAACTTTCTCTAAGCTGCTTCTAATTTGCATGAGCAACTCGTAAGGCACGCGCATTGGACTCTTTAGAATGGAGCCTCGTTCACATTATTAAAGTGTGACACTTGGGACCACACGGTGGGCAGTCAGAGCTGATCACAACCGTCCGTTTTGCTTTTGTAGATCATGGCATACAAGTGCACTGGAAAAAAAAAAGAAGACAGAAATAACTTAGCTGGATTATATATTTACATTTATAATACATAAATTTTATATTTATTTATATAAAATTCCAATCAATTAAAACAAATTAAAAATATCAATAATATTAATTTTTAAAAAGTAAAACATATGTTTTTATACATATACTTAAATACAAATCAGACATTAAAATGCTATATAAGTAAATATAAAATCTTTGGTATTTAGTATGTAAATATTTAAGAACTTTAGGATATATTTGTAAAACCCTAATGACTTAATAAGGTTGCCCTTAAGGATTTATGATGTGTTGTGTTGATATTGATATAAGATTATGAGCATGATATGTCATGAACACATCATTATAATATTATATTTAAAACAATAAAAAATATATATATATAAATATATTTTAATTTTCTCATATAATAAGTTTATTTTAATTTCTCATTAAATATAAAATATATTTTAAATTTATTCAATATCTTAATTTCAATTAAAGAATAAATAATTAATAATATTATAAATTAATTGTTAGCTTGAAGTTGAGAGAAACTATTCTTTTGTTAAAAAATAAAAATTTACGGGCAAGTAGGGCAAAATAAAAAAACAAATTGAAATTAGTGTTAAGTAGCTATTAACTTAAATTATTTATATATGTAATATACTTTTAATTTTAAATTTTTTTTTTTTTGAGATGTGTTGTATATATGTACTTGTTGGCTATTTTTTTAAATTTCTAGTAATTAGACAGCTAGATGGTGGTAAATGACATGTGTTGAACTCCATTGGATAAATATACGCCTACAACATGATATTTGGTTTTAATAGTAAAATTATAGTATTCACATAACAGGGATATATCTTGACATAGGTTTAGAGATGATGGCGACAATTGTTGGTGGTGGTCAACATATGACCACAGCTGGTGATGGTCTTCGATGACGAAAACTAATGATGATCATCTATGGTGATAACCAAAACATGCTAGCGAGATCTGTAGTTATCTTAGCTTTGAATCTCCCTTTTAAGTAAAGGATATAGCCTTATTTAAAGGCTTTTTGAAATGGCTACATTGATAAATCTGGCCAGAATCCAAAGCACTCTATTGAATGACCCATATTAATTTTCTAAAAATTAAGCAAAAGCATGTCAAATTTAGATATCATTTGGTCATCAAATTAATATTTGAAATTATCAATTATACATAAACTACTTGATTTGGTTGCATTGAAGCTCGAATTGGACCATTTTTAGTCTTTTAGTATCATTGGTTTCATCTTGTGAAGACGTTCAAATCAATAAGTTTGCTAAAATTAAAGTCCATCTCATCTTGAATGTAATGCTGAAAGTTTTTTATTTAAATTTTGCCTCACAATTAATGCCGATCATTAAATTTTTTTTGTACATGATGAAGGTGGCAAGACCATATTGGATTTTTGTTCTAAATTAAATTTTTGGAATGACTTAGAAGAATTAATACAAAAGATACCTCTTGAAGAAAGAGTTTTGATTGGAGGAGATTTAAATGGACATGTTGGTAGAGAGGTAGATGATTTTAAAAGCATTCATGGTGGCCATGGATTTGGAACGACGAATGAAGGTGGCAAGACCATATTGGATTTTTGTTTAGCTTATGATTTTTCAATTGTTAATACCTTATTTAAGAAAAGAAATGAGCATCTCATCACTTATAAAAATGGATATAGTACAACACAGATTGACTATTTTCTTATTAGAAAACTAAATCGTTTAGATTGCAAAGATTATAAAGTTATTCCGAGTGAAAATTTATGTACCCAACATCGATTATTAGTTTTGGATTTTAAGATAAAGGGGCATAAAATAAAAAATAAAGTAAAACGATTTTCTAGGATTAGATGGGGGCATTTAAAGAATATTAACAAAATAATTTTTGGAAATAAGATCTTAGATCTTAAGATTTTGTCTGTGCATGAGAATGCTAATATTATGTGGGAAAAAGTGGCTAGGGATATTAAGAATATTGCAAAAGATATCCTTGGAGTATCAAAGGGAAAAGCTCTTAATAGTAAAAGTAGTTGGTGGTGGAATCCAAATGTGCAAGAAAAGATTAAAAATAAGAAGCTTTGTTATAAAAATTGGTTTAATTTTAAAAATTCTGATAATTGGGAAATTTATAAAGAGGCTCGTAAGGAGGCTAAGAAAGCAATATGCGATGTAAAGACATTAACTTTTAGTGATTTATATAATAGATTAGATACTAAAGAGGGAGAAAGATATATGTATAAGTTAGCCAAACAAAGAGATAGGAATAGTAAGGATTTAGTTCAAGTGAAGTGTATTAAAGATGAAGATCAAAAAATATTTTTCTTAGAAGATGATATTCAACAAAGATGGATGAGATATTTTGCTAAACTTTTTAATGAAGATTGTGAATATAAGATTGACTATAATGACCTTAGCACCCTAAATGAAAATAAAGATTTCTGTTTTTATCGGCGTATTAGTAAAACTGAAGTTAGAGAGGCTTTAAAGAAAATGAAGGGTGGAAAAGCTGTTGGACCTGATGATATTCCAATAGAAGTGTGGAAATGCTTAGGAGATGAAGGAATTTCATGGCTTACTAAACTTTTTAATACTATTTTGAAGACTAAAAAGATGCCAGATGAGTGGAGAATGAGTGTGTTAATTCATATTTTTAAGAATAAAGGTGATGCACAAGATTGTGCGAATTATAGAGGTATTAAGTTAATGTGTCATACTTTAAAACTTTGGGAGTGAGTTATGGAGCATAGGTTGCGGCGTGATACTAATGTTTCTCATAATCAATTTGGATTCATGCCGGGTAGGTCGACTATGGAAGCCATTCATTTATTAAGAGGTTTGATGGAGAAATATAGAGAAAATAAGGAGGATCTACATATGATATTTATTGATTTAGAAAAAGCATATGATAAAGTTCCAAGAGAAGTGCTATGGAGAGTTCTTGAAAAGAAAGGAGTCAATAATGCTTATATTCAAATCATTAAAGATATGTATGCAGGAGCTATTACTTGTGTTCAAACACAAGGTGGTTTGACCAAGTATTTCCCTATTTCGGTTGGGTTACATCAAGGATCAGCCTTAAGCCCATATCTTTTTGCTTTAGTCATGGATGTTCTCACTAGACATTTGCAAGAGGATGTACCTTGGTGTATGCTTTTTGCTGATGATGTTCTTCTTGTTGATAAGACTAGAAAGGGAGTTGAAGGTAAACTTGAATTATGGAGGTCAACCTTAGAGTCTAAAGGTTTTCGCTTGAGTAGATCTAAAACGGAATATATGGAGTGTAATTTTGGTAGTAATAGACCTAGTGAGGGGATTGAGACTTTGGGCGATCAAGTCATTAATAAGAGTACACGTTTTAGATATCTTGGATCTATTGTTCAGAGTGATGGTGAAATAGATGGGGATATTATTAGCAGAATTCAAGTTGGATGGTTGAAGTGGAGGAATGCATCGGGCTTGTTATGTGATAGAAATGTACCCCTCAAACTTAAGGGAAAGTTCTATAAGATGGTAGTGAGGCCTGCAATGCTTTATGGTGCCGAATGTTGGCCATTAAAAGAGAAGCATAATACTAAGTTAAGTGTGGCAGAGATGAGGATGCTCAGGTGGATGAGTGGCTTTACCCTTAGAGATAGGATACGAAATGAGCATATACGTGAAAAGGTTGGAGTAGCTCCAGTAGAAGATAAGATTAGAGAGAGTCGCCTTAGATGGTTTGGTCACATAAAACGGCGGCCTTCCGATGACCCGGTTAGGAGAGTAGAGGTATTAGATTTGACTTAAGTTAAGAAAGGTAGGGGTACACCTAAAAAGACTTGGTTAGAAAATATTAAGAATGACCTTTCTTTATTAGATTTAAACGAGAATTTGACTTTTAATAGGACACAATGGAGAAAAAGGATTCATGTAGCCGACCCCACGTAGTGGGATAAAGGCTTGATGTTGTTGTATTAAATTTTTTTTGTAGACATATCGACTAAAATAATATATGTGATATTTTTTTTTAAAAAAAAAAAAAATTTATGAAGGCAAACTCACATACATATCACATACGCAAGTTTCAAACTCGAGACATTTTGGTTGATGTCTAGAGCTCCCAACCAACATATCAAGATGAGCTACATTAAAGAGAAAGTTTTGAAAAATATAATATTTAATTGAATGCATACAATTAGGCATCAATATTGATTTCAAAAAGTTTTTTCACATCTCTCAAAATTTTCTCAAATATAGTTGATGAAATAGAAATCATACTTGTCAAAGTATATTTCTTACATACAAAAAATCAAAAGTAGCCATAAGCTGCAACTTAAATTAATTTTAATTATATTGCTCATTTATAAAGTTTTGTTATAAGTATAATAATTATCATTTGTAAAATATTACATCTTTGACCTTTGATGTGCCTGCATAGATTGCATTTATTTGCATTGAATAAATATTTGTAAGGCTTTTCCCAAAAAAAAAATATTTGTAAGGCAGGCAGTGATCAGATAAATTAAATGCATTATTATTTTAATATTTTAAACATTTTTTTTCCTTTATTATTTTTAAAGCATCTTTTTATTTTAAAAATAAAAAAAAAATTATCAAAACATATAAAACTAAAATCCTTATAAAATAATGAATGAAATCCATTAAAAAAAAAAATCTATAACTTTTTTTAACATCATTTGTATTAAATTGAAGAAAAAATTATATACATCAATTAAATTATTTTTTTTAATAGAAATAAAAAGCATAAATACAAATTTCGCTAAAAAGTCTAATATTTAAATATAAATAGAAGGATTGCATAAACAACAGCTATTTACGTATTAATAAAAATTACTATTAAACTATTTATATTTTTTAAACATAATTCCTTAGTGATCTATAAACACATAATATTATATAAAATTAAAAAATAAAAATAGAAATTCCCCATTTAACAAAGGAAAAAATTTCGTTTGGTTATCATGATGTAATTGCCATTAGAAAAAATTTAAACCCATTGGATTTACTTTGAGATTAGTGGTATATGACTAATTTATAAGACATTACTTTAAAAAAAATCAAAAAATTTTAAATTCATCATAATATAAATCATATTATTCACATTAAAGGCCTGTTTGGGGAACTTTCTTACAACTTGCTTTTCAGAAAGTAACTACAGTTTTTTTTACTACTATTTTCTTACTGCTTTCAATAAATTTTGTACTATAAAATTATTTTTACAATAGCTTTTGAAAAAGTTAATTTTCTCACAAATTTAAAATTATCCCAAATATATCTTAAATTAAAGACAAATTTACCTACGCACCTGTCAAATCATACATATTCATAAATATGCCACCGACTCTCAAATATATATATATTTGCATGTGTAATAATTAAATTGTATAGAATTTGGTAGGAACAAAAAATACATATTTAAATTTTCCATGAATTTCAATATTTAAATATAAATAGAATGATTATAATTACAAAAATAGCAATTATTTAAGTTTTACAAAAAATAACCACTAAATTAATTAAATTTTCTTATGCATAAATAAATAATCTTTATTGATGATAAAACCCTATAAACATATATCTTGATTGATATATAAAAATAAATAATATTAATAATAATGATGATAATAATTAAAAAAAAAAAAAAAGAAACCCCCCTTACAAATAATTCCCATTAAAGCTTTCTTAGGGAACTAACTTTACCTCCTAACAATCCAATCAAATACACTCAGAAGTAATAAACCATAACCGGTCCGGTCCGGTCTACCCGATACGAACCGGAAAACTATCAATCTCATCCATCCACGGGTTGATCTCCTTGACCGGTTCAACCATCCTCAACGCTTTCCAAACGGCACTATTACACTTGAACCCCGACCCCAACGCTATTTGCCAAGTGCGGTCACCCTTCTTCATCCTCCCCTTCGCCTCTGTATACGCCAACTCATACCACAATGAGCTACTCGACGTATTCCCGAACCTATACAATGTCATTCTCGACGGCTCCATGTTGGTCTCCGTCAGCCGAAGGTTCTTCTTGAGCTCGTCGAGAACTCCCCTACCGCCGGCGTGGATACAGAGGTGTTCAAAAGCGAGCTTGAAGTCGGGAATATAAGGGCGGATTGATTTGATGCGGAGGACGCGGCGGGAGAGAAGGGAGGCGAAGAAGAGGAGTTGTTCGGAGAGGGGGAGGCCGAAGGGGCCGAGGGTGGTGATGTTCGTTTTGAGGGCCTCTCCGGCGACGGACATGAGGTCTTTGGAGAGGGAGAGGCCGGTGAGCAGGGAGGGGTCTTGTGATTGGAATATGCAGTTGTAAAAGCGGTTGTCGGAGCCTTTATGGGTGCGGACGGTGCGGAGGAGCTGGTATTTGGCGAGGCGGCGGTCTTGGTGGATGTTGGAGAGGAGGACAGCGGCGCCGCCGACGCGGAATAGACAGTTAGGGAGGAGCATGGAGCGGGTGTTGCCGAGGTACCAGTTGAGAGTTAAGATTTCTGTGGTGATAATGAGGCAGTAGGAGTTGCGGTGGACCTGCATGCATATAAATGAATAAATTACAATATAAATAACTAAGTAAGATTTTATAATTTATTATTATATTTTATTTTTTTATAAAAGAGGTGCAACATAAAATCTTTCAAAACGTCATCCATTTTAATACTATTCTCCCTCAAATACCTTTTTTTAAGACTTTTAAGTTTTAAGCCAATTAAAATCAAACACACACATCATCTATACAAACTTTAAACCTAATTTTTTTTTAGTTGGTAACCTTTTATTTTATTTTGAAAAAAAAAAAAATACTAACTTGTAAAAGATGCTTTCCAAGGTCTATGGAGATGAGGCCAGCACTGCAACCCATGCCACCAAGATTGTGGGTAAGAATATTGTCCCTAAGCTTGTAGTGATTGACAAGCATGGAGGAGAGGGATGGGGTAGGGTTGAAGAGGCTACAATTAACTATGAGAATACCAATATCCTTTGCCTTCACCCCTGTCTTGGCCAAGAGCTCATCTATGGCTCCGAACATGACCGCCTGGGCCTCCTTTCGTGCCTCCATCATACACGGATTTGCTGGAATCCTCACATTGGATTCAGGAAAATATGTTGATTGCCCGAGTCCTGATCGCTCGATCACCCTCTCCTGAAATCAACATTGTTTAAATAATTTTATTATGAAATAAGAGAGAAATTATTGAACATGAAGAAATAATATTTTCTAAGTATGAGTCACAAAATTTTTCCCATCTATTTTTTTTTTTATATTAAATATAAAATTGGTAGACATAAGATGTATCAAAATCAACTCATTTATGATATAGAATTCATTATGAATCTCTCGATCACATCATTAAGTCTTTGAATTTTTTGATAAATGCTTATATTAATTAATCAATTTTTGTGAATAAATATTTGAAAATAATAATAATAATAATAATAATCTCATCATTTTAGATTAATTTATAAGAGATTATCTATAGAATTTATCTTCTGTTAAAACTAATATGAATATTAAACTTCACAAATGCCTTAATCTAAAAATATGATGAAAAATTAATCACAATCATATTTGATGAAATTATTATTTAGCAAAATAATAAATTTAATTTTCATAAAAATCTATTTCTAATAAGTTCTATTTAATTAATTTTAGGATTATAATATTATGATTTAAAACAAAACCACAAATGAGTATCAAAAGTAACGCAAATAAAATTCTTTCTCATTATTTTACTTACACATTTTGTCATTTTGAAAATTTCTTCTCCAATAAAAAAAGGAAAGAAATTATACCAAATTGATAAATTCAAAAAAAAAATAAAAAATTCAGCTTACTTGAAAAGCCAGACTCTCCTCTGTGAAAGCTCCTGTGAGCTTCGCCCTCTCAATATACCCTTCTCTTGTGCACTTCTGCATCTCCCCAGCCTTATAACAAGCGAAGTCAAGCAAGTAAACGGGGCGAGGACTCTTCATGAAGTAAATGGTGGAGAGGAAGACGATGAGAGCAGAGCAGAGCACAACAGAGACGAGATTATACTGAAGCTTGTTCCAAAGTAGGTGGAAGTCGTCGGCGGTGAGAGCGGGGAACTTCACCGAGGCGGCGGCGAGAAGAGAAAGGAGGAAGAGGTACATGGCATTTGAGACTAAGTAATGGTAGACAAGCTTCACGTATTTGAGCTTTACGGATTGAATAAAGCTGGGGATTTTGAGTTCTTTGTTTGGAACAGAAGCTTTGTCTTCCATGGTGGAAATCGAAGCACAGGAGAGCTTGGAATGAGAGAGGTGGATTGGGAGAGAAGGAGTTTAAATAAGCCGGACGTTCAAGTCTTCAAGATGCCAACCGGACAATGAAGGGGCCACGGTTTAAGCTATCCAAGAGTATTATGGCTTTATTTTGGACCACTTTTTTAGTGATACTTTTTATTTTTTTGAACTCATATGGTACTGATTGAAAATAAATTTAAGAATTTTAATACGCTGAATTATATAATATTTTTATTGGAAAATTACTATTATTTTTTTTTTGTTTTTTGTTTTTGGACATTTAGGCCATTTAAGGCAAACTCACACACACCACGCATACACATAGACTCGAACCCTGAACCTCTTAGTTGGAAGCCAAAGCTCTCAACCATTAGGCCAAAGAGAGTTGTGTAAATTACTATTATTGATTCATATAAATATTAAATTATACATTATGGTGCTATTTCATCTTTATGTATATAAAAATGCGATCAAAATAAAGATTTTTATTATTTGACATTTTGTGCATCTCATTAATTTTTTACATGAAATTTATTATTTATAGAGATCAAGCATTTTTTTATTTATTTATTTTTTACAATGAGCTAAAATAATTTAAATGCACTCAAGTATAAATAAAGTCTTGATCCCTAACCTCTTAGTGCCTGATCGTATTTTTGCTCACATTACATCACGAGTAAAAAAGAAAGTTTTTTCTTTAAAGAACAACTCTTTAGACATGAAAAATCGAAAACCCACACTCACTAATTCAATGAATTCATAAGATATATGTTTCCAACTAATATATATATATATATATATATATATATATATATATATATATATATATATGCGAATACGTCAATTTGATTAGTGAATTAAGAATGCGCAGAACTGTTCGGTGTATTTGCACTTTTAAATTTTTTTTTACTAAAATGTTACTTTAGAAAGCAATACTAAAATTGTTCTTACAAATCTTTGCTTTTTTTAGCTATTTATGTTTTTATCTATTTTTTTAGCTGTCATAAAATAAAGAAGAGTGAAAAAGTTATTTAATAAAATAGCTAAGTGAGATAGATCTAAAGCAACAAGGGCATGTATCCTCAATGCTCATGCTCGCTAATATATCTATTTATTTTTCTTGATAAAAAGGAAATCGGCCAAGGTTGGTTTCATTAAATCATGCTACAATAAATATTTATGTTGCATGAGATATTTGTATTTATTTTAGATATAAATATAACAAATTTGGGGTGAGAACAGTCTGATTTCGAGCTGTCCGATCAAAATAGGATCGAAATTAAATAAGCCGGCTTGAAGTAGATTCATGTCATGATTTGATGCGGTTTAAAACTTGGTTGGCCTGAATGTGAATTATGCATGTTTAAAATGATTCATTTTTCTTATATATATATATATATAGACTTTTTTTGAATTTTTTTTTTTACTGTTTTCTAATGCAATTTTTTAGTACAAAATTTTTTAATTCAAAAAACTTTTGGGTTAAAAAACTACTTTAAAAAATAGTAAAAATCCGGTCTCAAACAAAGCCTAAATTAACATATTCAATCCACCTGTTGATCTCCAAATAGGAGAAAAAAAAAAAAAAAAAAACAAAAAGACTGAACCCGTCCAACCTCCTACTCTAGTCGATCGGAGCCAGCTACTATAGCTGAGAGTTTCATAAGCTCCAATTGAAGCCCACTCAACCCAAGTCCACTAGAACGAACCCAACATCCATCATAACTCTACCTCAATAGCCCACTCAAGGCCCAAATAGCAACTCAGCCCACTCACTCAAGCTTAGCGTAATTCCTCTCCTTCTCAATAATGTTCATATCGTTATTAATGTTGGTTAACAACATTAGTATTGATATTATAGTTATTTAAAATAATTAAGTTTATTGTTTCTATTATTAGTATTATATATATATATATATATATTTATATATACACACACACACAAACAGTTATTTATATATACATTTAGTTATTTATGATTACTAATATTTAATGATTTACTATTCTTTTATATATATGTGTGTGAAAAGAAGCAAAAAAAAAAAAAAAGTATAAAAAAAGAGAAAAGAAAAAAAAAGAGAGAGGAAGAAAAAAAAATTCAAAAAAAAAAAGGAAGGAAATTTAAAAAAACAAAGAAAATACAAAAAGGAAGAGGGCGAAATTAAGTTGTATTTTTGTGCATTTCTTGCCGACACCGGTCAACGTGAAGGTATAACTTTTTAAACTCAAATATTTCTGTATTCGACATTTGCGGCACACCGGAAAATCGCATATACACACTTTTCTTAGCGTGGTGGGAAGGGAAGTCAGTACGGTGCCTACGACGAGACGATTAGGCCCTATACACGCTCTGGTAGCGTGGTTGAGACTATTATAAGTACCCTTAAGCGCTCATGTAGCACCACGGGGGAAAGAATCATGCATTTTCAAATAGGTACAATCGAAGACCCATACACATATTTCTTGGCGTGGTGGGGATGAAAACTACAGCCGCGGTACCACCCAATACCGATTGTACACATCTTTCTTAATGTAGCAGACATGCTATGAATCCTGTAATTTTTTCTGAATAGGGGAGATGCCAGGTGATTGCCAAAATTTTCACTGACATAGGACCTTATTTAAAAAACACTTGAACAATTAATAATTATTTGCAAACTTGAACTGGACGAAATATCAAGAAGATTTGAACACTTATAGAAGACATAGACTTGAATCAAATGACGACGATATGAATTGGAACTTAAACCGCATAGGGGATTTGGGAACTCGAACTTGAACTTTGTTTGAACAATGAACAGGGAACTTGAGACTTGAATGGACTACAAAGAATTTGATTTGAACAATAGGGAACTTTGTTCGAATGCAAAGAACTCAAACTCAAATGAATTACAGTGAACCTAATGCGAACATAACTAAATTAACATAAGACTTGCAAGCTTGAATACAATGACAAATTGGACTTGAATTTGAACAAATGAAAGAGCATTAGACTTTAAATTGACAAAGGCATGGTCGAAACGAAAACATCCAAATCTAATAATAACTCTGAGCATTCAAATACATTCATATGAACCCCATGCAAGCAAGTACAACTAGAAAGATTTGTTTGATTAAACAAGTGTGCAAGTAAGTAGGGATGAAGGAACACAATTGCATCTTTAGAATCAACAATGACTTAACTTCAAGAAAATACATTAACAAAGGAAAATCAATACGTAGTGATCATAACAAATTGATGATCAAGACTTGTTGAACAAGCCTTCAAATGTATATCAATGAACGAAGCTAACATGAAGCTTGCAATTGCCAACATGATTCACTTACAAACGAACAAACATATTTGCTTTGACAAACGCATCGACGCCCTGTATTCATGGTATTTTGACTTCGCCAATTTTTTTTGGAGTAATTATAACACTAAATCGTAATCCATCTTCACCATAGTATTTTGATTGTAATATTTTATTTGTATAATTTTTTTTCATAATTTTTTGGCGCCGGTGAAAATTCTTAAGAAATTTATACCTATCGGTACAAGTAAGGATTTCGAGACCGTCATGTGTCCAATTTGCAAACCGATTTCATCGATATTTTTTAAATAAAATGATTTATTTTATGAATATATTTCTGTAATTTTTTTAATCCAAAAATAATTTATTTGAATTTTATAATAAAGAGTTGATTTAATTAAATACTAAATAAATATTATATTATTATATTACTATAAATATCTTAAAGCATTAATTCATTTTTCATTAAGATCCATTTAATACCTAAGACTTCGACTAATAGAAATGTTTTAAGTGAAATTTGGGAAAAAGATAAGAAAGCGAAAAGAAAAGCTTGAATTTGGTGGTCGCGTTGCGATTTTCGTCAGTCAGACTAGTTGGGATATTTACTCGTTTCGTTGTAATTAACCTTTACCCTATTTCTGATTTCAAATATTTTGTATTTTTGGTATTTTTCTGATCAAATTTGTATTTTGGTTACCAAAAAATATAAATAACTTTGTATTGACAAAACTTTCATAGCGTAACTTTTTGTATGTTATAGATATCATGATTATGAGAATTTTGAGTTTTATTTGAGATTTTTTACTATGCAAATTTGAAAATAAAATAATTTTTGTATACCCAGAAATTTATTTTGACATCTAAAATTAATAGTGAAGTACAATAAAAGTCTTAAAACATCATTTTATACAATTCTTGATATTTTGATAATTTTTTAAAAATGTGCATGTTTGCCTAATATAATTCTTTGTTGTCTACCGTTATGATACTTTGGACATTTTTTAAATTAAGCTCAATTATATTTATTTGTTGCAATGCATTGAAAATGAATGTGAATATATGTTTAAAATTACTGTTATAGTATTGTGATACTACTATGTGTGTAAAAGATAAGCAAAGACTGGTTAACCCGTTAGTTGGAGACTAATTGACCTGTACATTATAGTGGGCCACGAGCTTTCCTTCAAATACTATGGGCTAGTTTTATCCTCTATCGATTCACGTGATACTGATTGGGAGTTATAAGGAGATGATTACTATGCCGACAGATAAAGAGTGACGACTCTGTTTATTAAGCCAACAGTTTACTGATACTGATACAATACTGGAAAATATCATGATAGATATAACCTCTTACTTGTTTAGTGTGACTACTGAAATACAAGTTTTTGAGGTATTGTTCTTATTATTATATTGATTTATTATTATTATACAGATTTAATATTATTGCATTATTTTATTGCTCCTCCCACTAGATTATTATTGTTAATGATATATATACTGAAACTATTTGATACTACTAATTCACTGTATTGGTATTATGCATGTGATATACTAAGCACGTGATATAGAATACATGAATAGTTTGGGTACACTCTTATATGCTTTTATTATATTAATTCAATTTCAACAGTCTTTACTGATGTTTTGATTTGATGTTTTATCTGATTTCTTTACTGATTGAGATTACAAATACAATGATTATTTTATAGATTTGATAACCATACTAGTTTACTTCTTTGTTAGCTTTCGTACTATAGTATTTTACATGTTATAGAACATGCAACTATTGTATATGAATTTTATTATTTCTGCACTAATTCAATGATCATAAGGATACAACTATTATGATTTGACTGTTGACATACATATTGCTTATTTATCGTACTTTGATTTCAATTATAGGTTTTGGTGATCTGCTCAGCTTTTTAAGCTTATTATATATGATTAATTGATTTTAGGTCAGAGTAGGGGAACATGAGTATGAGACTGGTTAGAAATCTTTAGATTTTGATTTTTTTATTTTAGTTATTTTTGTACTCAGGATAGAGTAGTTATGATTTGATTGTGTACATCCTGAGTAGTGTATATAATTTTTTGGAATGAGTATAGATGTGTACATTAATATTTTGAATTATAGAATATGTTATACTATTTCTTACTGATATATGACATTAGATAGCTCTGATTGTTACTTATTAAAAGATTAAAAGGATAATTCTTCCAAATTAGATCATGGGGCATTACAATTGGTATATGAGCATAGTTGTTGGAAGAATTAATCATTACCAGAGCTGTAGGATTTGATTGAAAGTTGGGTAGGATAGGTAGTTTCAAGTGTATTATTTTGCATACATAATTGCATGTCTATATTATTCAGATCATACTAAATTGTGTAGGTGAAAAGATAAATGGATTATCCAAAATCTAATGTACCAAATGTGCAATATATTACAGCTCCAATGCCATCCGAAAGTATGATGAAATTGGCTACTATTATATCACATATTATTGGGGATGCACATAGTAAGTCAGATAGGAGCAAAGAAGAAGAAGAAGATAAGCATTTGCAGATATTTCATAAGCTAAAGCCTTCATTGTTCAAAGGAGCTGTAGGACCTCAAGCTATAGAAGACTGGTTACTGAGGATAGAGAAAATCTTTGACAACATGGAGTGTCCGGAGAGCTAGAAGGTGTTGAGTCCAGTAATTAGGTTGTTAAGCCTAAGTAAGTGTCCCAAGGCTACCAAGAGGGGGGTGAATTGGTAGTTTTTAAAATTTTAAACCCTCTTAATAATAAAGTTGAACCGAAATAAAATTTTCTTTTAAAGTTAGTAGAAAAATGTTTTTCAACCACAGAGTTGTTAAAACTGAAATTTAAAGTGCGGAAACGTAAAAGCTATAAAGTAAATGACACCAGATTTATAGTGGTTCGGTCTATAACCAGACCTACATCCACTCCTCAGAGGCACCCTCTGAGTATTGCACTAATACCACAAAGTGACTCTCCTTTAGCACCCACAGCAAGGCGGAGAAGCCTGTACAAAACACTCTTTTCACCACTACCCGGTGCGGCAGAGAACCGTCGTCCTTTCACACTCTCCTAGTGTGGGCAGAGAACCCTACGGCTGTTTACACTCTCCAAGTGTAGGCAGAGAACCTTCTTCCTTTCACACTCTCCTAGTGTGGGCAGAGAACCCTCGTCTGTTCACACTCTTCAAGTGTCGGCAGAGAACCGGACCTTCTTGAATGATCTTCTCACAAGAATCTAGAAGGAAGAAAGAAAAAGAGTGAAGAAATCCAATTCCACAAGTAGAGACTCTTACCTTAGCAATCCAAGTGAAGCCTTCTCGCTCCAGTGGTAGGAATCCTCCTTTGAATGCTCTCTTCCACTCTCTTCTTGGCTATTCTCTCAAGAGGCACGAAGATCAAATGACAAAAAGATTGGATGGCAGTCTAATTTGAACTATTTATATAAAAGACAAGTGAAACCGCCCAAAAACTACAAATTTTCAATTCTGTACGCAGTGGATCGTCCTGTACGATTCTGGATCGTCCTGGACGATTTTACTTAAACGATCTGAAACGACCCAATTTGTATATGTGTACGAACTGACTTCGTACAGCTGATCGTTCCGTACGAACTTGGTTCGTCCAGTACGAACGGTTATTACAAGGTCGGTTCTAGAAACTGCTGAAAACTGTTCTAAGTCGGTTTATCGTTTGAACGAAAATGTGATCGTCTGGACGAAAATTTTCCTGAGAGCCGATCGTCCTGGACGATTATTTATTTCGTCTGGACGAAAATTTTCCAGAGAACCAATCGCCGCGGACGATAATTTGTTTTCGTCTGGACGAAAATTTTCCAGAGGACTCGTCGCCTCGTACGATGGTAAAATTCGTCTGGACGAAAATTTTACAGAGAACCCATCGCCTGGTACGATAATAAATTTCGTCCTGGACGAATAGGACTTAGAAAATTTTTCAAAGCAAGTTCCTATTCGTTCCAAGTGCTCTATAGGAGATAACTGACAGATCGTCCAGTACGATAAATATCGTCCTGTACGATCAGTATAGAATTTTAAGATCTCCTTATTTGTGTGTGTGAGATTTTATTCACTCAATTACAATCACTCCCTTTCAAAATTAATTCAAAGAAAAGACAAACATCAATTAAACAAAATATCTCATGTTGAATTTGAATTGAACTTTTCGTAGTCTGGAGTCTGATTTTCCTGAAATGTTAGTACACACAAGAGCAAGTGCAAATCTTCTGAAATTGTTAGGAGATAACTATACATTTGAACAATAATGTTTGGAATCATCAAAACTACATAAGTTGCATAAATATAACTCATTCAAATAGCAACTATTCAAACAATCTCCCCCTTTTTGATGATGGCAAAACAATTATTATTAGTATGGTTTCAAGTTAAAACACATCTTTTATCTCCTAAACTCTCCCTGAATTTATGAGTACATTAAAATAAGGAGGCATTAAAGAACAATATTTAACGAACAAAATTTTTGTTTTTTCAAAAATTTTAACACAAACTACACAAACTTGCAAACAGAACAACTAAAAAGAGAAAACACAAACATACACAAACTAACACAAACATACACAAACTAATAATTTCTCCCCCTTTTTGACAGCAACAAAAAGTGAAGAAGAAAAAGACAAGAAATGTAAATAATTATATGAAATTCATTGTTAAAATTTAATCTAAATGGTGATTGACATAGGGTATGCAATTTTAAACTAAAGATATTAGGTCAATCATAGAAATTCATAAAATTTATGAAATGATATAACATTGTAAGTAAGAAGAATTTTTCAAAGACATGATTCAATTTAGACATTTTGATTATTGAAAATCATTACAAGTCAGATGTAAAAAAAATTCTATATTTCAAAGTTCAAGAGAATATGAATGAACATTAGATCAACTTGAATTAAGAGATTGAACGAATTTGGAAAGAAGAGAATTACCTCATGTGGTGCTTTGCACATCTTTTCAAAGTTTTGTAGCACATTTTTGTGCATTTTTCTTTGGTTGGGCTTATTTTGTGCCTCTTTTCCATTTTACAAATTTTTGTGAATCCCTTTTGATTTTTGTACATTTGTACACTGTTCAAGAGTAATTTGACCAATTCTTTCCAAAATCTATAATCTAAAATTTCAAATTTTTCTAGGTGCATAAATATCATTTGAGCATAGAAATACAAACTAAGAAAATATCAAAATTGTAATAACAATATTAACTTTTATGTAGTCTAAATGAATAGACATGAATTTAAAAGTTCTAAGTAAAACAAGTTATAAACAAATTATAAATTTAGAAAGTCTAGATTTTCTAATATAGATAATCTCAAATTACAATCGAATTTAAGCACTATGCAGATTAAAAAATACTAATGAAATTCATAAATATTAGCCACATTTCAAAACAAATCTAACAAAAACAAACTTTCATTGAAAAGAAAAGATTACATAAACATTGAATTTAAAAACATAAAAACAATCACAATAACACATATAAGATAAAAACAAAACAACAAAACAAAAAATACAACAGACACACAACAACAAACAAAAAAAATTTTTACTGTTCTGGAGGAGGAGGAGGTATGCCGCCAAAGAGGTTGAAGTAGGAGGCCATCAACATTACATTGGTATTAATTTCATGAACTTCATCTTTAATGTTACCAATGTCATGTTGCTACTGAGTAAGTTGAGCATCAAATTGATCAAACCTTTGATCAATGTGAGTCTCTAGTCTATCAAATCTCTCAATCAGATTCTGGTAATCTGATTGAGAAGCAGAAGCTTGCACTCCTTCTTCTTCTTCTTCTTCTGAAGCACTGTCATGTGCTTCCCCTTTTTCTTTTTCTTCCTTGAAGAGCAGTCTGAATGATGTGTTGTTATAGTAAACTGGCTCTTCATATTCCTCATCAGGATGCACTATATTGTACTTCTTCTCCAAAATATAAGTAATTAAGTGCCCTAATGAAATGTTCTTCTTCCTCTTCTGATCAGCATGTCCTATTTCTGAAAGCCCATAGATATGATCTATGATGAGTTGGGCTTCATCAATAGGATGTCTTGACATGATTAAAAAAGTTAGACAAGAAAGGAGAGGAGTAATGTTAATCCTATCACCAGCTTTAGGAATAATTGAGGATCTAAGGATGTGCTGGATGATTCGGGCATCTTGGGTCATACCTGAGACTCTAGCAACATGATTGTCAATCGCATTTTTTCTAATTACCCTATTGATTTCAAACCATTTGAAGGAGGTTTCTGACATTAGGGTGTGGGCTCTATATCCCTCAGTTCTTAACTTTAAAAATGTTCCAAGATCGTGCTTGGTGATCTCAACTTTTTTCTTAAAAACAAAAGAACTAATGATAGAGTGGTCAGAATTGAAACTCATGTTGGCTAGAAAGTAATGGTAGGTTTGTTTATTGTAGAAGTGGACGAGAGAAAGAATGAACTGAAATTGGGTTGAGGCAAAGAGGTGCATTACCCGAAATTTCAACTCTGTTGGGATAAGAATGCGAGACGGAGTGATTTTTGCGGAGGCAAAACGAGGAAAAGATTCCTCATTTGCCTTGGAAAGAAAGTTGTCTGGGGCATTCCTGTTTGGTTTTTTCACCAAAACCTTTTGTCTTTTGCTAGAGGAGGCCATTGTTGATTTTATGTTAAAAGGGATTGAAAAAGAAATTTGAAAGTGTGATTGTCAAGTTTGAAAAGCCTTCATTTTTAAAGGAAAACGATACTTTCGTCCTGGACGAAAATATTCGTCCTAGACGAAACATAATAGTTCGTCTGGACGAAGAAAGTTCGTACAGACGATCCAATTCGTCCAAAATGTAACGACTTTTCGTATTCAACACAACTTACGATGCGTCCCTTCGTACAGGCGTTTTGACTTGACCAATCGTACAGACGAAAAAATTTCGTACAGACGATCGAAAAGTATTTCGTTTTAATGACTCTTGAAAACCGTCCCCTACAATGAATCGACACATGTTCGTCTGGACGAACTAAAATTTCGTACAGACGAAGTTCGTATTAAAAACTGTCTTATCCACTCAACCGCTGCATTCAATCGTTCCGACGTTTGAGAGAAAAAAAATTCGTCCTGGACGATCACAGATCGTACAGACGATCCAATAAAAAACTGCTCTAAAACGGTTTAAATTTTCGCAAACTGTTCCTTTACACATCGTCCCGTACGAAAATAAATCGTCCTGGACGATTTCCTCCAAAAAATTTAAATTTTTAAATTAATAAAATCAACAAAAACAATCAGAAACACAGAAAATATAAAACAAAATCATAAATCCAAAAACAATTCATTAAAAACACAAAATTCACAAAATTTCAAAAACAAAACATAACAAGTATCAATGTTGCAAAGACATTTTAGTTAAGCATTCAAATCAATAACACCAAGCCTTGTTCTTAAAGTACTGAAGGTATCAAAGGCTAAAGGTTTTGTAAAAATGTCTGCAAGTTGATTTTCAGTTGAAACATGTATGAGTTCAATTTCTCCTTTGGATACGTGATCCCTTATGAAATGATGCCTTATATCGATGTGTTTGGTTCTAGAATGTTGAATAGGATTTTTTGAAATACAAATAGCACTAGTATTGTCACAATAAATTGGAATAGTGCCTATAGTTAATCCTAAGTCAATCAACTGTTGTTTTAACCAAAGTACTTGTGCCACACAACTTCCTAATGCAATGTATTCTGCTTCTGCAGTAGATAGTGCCACTGAATTTTGTTTTCTACTAGACCATGAAACTAATGAATTTCCAATGAATTGACATGTTCCAGAAGTGCTTTTCCTATCCACTCTACAGCCTGCAAAGTCAGAATCTGAGTAACCAATAATTTCAAATGAAGAGCTAAACTTAGGATACCAAATTCCTAAGTTTTGAGTTCCTAGTAGATATCTTAAAATCCTTTTTACTGCTGTCAAATGTGATTCTTTTGGATCTGATTGAAATCTAGCACATAGGCAAACACTAAACATAATATCTGGTCGGCTAGCAGTCAAGTAAAGTAAAGATCCAATTATCCCTCTAAATTTCTTTTGATCAACAGATTTTCCCTTAAGGTCCTTATCCAACTGAACTGAAGAACTCATTGGTGTACTAACAGGTTTAGCATTGTCCATTTCATATTTTTTGAGGATGTCCTTAATATATTTGTTTTGACTAAGAAAAGTACCTTCCTCAAGTTGCTTAATGCTAAATCCTAGAAAGTAATTTAAATCTCCCATTAGACTCATTTCGAATTCATTACTCATTGTTTTAGAAAAATCATCACAAAGATGTTTATTTGAAGATCCAAAGATGATGTCATCCACATAAATTTGAACAATAAGTATATCCTTTCCAATTTTTCTTAAAAAGAGAGTTGTATCCACACTTCCTTTTTCAAAAGATCTTTCAAGTAGGAAGGTGCTTAACCTCTCATACCAAGCCCTAGGTGCCTGTTTCAATCCATATAATGCCTTTTTTAATTTGAAAACATGATTTGGAAATTTAGAATTTTCAAAACCTGGAGGTTGTTCTACAAAAACATCTTCTTCAATTACTCCATTTAAAAAGGCACTTTTAACATCCATTTGAAACAATTTAAAACCTTTAAAACAAGCAAAGGCTAGTAAAACCCTAATTGCTTCAAGTCTAGCTACAGGGGCAAAAGTTTCCTCAAAATCAATTCCTTCAATTTGATTATACCCCTTAGCTACTAATCTAGCCTTATTTCTAATAACTACTCCTGAGTCATTCATTTTATTTTTGAACACCCACTTGGTTCCAACAACACTTTGATCTTTTGGCCTTGTAGTTAGTTCCCAAACTTTATTTCTTACAAATTGATTTAACTCTTCTTGCATGGCCAATATCCAAAATTCATCTGAAAGTGCTTGATCAATGTTAGTGGGTTCAATAGTTGAAATAAAAGCTGAATGATTGACTTCCTTGTTTAATCCACGCCTAGTTCTAACACCCTCACTTGGTTCACCTATAATTAATTCTTTTGGGTGATTTTTAGAGAATCTCAAATCTCTAGGCAAAGGGTCTTCTCTTTCTATAATTTCTTCCACATTTTCTTCCAAATTTAATCTATCAATCTTTTGGGAGTTTTCTTCAATTTCTTCTTCAACAACTTTTGGCTCTTCTATGTTTCCATTTTCATCAAAAACAACATGTGTGGTTTCTTCAATGACTAAAGTTCTTTTGTTGAATACTCTATAAGATTTTCCAACACTTGAATATCCAACAAAAATTCCTTCATCTGATTTTGGATCAAATTTTCCTAAGGCAGATTTTCCATTATTATGTATGAACACCTTGCAACCAAATACATGTAAATGAGACAAATTTGGTGTTCTACCTTTTACCAATTCATAGGGTGTTTTATTCAAATTTGATCTCACATTTACCCTATTCAGAACATAGCATGCAGTGCTAACCGCCTCAGCCCAAAAATATCTAGGAAGAGAGTATTCTGCTAACATTGCTCGGGCGGCTTCTATTAATGTTCTGTTCTTTCTTTCAACTACTCCATTTTGTTGAGGAGTTCTAGGTGCAGAAAAATTGTGATCAATCCCCTTTTCTTTACAGAAATCTTCAAATCTTTCATTTTCAAATTCTCCTCCATGATCACTTTGTATAGAAATTATTTCACATCCTAGTTTTCTTTGTATCCAAGTTGAAAAATTTCTGAATTCCTCAAATGATTCACTCTTTTGAAAAAGAAATTTAACCCAGGTGAATCTTGAAAAATCATCTACTATTACAAATCCATATACCTTTCCTCCTAGACTAACCATGCTTACAGGTCCAAAAAGATCCATGTGAAGAATTTCTAAAGGTTTACTGGTCCTAAGATCTTTATTGGACTTAAAAGAGGACTTCACTTGTTTTCCTAATTGACATGCATCACATAAGTGGTCCTTAGTAAAGTCTAGTTTAGGTATTCCTCTAACCAAATTCTTTTGGGTAATTCTTCTAAGATTTTTCATACTAGAATGACAAAGTCTCCTATGCCAAAGCCATGATTCATCAGAAACAGTTTTCAAACAAAAAGCAGTAGGAGATTGAATACAATTTAAATCTAGCATGTAGACATTGTTCACCCTTTTTCCATTTAAAACAATTTTCCCATTTAGGCTAATTATGCAGCTAGTAGGTAAAAATTTTACATTATAGCCCTTATCACATAGCTGACTTATGCTAAGCAAATTATGTTTTAAGCCTTCAACTAATAAAACATTATCTATGAAAAAGTTTTTCAAATTTCCAATCATACCTGATCCAACCACCTTCTTTGTGGTATTATCTCCAAGTGTAACCTTGCCTCCACTCCTGGCTTCCAGCGTTATGAATTGAGCAGTATTTCCAGTCATGTGCTTAGAACATCCGCTGTCCAGGTACCATATACTCTCACGAGGTCTTGTGTGAGAGTATACCTCTTCTTGATCTGATTGTTCAGCTTTATCTGCCATCAAGCAAAGGTTGGTGACTTCTTCTTCGTTTTCAGTCTCAGATGAGTCTGAAGCTGAGTCCGCCCAAAAAGCCTTTTGAAACTTCTTCTTGCCCCTTTTTACCATTGGTTTCTCCTCTACCTTCTCCTTGCTAGGAGTGGCTTTAAGTTTTGGACAATCAGTTTTTATATGACCTGGTTTCCTGCATTCATAACAAATCACTTCATTAGAAACCCTGCCATTTTTGTTATACTTACCTCTATTCCATTGCTGGCGTCTCTTCTGCTTCCTCTTTAAAAAGCTTCTGAATTGTCTAGTCATCAGTGCTATATCGTCTTCATCCTCAGGTTGTGAGTGTTCACTTTCTGACTCTTCCACATTTAATGCAAGATTCTTGTCCTTTCTTGGTTCACCTGCATCAATCTTTCTTTGACTTACTCCTTGCTCGTAAGCAATGAGTGAACCAAGAAGATTGTCAATAGAATAAATGTTCAGATCTTTTGACTCTGTAATTGCAGTAATTTTAGCATCGTATGCAGTAGGTAAACAACAAAAAATCTTATTAACCATTTCAGCATTAGTTAATTCCCTACCAAGTGCATGCAAAGAGGTTACAATTTGAGTGAATCTTGTGTACATGTCAGATATAGATTCATTAGGTTTCATGCGAAATAACTCGTAGTCATGTAACAAGATATTGAGTCTTGATTGCTTAACCTCATTTGTCCCTTCATAAGTAATACAAAGTCTATCCCATATGTCTTTTCCGCTTTTACAAGTGGAAACTCGCATGTAGTCTTCAGATTTTAAAGCACAAAAGAAACTATTTAAACATTTCGCATTTAATTGTGCTAAGTCACGTTCTTCTATAGTCCAATCTGCATAGGGTGTATCTACCCTAATTCCATCAACTAATCTAGTTGGTTTTGTGTAACCTTCCTGGACTAGCATCCACATGCGATAATCAAGTGACTGTAAGAAAGTAGACATGCGTGTTTTCCAAAAATCAAAAGGAATATTATCAAACAGTGGAGGTCTAGTGATAGAGTAACCCTCAGGTGTGTTTCGGTTTCCAAATGTAGCCATCTACGTTAATCAAAAAGTAGTTCAAACTTATGATTTTGAAACTCTGCTCTGATACCACTTGTTGAGTCCAGTAATTAGGTTGTTAAGCCTAAGTAAGTGTCCCAAGGCTACCAAGAGGGGGGTGAATTGGTAGTTTTTAAAATTTTAAACCCTCTTAATAATAAAGTTGAACCGAAATAAAATTTTCTTTTAAAGTTAGTAGAAAAATGTTTTTCAACCACAGAGTTGTTAAAACTGAAATTTAAAGTGCGGAAATGTAAAAGCTATAAAGTAAATGACACCAGATTTATAGTGGTTCGGTCTATAACCAGACCTACATCCACTCCTCAGAGGCACCCTCTGAGTATTGCACTAATACCACAAAGTGACTCTCCTTTAGCACCCACAGCAAGGCGGAGAAGCCTGTACAAAACACTCTTTTCACCACTACCCGGTGCGGCAGAGAACCATCGTCCTTTCACACTCTCCTAGTGTGGGCAGAGAACCCTACGGCTGTTTACACTCTCCAAGTGTAGGCAGAGAACCTTCTTCCTTTCACACTCTCCTAGTGTGGGCAGAGAACCCTCGTCTGTTCACACTCTCCAAGTGTCGACAGAGAACCGGACCTTCTTGAATGATCTTCTCACAAGAATCTAGAAGGAAGAAAGAAAAAGAGTGAAGAAATCCAATTCCACAAGTAGAGACTCTTACCTTAGCAATCCAAGTGAAGCCTTCTCGCTCCAGTGGTAGGAATCCTCCTTTGAATGCTCTCTTCCACTCTCTTCTTGGCTATTCTCTCAAGAGGCACGAAGATCAAATGACAAAAAGATTGGGTGGCAGTCTAATTTGAACTATTTATATAAAAGACAAGTGAAACCGCCCAAAAACTGCAAATTTTCAATTCTGTACGCAGTGGATCGTCCTGTACGATTCTGGATCGTCCTGGACGATTTTACTTAAACGATCTGAAACGACCCAATTTGTATATGTGTACGAACTGACTTCGTACAGCTGATCGTCCTGTACGAACTTGGTTCGTCCAGTACGAACGGTTATTACAAGGTCGGTTCTAGAAACTGCTGAAAACTGTTCTAAGTCGGTTTATCGTTTGAACGAAAATGTGATCGTCTGGACGAAAATTTTCCTGAGAGCCGATCGTCCTGGACGATTATTTATTTCGTCTGGACGAAAATTTTCCAGAGAACCAATCGCCGCGGACGATAATTTGTTTTCGTCTGGACGAAAATTTTCCAGAGGACTCGTCGCCTCGTACGATGGTAAAATTCGTCTGGACGAAAATTTTACAGAGAACCCATCGCCTGGTACGATAATAAATTTCGTCCTGGACGAATAGGACTTAGAAAATTTTTCAAAGCAAGTTCCTATTCGTTCCAAGTGCTCTATAGGAGATAACTGACAGATCGT
Organism: Dendrobium nobile; assembly: GCA_022539455.1. Lineage (NCBI taxonomy): Eukaryota > Viridiplantae > Streptophyta > Magnoliopsida > Asparagales > Orchidaceae > Dendrobium > Dendrobium nobile. Next base: position 67,355,755 of record CM039721.1, on the reverse strand, counting down.
CCAGTACGATAAATATCGTCCTGTACGATCAGTATAGAATTTTAAGATCTCCTTATTTGTGTGTGTGAGATTTTATTCACTCAATTACAATCACTCCCTTTCAAAATTAATTCAAAGAAAAGACAAACATCAATTAAACAAAATATCTCATGTTGAATTTGAATTGAACTTTTCGTAGTCTGGAGTCTGATTTTCCTGAAATGTTAGTACACACAAGAGCAAGTGCAAATCTTCTGAAATTATTAGGAGATAACTATACATTTGAACAATAATGTTTGGAATCATCAAAACTACATAAGTTGCATAAATATAACTCATTCAAATAGCAACTATTCAAACAGAAGGTACCATTAGGTGTGTTCCTATTTGAAGGAGAGGCAGAGAGATGGTGGATTGGACAATAGAGAGAAAATTTTAAAGGGAAGATAAATGCTTAGATCACTTGGGATGCGTTCACTACAGTATTTAGGATGTGATTTGTACCTCCGTCAGCTGATGATAGATGCAGGAAGCTTTCATTAAGTTGGACCAAGGACGTAAGACATTAATGTAATATGAGGCCAAGTTTACTGCTCTTCTTAAATATACTGCTCACTTGATCCCTACCGCTGAAGAAAAGTGCTATAGGTTTATGTAAGAGTTAAACATGGAGCTCAGACACCTTCTAGTACCTCTATAGATTCAAGATTTTTTTGAGTTAGTAGAGCGGGCCAAACTAATAGAGATTGATTTGGCAGCGCCAACATCCAGATATGAGGTGGGCTCTAGATATGATGTTAGTAGAAGGAGCAGAGATGAACCAAGTAGAGAGAGATGGTGATAAGAAAAGCATGTATAATGATTCGAGGGGATCTGCATCAGTAGCATCTTCTGGCAGCTACAGTCTACTTCCTTATGAGTGCATTCATTGTGTTCGACGACATGCAGGTCAGTGCTACTTGTTGGCGAGGCAATATTTTCGCTGTGGACAGTAGGGACATAAGGAAGTAGATTGTCCTCATAGGGGATTTGGAGAAAGAGCTTATTTGGTGCAGGACAATCTATACATATTATAGGACAGATGATTGTTGGGTCAAGAGCATACAATGAAAGATCAACCAACAGGGCAGATGATAAAGCTATTAGTGATAGTCAGAGGGAGATTGTTGCACCACGATCGACTGCACCTACTTAGTGATGCCACACGTGTACAACTTGTAGTATCTAGAAGATCAACAACAACCTTAAAGCTCTAATGGTAAGAAACTTATTTAAATGGTTGAATGACATAACATAGCATGCACAATTGAATGACATGTGATAGAATGAATTGCATGACTATATGATTTTTGATGAATTTTGATTTAATTTTTATTAGATTTCATTTTTGATTGGACAAATTTGATTTATATCGATTTATGCCTGAATCCTTAAGGGAAATGTTTGAGATGACATTTTTTTTATGGTGGGTAGATTGTAATATCCGATATTTTAATTTTACCATTTTTTTTCTAGAGTCATTATAACGCCAAATCATAATCAATCTTCGCCATAGTATTTTGATTGTAATATTTTACTTGCACGAATTGTTTTATTAATTTTTGTGTGCCAGTAAAAATTCTTAAGAAATTTGTACCTATCAGTACAAGGATTTCAAGATAGTTAGATTTTTGATTTATAAACCGATTTCACCAATATTTTTTAAATAAAATGATTTATTTGAATTTTATAATAAAGAATTAATTTAATTAAATATTAAATAAATATTATATCATTATATTACTATAAATATCTTAAAGCACTAATTTGTTTTTCATTAAAATCCATTATAATAAAGACTTCGGCTAACAGAAATGTTTTAAGTGAGATTTGAGAGAAAAGTTAAGAAAGAGAAAAGAAAAGCTTGGATTTGAAGGCCGCGGTGCGGTTTTTGTCAGTTGGGATATTTGCTCGTCTCATTGTAAGGAACCTTTACCCTATTTTTGATTTCAATTTTTTTTTTCTATTTTTAACATTTTTTTGATCAAATTTGTATTTCTGTTACCAAAAAATATGAATAATTTTGTATTGATAAAACTTTCACCGCGTAATTTTTTGTATGTTATAGAGATCATGATTATGATCATTTTGAGTATTTATTTGATATTTTTTATCGAGCAATTTTGAAAATACAATAATTTTTGTCTACCCACAAATTTATTTTGACGTCTAAAAATAGTAGTGTAATACAATAAAAATCTTAAAACATCATTTTATACAATTCCTGGTATTTTGGTAATTTTCTAAAAATGTGCATATTTGCCTAATATGATTCTTTATTGTATACAATTATAACATTTTGGACATTTTCTAAATGAAGCTCAATTACGTTTATTTATTGCGATGTATTGAAAGTGAATGTGGATATATAATTAAAATTATTGTTATAGTTCTGTGATACTACTGTGTGTGTAAAAGACACGTAAACATTGGTTGACCGTTGGTTAGAGATTGATTGACCTATTCAGGATGGTGGGCCGATGAACTTTTCTTTAAATTCTATATTTTGGTGTTATCGTCTACTAATTCACGTGATACTGATTGAGAAATATAAGGAGATGATTAATGTATCGATAGGCAAAGAGAGACAACTCTGTTTACTGAGCCAATAGTTTACTGATACTGATACAATACTAAAAAGCACTATGATAGCCAGAACTTACTTATTTAGTGTGATTATTGAAATGCATGTTTTTGAGGCATTGTTCTTATTATTGTATGAATTTATTTTTACTGTACGAATTTATTGTTATAGCATTATTCTACTGCTCCTACCACTAAATTGTTATTGTTACTGATATAGATACTGATACTATTTGATCTACTGATTCATTGCACTGATATTATGCATGTGATATACTAAACACATGATATAGAATAAATGGATAGTTTGGGTACACTCTTATATGCTTTTACTACATTAAATCAATTTCAACGATCTTTATTGATGTTTTAATTCGATGCTTTATTCGATTTCCTTACTGATTGGACTTATAAAAATGACTATTGCTTTATAGATTTGATACTCATACTAATTTACTGTTTTACTGGCTTTCGTACTATAGTATTTTACATTTTATATATCCTACTACTATTGTATATGGATTTTACTATTTCTGCACTGATTCAATGATCATAATTATACAATTGTTATGATTTGACTGTTGACATGCATATTGCTCATTTGTCGTGTTTTAATTTCTGTTGTAGGTTTTGGTGATCTATTGGGCTTTTTAAGCTTATTATATATGGTTAATTTATTTCAGGGCAGGGGAGTAGGAGATTGAGACTGATCAGGAATCTTTAGATTCAGGTTCTTTTTTTTGTTAGCTATTTTTGTACTCAGAATAGAGTAGTTATGATTTTATTGTGTAGATCCTGAGTAGTGTATATAATTTTTGGGAATAAATATAGATGTGTACATTGATGTTTTGAATTATAGAATCTGTTGTACTATTTATTACTAATAGATGACATTAGATAGCTCTGGTTGTTGCTTATTAAAATATTAAAAGGATAATTCTTCCAAATTAGATCCTAGAGCATCACATTCAACATCAAAATACAAGAAAATACATCCACTTGCAAGCAATGATAGAAGACTGGAATCACACATAATGACATTATTCACATCTATTGCTATAAAGTAAGAATATTATGAAGGATATAACTTCCTTTCTACCAACACTAGCTAATTTGCAAATAAATACACAGTAGACTATCTTCAAGCAATCATAGCTGATGTGGTGTATTGAAAAATTACAATAACTGAAATACTATAAATATAAGAGATCACAAGAAGACACCGATGCAAAATACATATGCTATTAAAAAAGAATAGTATTAGCAGTCATCAAACATAGCCAAATGGACTGAATTAAGTGTAGTTATGCATTCATATGTAAAACATCAGGGGCATGCAATAGGCAAGACAACATGTAAATAGAACCTCTTTGAATGTAGGCATATAACATGCTATTCTGAAGCAAGAATTGAAGATCACAAAGAAGTTGTAGAAGAAATTATATCAAATGAAAGAGTCTACAAACCATATATCAAGGGGGCCAGTGAATATGAAAAAATCCTACAGTAAACATTGGTTAAAATACAGATGAATCCACTAGTATTCTATGACACAAGGCAGACATACTATTGACCCCTATACCTCAAACCACATGAGAAAAGACCCAAACTGGTGAATAAAGCGATAAGCGCCTTGGCGCCACACATCACTTGAAGGGTCAAACGACCTCTGATTGCCAAACGGATGACGACATTGTGATTAGAACATCGAATTTTGCTAGGTCGAGGCCCCTCATAGTCGAATTGGATGAGATAGGTCAAAAGGACAACTGATATTCAAAATTAAAGCACGAGGCTGATCAACCGATGTTGGATCGATGAACAGACTTCATTATTATGTCTGGAATGTTGTCAACCTCTAAAAACTATATTTTTTTTATTCAATTTGAAGCATCCATATTGGTGGTAAAGATCCCAGGGCAACAACAAAAATTTTAAAGAAAATTGGCCTCATCGCTTTCCAAATGATATCCATTCACGAAGTAAAATTTTCCATTGTGACGGGTATAACACAAATACTTAAGAACTACATTTTCTATATTTAATTTGGATAATACGGATTGGTGGCATGAATTTCAAGACAAAGCACAAATATTGAGGAAAATAGGCCTCGACACTGCCCAAATAAAGATCAATTATGAAATGAACTTCATCACTGCACTTAGAACATCCTAAATACCTAATGATGATAGCCAATTTGTTCAAATTAAAATATGCAAGGAGGTTGACGCGCATCCCAAGGCAAAGCATAAATTTCAAGAAAAAGGCCGCTCTTCATAACCCAAATGTCATTTGATTGACAAACAAACTTGGTCTTTGTGTTTGAAATACCATCAATACTCTAAATACACTGTCAATTTGTTTGAATGAGGTTGTGCATGCAAATTGAGATAGTTCCAAAGCAATAACACACATTTTAAGGGAATTAGGCCTCGGTGTTGCCCAAACAAAGTCCGATCATGAAATGGAATTCATCGTTGTCTCCGGAATATCGATAATACCCTAAATGTACTATCAAATTTTTTTTAATTTCAAAATTTGGCAAAATTGACATGTAAAATGAAAGAATCGGCAAGCAAATTGAGAAAGTAACACATAAATCAAGATGCTTTTTGACTTATTAGTGCAGCCCTGTCATTTTAAATTAATGATGTAATAATATGTCATTGTTATGGCTATTAATTCATAAAATTTGTACCAGGATTAGGTGTGAAAATAGGGAAAAGCAAAATACTAATTAATGTGTTACCTTGTTTAGCTAAAATTCACCCATTTCATCTTCCTGTCACAACTGGTTTCGTAGTTAAAATAAGGATATTCAGCTATCTTTCTATGATTGTTCACAAGCTCCCTATCATTTTCCTTGACCTAACATCTAACCTCCTTCTTCCTACCTCTTCAAAAAAAAAAAAAAAAAAAAGAAAAAAAGAAAAAAAAAGCTAGTTGCCTCTTTACTCGGACGTTTGATCTCCCCTCACGTGTTTCCACACTATCTCTAGCAGCCTTGTAATCCTATGTCAGTAGTGCCTAACCAAGTCGCTCTTGCCGATTCAAGCCATAAACCTTTGTTTCCCCAGTGTTTCCATTCGCCTCTTCTACCTACCAGGACCACTGCACTACCGATTTGTTTGCATAATAAATCCACTCATTCTTCCTCTAATGCATGTCCTCCATTTATAAAGAAGTCGTTTTAATTTCTTTTATTTTGAGGCTTAGAAGGGGGTTTTGGCGTGAGCTCTGCTAGTGTTTGGCGCTCTTCATTCCCATCTTCTCTTCAAAGTGCCATCTTCTTGAGGAGGGGCTTCCCCTCCCCCCTGCCACCTTCCCCATGGCTTCTTCTTCTTCCCACCACTCAAATTCCCCCCCCCCTCCCCCCCCCCTTCCCCGCACCTATATGCATACATTCTATATTCCCACAAACCTTAATTTCATATCTAATCTCACCAACAAAGACCCGGTTGCTACAGACTTCTCCCTCTCCTTTATTCCCCCTCCTGCCAAAATATCCTTCTCGGCTGATGATTTGGCGATGGGTGTCCTCGATTGGAGCTTGTCGCTGGTCGGCTACTCAATTGATTTCAGACCTACTTATCTGGCTTTATAAAATTCTATTAAAAAGGCTTGGTTGCCCAAATGTTCAATTGATCTTCTCTCTATGAACGATGGTTTTTTCCTGTTTAAATTTTCTACACCAGAAGATTTTGATGTTGCTTGGACGGGAGGGCCTTAGTTTTTCTTTGAAAGACCATTTATCTTACAAAAATGGACCCCTAAATTTGAACTAAAAAGGGATAATTTCACATACATTCCTATTTGGATTAAAATTGTGGATCTTCCGTTGGCAGTTTAGAACCCTCTTGGTATTTCAAAAATTACTAGCTTCATCGAGCACCTGCTTGCTGTTGATGCCCTTACGGCTGGGAAAACAAGGTTAACATTCACTCGAGTTTGTATCATGATTACCAATGCTTCTACATTACTAGATGAAATTCCTATCTCTTTGGATGGTGATGATGTTTCTCTCAAAGTAGTTTATGATTGGAAGCCTATTCCATGCACTGTTGTGGTTCTCGTGATTCCATGGAATCATCCTCCAACTATGAACTGAGTAAAGTTGATGATCCTCCTGATCATCACCTAAACCTGAAGCCTTAACAACCCAAGTCCTCTAGAGCCAAAAGTGCCAAAAAAGCGCACTCCACCAAGTCCAAATGACCCTTCCCCACATTGGTTGATGTGACATTCATGGTTTTAACAGCCCTGATAAGGTTTTAGCTTGCAAAAACTTGACTTCCTCTCACCGTATCGACATGATTTGCATCATTGAAGAAAAAATCTCCTCTCACCACTTAACCAACCCTTGGTTCCTGAAGTCCCATAAGATTTACCCCAATGAGATGTACTGTAATAATTTTTGCTCCTCTGCCCCTGGTAGAATTTGGGTTAAGTGGAATTCCAATCTGGTTTCTTTCACTCCTACCCTAGTTTCTTCTCAGATTGTTTATGGTCTCTTTCAATCTGGTGCATCCACAAGTTTCTTAATTTTAGTGATTTATGCTGCTAACACCTCTATGGAGAGGTCTGGTCTTTGGCAACACCTCTCTTCTTTGGCAGAAAGTATCACTTCCCCTTGGATTATCATGGGGGACTTCAACTGTTTCAAGGAGATGAAGGAAAAATTTGGGGGTACTCCATCTCATTTTAGTCGGTTAGGAGAGATGAATAATTAGATTGTGGGCTCCAAAAATTCAGCCCCAGCCTCCGCCAGTGACTGTTGCTTTTTTTCTTTCGACGAGGGAGTTTTAACAAAATAAGTTCCGGGGTAAAATTTGGAAGGCATATGTGTTTGTACATATGACACTACCCAAAGATTTCGCCGTCATTTTGCGAGGACTTTATGATCTGAGTTCTGGTTTCCTATAGGCGCAAGCCCCTATAGTTAATTACCCCTCCCGATAATGAGAGAGAAATTTTGATTAAGGCTAGTCATCAATAAGATACGTAGAGAATATGCTTTATCTGGCATATAGTAGCAGCAATGGGCATTAAGATTTAAGAATTTAGAAAGTTTGAATGTTTGGAAAATTTGATATTTAAAATAAAAATTTCACCATCTTGCACTTAAAGCGGATGGTGGGGGAATGGATGATGGACCCAATCAAGATCTCATGGTTCTATCATCCTGGGCCATCGTGGTCCCTGGTCTACTTAGTCAGAGGAGGTAGTCGACCAAACCTGATAGAAGGATCCTTGTCGGCAGCCATGGGTTACTTCGTCCAAGGGTATCTTGTAGATCTACGGTGAATATTTGTCTAAAGGGACAAATTTGAATCCACCTTAGCTAACAGAGGGCTTTGTGCCCTATCAATCATATCCTATTGATTTATATCTCAAGGATTTGATGCCACTATTGAGCGTATTGGCTCTGGCCATAACAGATATTTTGTGGTGCCATTTGGCGACAAAACCACCCGGTTCATAGGGCCCCGGGTCATAACCATTTATCCTATGATGTCATTTGACAGCAAAACTGTCGGTTAGAGAACACGTACCACATCCTTAATGGTAGGAGATTATTTGAGAATGGATCATAATGATATTTTTGACTAGACATTTGGCTCTTTGTGAGCTGAAGTAAATTTTAATTTGTCCACCTCGGCAAACTATTACGGAGGATGGATGGATTTTACTTTAAGTGTTGATGTATATATTTCAATTTTAAATATTTTGAAATTTGAGATTTTTGGAATTTTGGTCTTTGTGGATATTTGAGGTGGCATTTGAAAATATCTGAAATTAACCCCTCTGGTTGAGATCTACATTCAACACAGCCATCATTAGGGTATTTAGGGTCATTTTCATTTGTGGCTTGAACCTTGCCGACCCTATAAACTTATTGATAAGGGATTGGGTTTCGTAGGCTTTATTCCTTTATTAGTGAATTCTCTTAATTATAGGTCTTAAAGGCATAATATGAATGTATTAAAATAAATATATCGGTCGTCACAACTGTATATTTGTTTAATGGTTCGAACCCTATCAATTTATATTAATCCGTATAGAAGGATCAGGTTTGAACTTGAATTCACTTATTGACCCACACAGTATCCCTAGACGTCACGTGTATATTTGTAACATGCTCGCCGGGGCCCATACGGGTGTTTTGGGGGCATTTAATAGTTAAACCCTATCGACTCCAATTTATTCGTATAGGATGATCGGTTTTCATAGGCTTTATGCCTTTATTGGTGAATTCATATTATTATAGGCCTTGAAGGCATAATATAAACGTATAAAATAAATATCTCGGTCGACCTCGTAACTGGATATTTATTTAAGGGTTCAAGCCTTTTCTACTCCCATTTTCCTGCACAGGAGGATCAGGCTCGAACTTGAATTCACTTATTGACCCGTGCAGCATCTCTAGATGTCACATGTATTCCCACAACATGTTCGTCAGGGCCCATGGAGGTGTTTAGGGGTATTTTGTAATTATTTATTGAACCTTGTTGACTCCTATTTACTTGCTTATGAGGATCGGGTTCAAATTTATTGACCCGTGCAGCATCCTAGACGTCATGTGTATATCAATAACATGCTCACCGGGGACCATGCGGGTGTTTGGGGGTATTTTGTAACTATTTATTGAACATTGTCGACACATACATAGATACATGTGTTTGTATATGTTCACAAGCATATACAAATACTTCTAGTAATGCCATACACAATTAATGTTAATAACTGACATCATAAAAAGTAACTATGACTCAATTAACACTAGCAATAAGAATAAAAGAGATGGCTGGAACTAAAACTAAAAAAAAAATCTGCCTTGTTTATCTTTTGATATGAAACGGGCTTAAGAGATCGTAGAGGGATTGATTTGAAGGTGGTTTAAGTTAAATAAGTGGGCTGATAATTGGATTGGACTTAACAAATTAGAAGGGATTAAATGGGTTTGTTATTACAAGTTTTCTAAGAGCAGAATATAGGCTTTAGTGGACTATTTTAGGCTTATAGTGAAGTGCTTCTGGGCTGATTTCAGCTAAGTATAAGAAAATATAAGTAGGCCTTAAGGCTGCAACAGGTATATGCGGGCCGTTTGAGGTGTTTGTGTGAAGGAAAGGTATTAATGGGCTATGGCTAGCTTAAGTGCCGAATCAAGGGGCTATTTGGCTAGATGATACGAATGGTAATAATAGTTATCCAAGTTTAAATCTGATGTCACTTGAAATCAAGTCTGCCAATGCATATCTACCATGTTGAATCATATATACCCCTTTCACAAAAAAAACAAAAAAAAAAAAAAAAAAAAAAAAAAAAAAAAAAAAAAAAACAAAAAAACAAAAAAACAAAAACTAGACTTGAATAGACGAATGTGGTATCCTTGAAGAAATTTTGACAGATTTCTTTTGACTTCACCATAATTTCCTTAGATATGGGATCAAGATCTGAAATCTAAAATGATGAAAGCTGCCATCAATAAAGTACTCACGTGACACAAAAAATAAAACAACTTATTCCTTTTTAAAGATTATGTACTTCAAACAATAAGATAGAGAATGGTTTGGAGTTATAAAAGAGCCTAAGACAATGACTGGTTGATGGAGGTAAGCTCTTAAGGATCAGTGGAGTTGGATTCCTTCATGCGAGACTAGAGGGTGAGATCGGATATGCGTTTGGGATGATCGCGAGGAGAGCTGAAGCTTGAAAGGCTTGCTTTTTGAAGTGGAGGTGAAAGTTGAAGTAGAGGAGAGCAGTCCAGTGGAATAGAGGGCAGGATGGGAGGTCTGGACTTTGTTTGCTGGGTGTGGAAAAAGAGATCCCTCCAACACAAGAGCTTGTTTTCTTTTTAAATTTCACTGGACCAAGGAAAGAGTCGCGGCCAGATGGTGAATAGGTAACAGATTGATGAGATTTCGACCGAACGAGGTATTGCATTAATGCAAATTAATGTGAATTTGACTTTTTTCCTCATTTATCACCTGTCATTTTGTAAAACTTTTATTAGGTTTATGCTATACTAATGTTTTAGTTATTCACTCATTAATTTAACATGACAAAGATGCATCAATCAGGTCAAAGGCTACCTCGATTTGCATGCAGTTTTTATTGTTTTGCATGTTGATTGTCTCATTTAACGTGTCGAATTCATTGAATATTGAAATTAGAAAAAAAATAGTGGAATTAGAGTATTGCCGATGTTTCAAATACAACAACGCAGTTCCTTTTCACGATCAGACATCATTTGAGCACCCCAAGGATAATTTTTATATGGGGCCACCTCAATTTGCATGCATAACCTCAATTAAATAAATTGGTAGTGTATTTAGGATGTTGTCGGTGTTCCGAACACAACAATGTAGTCTGTTTCATGATCGGACATCGTTTGAGCACTATGAGGGTAATTTTTACATGGGGCCCCTTGATTTGCATGCATAGCCTCAATTGAACAAATTGGTAGTGCATTTAGGGTGTTGTCGGTGTTCCGAACACAATGACACAGTCTGTTTCACGATTGGACATTGTTTTAGCATCCTGAGGGTACTTTTTATATGGGGCCGCCTCGATTTGTATGCACAACCTCAATTGAACAAATTGGTAGTGCATTTAGGGTGTTGTTGGTGTTCCAAACACAACGACGTAGTCCGTTTCACGATCAGACATTATTTAAGCACCTCGAGGGTAAATTTTCTTAAAATTCTTGCTTTGCCTTGGGATTCATGTCGACCTCCCTGCATGTTTTAATTTGCACAATTTTGCTATTATTCCTAAGTATTTGAGATGTTCTGAACATAGCGACGGAGTCCGTTTTGTGATCAGATTTTATTTGGGCAGTACCGAGGACTATTCTCCTTGATATACATATTTGTCTCGAAATTTGTGCCATCAATTTTGATATTCAAATTGAATAAACATAATGTTGTTTTTAGAGGTTGATAATATTTCGGACGCAATGATGAAGTCTATTCGTCGATCCAACGTCATTTGATCAGCTTTATGCTTTAATTTTGGATGTCGGCCATCGCTTTTGACCGATCTCATTTGATTCGATTGCAAGAGGACTTGACCTAATAGAATTTGATGTGCTGATTACAATACCACTATTTATTTGCCATTCGGAGGTTATTTGACCCTTTAAGTGTTGTGACATGCCAACCTGCACGCTGCTTGATTTGTCATTTTGTACTTTTTGCATATAGTTTGAGTTATAGGGGCAAACTAATGCCCCCCAATAAATATGGCACGCATCCAGAGCGTATCACATTTGTTGTGAGTCGGTTGACGGTGTTTACTAGCCTCTCTTTTTTTTGTTATTATTATAACTGCTTTTTGACACATTTGTATTTTCTCCTTATGCAGGAGATGTTCTGTTGGCAGAGACCTGACGACTTTTCACTAGGTGAGCCCAGTGAGGTTTCCATCTGGAATGCGATCGACATGAAGGTTCCTTATGGCAGTGCTGACGTTCGAGATAGACTAGAGCAGCACCAGGATATGCTATAAGGGCGGGACATCTTCCATATTTCTTTGCTCGCTCCCCCTACTTCAGAGCTTTCTAGGGATTCTGTTACTTCTGAGGACTCGGATAGGTGGGTTACTAGTCTCAGACTATAGTGTGGGGAGTACCACCCGCTAGAGAGTTCCATTGCACCACTGAGCATGGGGACTTATAACATTTTGGAGCCAGTAGCTGATGTAGTAGAGCCTATTGGGCAGTCGAGAGTTCTTGGTCATCGGTAATTATAGTCAGCACCTTTGGAGTGGCCGAGAGACTCTACAGTGGGGCAGGTGCAGAGTTTGGTTAGGGGTTATGTTTGTTGGGCATGCTACGTTCTTCAGGCACACAGAGGTACCCTGTAGGAAGTGGGGATTTACGAGGCAATTTACGCCTCACTATTTGACTACAGGCGCCTTCCTTCCTCTTGGGCCCGAGGTTTAGTTGAGTTCTGGGACTCAGGTAGTGGTACTTGCTGGAACGGTACAGAGGAGCTCATGATTACTCTTTCAGACCTCCGGACAGTGCCAGGGCTACCGATTTTTGGCCACCACTTTGAGGAGTGTGTTCCTCCAGATGAGCAGTTATTTCAGCGGGTCCTTTCAGTAGACGGTGATAAGAGAGGGAGGTTAGTACTGCCAGATGTTTACCAGGTTGCACTGCAGCACTACAGATAGAGGCATAGAGCGTCCGACCTGTCGAGGCGTGCTAGGGCTTCCATACTCGTGGATGTTTGGATCAGCAGTTTTCTCCAGGAGAGGTACCTATCTTCAGTTGGGGTTTCACTACATGACCCGTTTGGACTCGGTTTGGAGCGTGTTGCTTCATTATCAGAGGAGACTGCTGAGCCATTTTCTACCAACAGTTATACTTTCCCAGGGTTGCCATGTGTTAGTGAGGACTTATTTTTGGTGGGATTTTTGGCTACTTGGCTCTGCACTTTTGTTCATCCTCTCAGAGCAGGGTCTGTTAGATGTAGCATACTTATATCCGCCAGTTAGTTAGCATAGGTCCAGAGACTCGCTTTAGCTCCAGTGACTCTTGCTAGGATGTACCGTGGTAGGGTCTCTACGTACTACTTTTGAGGCTGCTTCTCTCGAGCTACGGGACCTAACTTTCCCGTGGCAGTACTTATATGGATGGATTCACTTGCACATTCAGGTCACCTTTTATGTTATGTAGTTTCCTGCTTACTTCTCTGAGAGAGGGTACCCCACTGTTCTCCTGTTGTCTCAGGCGTCCTCTACCCTGGAGTCGGAGAGGATCCGACTTTTCTTCTTTGCACCACAGTTAGTTAGAGATCAGTTCTCTTTTATTCACCAGCAATATGTCGTTGGTTTATCGCCTCACCTCAGAGATACTATTATAGTTGATGGGATTGATCACAGAGGTAGATGCATACTTCTGCTCTGTGGACAGAGTTTGATAGTTGATGAGTACCTCATCAGCATACGCCCAGGCTGGTTGTGTTACCGTTCAGGTAACATTTTGATGTTGGAGGGTTATCAGCCCAATAGGGTGGCTAGGCAGTTTGGGTACTCTCAGGCTATAGATTTTGAAGGTCGGCCAGTTGTTCTTGGAGCCATAGATGTTTTATGCATGGAGACTGTACTACAGGAGACACGTTTCTTTACAGTAGCAGTAACGTAGCTGCACTTGCTCAGGCTTGGCACTGGGTCTAATTTTCTTCTAGCTCAGCTATCCAGTTGAACTGGCATTAGTTTCACGTGACTGAATTAGGTGCGGTTGTCCTTTGGTTCTACTATGGAGCATGGAGCTAGGAGATACGAGAGCTGCGTACATGATCTTAGGTTGCCGAGGAGACATAGTTCCAGCAGGGATTTTTCAGACCTTACTTTTGAGAGAGGTACTTTTTCACCCGCCCTTTTTTTATCAGTTATTAATTTGATTGAATATTGATTGCTTAATTTTCTCTTAATATAGGGATAGATACTGAGGCCCATACTGCTACTGGGGTCGTAGTTCCTTCTTCTCCTAGAGCCTCGGATGTGACACTTGAACCACCTCATATCGAGACTACTAAGCCTTTGCATAGACGTGCCAGATCCCAGTGTACTTTATCTTCTCGGATGTTTGTAGACATTCACACTTTACTTGGGGATTCCGGTGAGAGTTCGTAGATACTAAGGAGATCAGACTTTACCAGTTATAGTACGCTGGACCCTCCGAACGACTTCTCTTTTTTGGTGTATCCTTACGGGTCTTTCTGTCCTGGGGAGTCTTCAGGGGCTGGTGTAGGCTTTCTTTTTGAGTTTCTTGAAACACCATTGTACACACCAGCGGCCTTAGACTTAGTACTTGTGGAGTTTTCTTTCTTTCCTGAGTGCCCCCAAACTAACGCTGCAGGCCCTTCTTTTATTCCTGCTGGCTACTCTACTGACTCTGTGAGCCCTTCAATAGGTACTCGTTTGTTTTAAGTTAGTTCATTTTGATGCATTATAAAATTATCTGACATTATATTGATTGCTTGTGATTCTTCGTGTAGTGCTTGAGGGGGTCGACTACACTTCAAAGATTCTTTGCCATGTTCCCCTACCCTTGAGTTTGAGGAGTGTTGAGAGGTGCAGTCAGATCATAGAGCTTTTAAGAGATCTGATTTCTAGTATTGATCCTAGATCCCCAGAGTCTTGGATCGAGTTTGTTCCTACTGCTGACTGACTCCTTGGGATAATTTCCCATTTTGGGGTGAGCACTATAGATTTACTTTTTTGGGAGTCGATGTGCCATGAGGCTGAGTCCTACATCTGAAGACTGAGGTCTCTTTCTATCTTACAGACCAATGCTACACTTTCAGAGCTGGAGGAGAGGGTTGCCATACGACTGGGCCTGGCTGATGACATCCACGATAGGTTTGACAGTAGAGCTGTAGCCTTGAGGAGACATCGTTAGAGCTCTTTCAACATGACCCAGGAGTTTGATAGACTGACAACCCACATGCAGAATCACTGGAGAGATGTTAGACAGGTGATGTCGTAGAGGTTTCACTTATAGGAGAGATGCGACCGGCGTGACCTCCTTACTAGGAGGGAGGAGCAGTGCCACCAGGCTTTACACTAGGAGATGGTGGCAGCTGACTCTTTGTTGACACGGGTTGTGGAGGAGCTTCAGACTACTCAGTTAGAGTTCCAGACTTTGGCTGAGGTTACCTAAAAGATAGAGAGTTTACAGGCTCGCCTCTTTTGACTTGTAATTATATTTTGTTTTCCTGAGAGTTTTAACATTGGTGTTTGTACTCCTTTAGTATCTTGAGTCTTAGTGTACTTGTACCTCATGTTTATGATCATATATATGAATGGAGGATTTTTTTGGTTCTTTTTTATGTTTCTCTTTGGTTGTACTCTGAGCTGTACTGAGATGTGTTGTACTTTGAGTTGTGTTGCTGGTACCACAGGGGATTTTAAATATTTATTTGAAGATCTTGGCATGCAACATGATGTAGATCCAAATAAATATTTAAAATGCCCCCTGTCTCAGAGGATAGTTACGAGCAGTGTTACTTTAGTCACTAGTTAGAATTAGTAGCCATTAGCTTTTGCTCAAATTTTAAAATTTTTAGCTTTTTCTGTCCTATGCTTCGTGCGACGGACTTGACAAAAGACTTTTAGGTTTTGGATTCATTTAATAATACCAAATGTGGATAGTATCTTGATCCTTAACCACTTGAGGAGACTTTAATCTGAGTTACTTGAGTTCATTAAATTAGGAAAGCTAGGATTTAATTGCTCTTTATCTTTTAGTTGTTGAACTAAGATTCCTCTATTGCAGCCTTTCTTATGGCATGTTGAGTAGATATAACTGCCAGCAATCCGGCCATATTTGGGCGTACAGGATTTGGTATTTTATACCCATTCAAGCTTCAAACTCGAGCTATGGGAAATGTGCTCTCTGATTCTTAATCTTCTGAAGTTGATGGATTTGAATTCATCCTTTGTGGTTGAATACTGGAATCTACGCACATTTGGTAGGTGTTTGGGACTCCTTTTTTTCATTAGAATTTTGATTCTCCAGAGAATTAGGAGAGTCTTGTAGACTACGACTCCTATAACTCATCGAATCAAATCAGCCTTCATTCTTCCTGCAGTCCCTACTAATAGGTTGATGAAGTGGGGGTTCCACTACTATAGCCTTTCTTATGGCGTGTTGAGTAGACAGAGCTGCCAACGATCCAGCCATATTTAGGTGTGTTAGATCTAACCTTTTACACCCATTCGAACCTTAAGTTTCAAGCTGTTGAAAGGCTTCAAACTTTTTTTGGCTCAAGTTATTGGAGCGTATGGTCACAAAAATCTCTTTTTTGACTTTTGAAATCTTAGTACAGTGGAAGGAGAGATGTCCCAAATTTCAAGAAAAATCACTCACATATATGCTGATAATAGAAGCCACATCCTGATTTAAAGGGATGTTCGTAGTTGATGATTTTAAATATTTATTCGAGGATCTCGGCATGTAGCACAATATCAACCCAAATAAATATTTAAAATACCCCCTCCCTAGCAAGGAGATTTCAAAATAGAGTATATTTAGCCTTTTCAGAATTTTAAATATTTATTCGGGGATCTTGGCACACAGCGCGATATTGATCCGAATAAATATTTAAAATAGCTCCTTCCTTATAGAGATATTTTAAATTGAAATATGTTAAAAATTTGAAAATTTAAATATTTATTTGGGGATCTCAGCACGCCGCGCGATGTCGACCCTAAAAAAATATTTAAGATGTTTTTATTTTTTTTTTGCAAAATTGACATTTCAGAGTCTTAAATATTTATTCAGGGATCTCGGCATGTGGCGCAATGTCTACCAGAATAAATATTTAAAAATACCTCTAGAATTTTGTTTTACGAAATTAATATTTCAGAGTTTTAAATGTTTATTCCGGGGTCTCGGCATTGCGCCGCGATGTAAACCAAACAAAATATTTAAGATGTTTTTTTTATATATTTTTTTTTGCAAAATTGACATTTTGGAGTCTTAAATATTTATTCAGGGATCTCGGCATGTGGCGCGATGCTGATTCGAATAAATATTTAATAATACCTCCAAAATTTTTATTTATTTTTTTTGCCGAAATGAATTCTTGTGTCACAAGAGAATTTTGAAATATATATATTATACATATGCTAGCGGGAACATGAAAGATATCCAATAGAATTTTAAATATATATTGGTTCCTATGCATGATACTTCTTCAGGTATCAACCGTTAAATTGGCGACATAGGCCTTTGACCATCCAAGTCGATTCCTCTCAGGTACACCTTCTGAATGACGAATGGACCTTCCCAATTGGACACAAATTTTCCACCAATTTTTCAGTGTGGAATGATTAGCCTTCTCCGTACCAGGACCAATTCTCCTTCTTGAAATGCTCGATGACATACTATTCGATCAAAAGATTTCATCATCCTCGCCCGATAAATCTCCAAATTTTATTGAGCTTGTAGTTTGACTTCATCAAGTGCATCGAGTACTTCTGTTCTCAATTGAGCATTTTGCTCCTGAGTCATATTATACTGGATAGCTACACGGAGTGATGATAGCTGAATTTCCAATGGCAATACAGATTCAACCCCGAACATTAGTGAGTAGGGAGTGGATTTAGTCGGTGTCTTGTAAGTGGTACGATACGCCCATAGTGCCTCCACCATTTTAGTGTGCCGCTCTCTCTTATTCTTGGTGAGTATCTTCTTTAACAATTTTCTAGCATCTTGTTAAAGGCCACTGCTAAGCCATTGGCCCTTGGATTGTATATCGATGAATATCGCCAATCGATCTTATGTCGCTCGATGAACTTGTATATTTTAGTGCAATTGAATGATGTGCCATGGTCTGAGATCACGCGGCTTGGTACACAAAATCTGTAGATAATATTATGGGCGAAGAAGTTAATCACATGCTTAGAATGGGGCTGCTTCTATCAACTTAGAAAAATAGTCTGTTGCTGCTAGTATAAAATGATGTCCGGCTGATAATGGTGGATTTATCGGTCCAATTATTTCAGTTCCCCAGCATTCGAACAGCCAGGAAGCTACTATTGGGTGCAGTGGTTTTGGAGGCTGATGAATAACATCACCGTGAATCTGACACTCGTGACACCTCTTAGCATGGTCAATGCAATCCGTCATCATTATTGGCCAATAGTAACCCATCCTCTTAATTTTAGCGGCCATTTTGGGACCTGATTGATGTGCACCATAAAGTTCTTCATAGATTTTTGCTACTACTTTATCAACTTCTTTGGTCCATAGGCACCTTAGCCACATCTAGTCAAAAGCTCATCGATATAACGTGTCATTGACAAATGCATATCGCAGCACCCTTTTTCGGATTTGTGTGGCCATAGATTTTTCTATCGGGAGCTTGTTTTCTTTGAACTAGTCAATAAATGGCTGCCTCCAATCATTTTTGACTTCAATATCTAAATAATGTCACCATGATTTTGAAGCTTGACTAGCTTTACGTCTCTTAGCCACATTATATTCTTCTGAATAATTTTTCATAATGCTCTAATGGAGGGGTTGAGGCTCAATTGGGATTTTATTATGCTTTCCTGAATTCAGTACCTCTTCTGCCATCGAGAATTATACTAGAGCAGGCTCCAAATTTGACGGTTGTAAACTCCAATGAATATAAGCTTATCCTCATTGGTATTTGCCATTTCCTTGGCCAATTTGTCCAAACAATCTGCTTTGCCATTATGCCCTCGAGGAACTCAAGCTAATTCAACATTTGACAACTATTTCAGGAGCTCAAGGGTTCACTGATGATAATGGGCTAGCTGAAGCTTGTAAATCTTGTAAACCCCTAAGACTTAATTTATTATAAGGTGAGAGTCGCCAAAGACCCGAAGATTTTGAATTCTGACATCCATTGCAATCTCAAGTCCCACTATTAAAGCTTCATACTCAGCTTCATTATTGGTTTGAGGTTCAGTTAGACTAAATGAAAATCTCATTATGCCTCCCTCGGGTGCTAAGAAAATGAGGCCGACGCCAGCTTGGGCCCTAGCAAGGTTTGGTGGTCGGGCAGGTTTTATTGATGATGTCCCATCAAAGTAAATCTCCCAGAATGACAACTTCTCCTTTTCCTCAACCTGCATAATTTGTTCATTGGGAAGATCATCATTAAGCGGGGAGTCTGCCGGTATAGGATGTGCAGCGAGAAAATCTACCAAGGCTTGTCCCTTTACTATCTTTTGTGGCAGGTACGTGATATCAAACTACAATAATAATACTGCCCACCTGGTCAGGAGACCTATCAATGTTGGTATTGTCATCAATAACTTCAATGGATCGATCTTTGATATTAGTGTGATTTTGTGATACAGGATGTAGTGGCGAATTCTGAACTACAAAAATCAATGATAGGCAAAGCTTATCATATAGAGAATAGCGGATCTCTGCTCCGATCAACCTCTAACTGATATATTAAAGTACATTTTCTTTTCCTTCTTCATTATGTTGGGCCAATAATGCTCTAAGGGACTCTTCTAGTGCTGTCGTGTACAGTATAAGTGGCTTTCCCGGAATTGGAGCTACGAAAATGGGAGGATTCAACATATATCTTTTAATACTCTCAAATGCTTCCTAACACTCTTCATCCCACTTGAAATGAATATCCTTCTTCATTAACTTTGAAAATGGTTGGCATCTACCCGATAGATTCGATATGAACCATCGAATGAAAGCCAATTGTCCTTGTAGTGAGCGAAGCTGTCGAAGGTTCCTTGGTGGTGTCATCTCCGTAATTGTCTTGATCTTATTGGGGTCAATTTCAATTCCTCGATAACAAACAACATATCCCAGAAATTTTCCAGAAGAAACACCAAAGGCGCATTTGAGAGGGTTTATCTTCAGATCAAACTTTATGATTCTCTCAAATACGATCCTTAGGTTGTTTAAATGATCCTTGCGATTAATGCTCTTAATAACTAGGTCTTCAACATAACACTCAACCTTCTGATGTATTGATTCATCGAAGATACGTGTCATTGCCCGCTGGTAGGTGGCACCAGCATTTTTCAGGCCAAAGGGTATGACCGTCTAGCGGAATATGCTGATGGGAATTCTAAATGCTGTATGCTTCTCATCTTCAGGTACTATCTTGATCTGGTTGTAGCCCGATAATCCATCCATAAATAAGAACATATCATAATTTGATTTGCTGTCCACCAGAAGTTCAGACACAGGGAGCGAAAAGTCATCTTTTGGGCATGCCTTGTTGAGGCCCCGAATATCGTTACAGATATGAATCTTACCATTCTTCTTCTTTACCGGGATGATATTGGCAATACAATCAACATATTTTTCTTCTTAGATGAAGCTCGCCTCTATGAGCTTCTTGGTTTTGGCAATCACCTATTCTTCTATCTTCAATCTTCAATCTCATTCTTCTTAAAGCTTATTTGACAGACACCACCTCATGCTTGATGGCTAACATATGAACTACCACATCAGGGGATGAGTCTGACATCTCAACATATGTCCAGGCAAAGCAATCCCTGAATTCATAAAAAAGCTCTTTCATATCTTCCACTTGGTCTTCTGGTAGAAGAGAGCTAATGAAGGTTGGACGAGGGTCCTCCTAAGTCCCCAAATTAATCTCTTTTAGCTCATCCATAGCAGCCGCTTGTCCACCATCTTCAAGCTCTTCAGGTGCAGGCTCGGCTTCTATGAGCTAATCCTCATAATCGTTAGCTGTATAAACCTCTTCGGGACCTTCATCATTAGATTCAATTTCCTTGCATGTAATGGCATGACACATCTCTCCTTGGGAATGCCTTCTCACAATAAATTCGGGACCTCTTCTAGTGAGAATATCCTTTCCTCGTAATGTATGGGGATTTCTTCGATACCAAAGCTTCAAGCAAAAGTGAAGTTATTGCATAGGGGTGTAAATTCTGACTTTTTTTTATAACATCCTCTGTATATTTTTAGTGATGAATATGGGCATTCTCATAGGCATTAACTCCCTACGTTTGGTGAGCTTGTAGAGCTAGTCGATTCTCTTCATCTCTGCGCTCTTCACATTTGTAAAATAGGGTTCCTGGTCCACCCCTATTTCTTCGAGGAGGCACATAAAATATTACAAGTTCCTCAACATTATGCATATCTCGAGGGATAATTTTCTTGAAATGTTGTGGGGAATACGTGTGGCTACACATTCATTATCTAAAATCGAGAGATAATCTATTCTATTTGAAAGTACATATTGCACATTATTCATGTAGATAGACTCATAGTCGTAGTCATCGTCTGAATATTTTACCTTCTTTTCTCCCTAGCTGTTGATTGGCGTATTTCCTGAGATTTAATAGGGATGGCATCATCTTTATCTGTGTCACTCTCTAGATGAGGCATATATTTTCTCGATTTAGGAGTGATTGCTGCTTTGAGAAAAGTCGGCGTTGCCTTCTTTCTTTCCATCTGTTGTTGACCTCATTTTTGTATGAGATATCTAATAGGATCCTAAAGACAATTCAAACTCAAATCAATTCATATCTCAATATCTCCAGATTTTTTGATCAAATCCAGATTTAAATCCAATTCAGATTCAGCATTAAATCCTAAACATTTAGACACTCAATCAATCATTCAGTTTTACATATATCTATTCAGTCAATCAATATTCAATCAAACACCTTGTTTATAATCAAATTCAGGTGCTTCAATCATACCTAAATCATCCAATTCCTAGTAAATCAAGCTTCAATTCATCAATGATCCTATAAATCTTATCTCTTAAGTATATGTCCAGTGGTCAATCACCTACAAACTTATACTGCATGCAAGAACCCAAATCAACTACCTAGTGTAGTATGATGGCCCTTAGATTCTAGTCAAAATCTAAATTATTTCATTAATTTCTTATATATATATATATATATATATCAATTTCTATATCACTAGCTCCCTAAAGCATGTGATTGACAAGTCTTATCTACTCAAACTAGCTCAATTGATTATACACACATGGGTCCTCTCCAGTTGATCTCCAATTTGGTCCAGAACTTCATAAACTTTCTTGAAATCATTCTCCTAGTGAGTTGAATGCAAATGATTCCATTGGTCTAGTCACTAGATGATCGGGTCAACTGAAACTAGACTTGGTCAAGTCAAAATACTTGGTCAAATCTTCTTTCATACACAATCATACCCATGCAATGTCCCTATTCCTTAAATCCTTTCACAAATCACCTCAAAGGCATTTAAACATCCTCCCACAATTCTACCTTGGCTGTTTGACTAGTTGACTGGTCAAACAGTCAACTCTAGCATAAAATAGGCTTAAATGGTCAACTCAATCTATTCATCAAACCTAACCCAATCCAGGCCCATCCAACCATTTGGATGTATTCTAGGAATGGTTTGGGTGTCACCTCAGCTCCCTTGACCACCCTTGATTGGTCAAACAGTCAAACTAGAGCTTAAGTGAGCTCTAATGGTCAACCCGATCAAACCAAACTCCCTAGACTAAACCAGACCCTTGCAGCCCATGGGATCCACTCCAAAAGCTTCCCCAGGTTCAATCCAACCCAACCCAGGCTTGGGTTCGATCCTATAAAGCCCAGTCAGCTCGGATGGTCCCCCCCCCCATGTGGAAACTTCTGGCCACCCCAGCCAGTACACTCCACTTCTCTGCCTCCTAACCACCCGGGACATGTGTCTTGCGTTTAGATCATCCGCCTGATCGATCCCATCCGTCCAAAATGAGCTCCCACTCCTGGAATAGGCAAGAGGGACGGGATTTGCTGATTCCAAGCGATCTTCCATTCGACTCACCCCTAGAGAGCTCTATCATTTCATTTTGAATTCCCAGTGACTTCCCTTCATCCTCTCATTGATTTCTCGGAGTTTGGTGGCTGCTAAAAGCGAGATTAAAGCTCAACCGAAGCTTGGATCGTTCAAGTTGTTATAACTCCCTGTAGAAGCTTCTTCTAGGATGGAGGTCTTCTGAAGATCAACACGTGGTCAATCTACAAATTCAAAGAAATTTAAATCAATCGATTCCATTGTTTAAAACACGGTAAATTCCGAACCCTAGGAATTTACTTAGTTTCCTAAATAACTCTCTGTTGAATGCATCAAATAGCTTAAAAAAATACATCCCCATTGTTTGTTTGATCCTTTTATACCTCTTTCCCAAGTTTAAAATAATTTGGTTTACCATTTTAAGAGAACGAAGCAAACAAAATTATTCTATGGTTCTCGGCTAACCAGAGGTTGAAGATGAACGCATGACCGTTCGATCCATTCTATTTGGATTGTACGGTTATGATTTTATCAGAATAAGGTTCGGCTCAATCGGTTAAAACCTCGGTTAAGCCAGATTGTCACCAAACTAGATCTAGGTCGTCTTCTTAGACCACGGGATTGATCTCGCCCGTCTATTTCTTTCTGAATTGAGATTGAATTTGTGGTTTAAATCCCAACCGTTAGATCCCTGCCGTGTTGGATCTAATGATCTAGAGGCATGCCGCATTGGATAAGTAGTAGGACTTGCTTGACCGCCGCCGTCCACGCGGTCACACCTGCTGCAGACGCGTGTCTGGTCAGCGCCGCCAGCTGACTGGACAATTAAAACTTTAAAATAAATCCAGAATATCAAATTTTGATAGGAATTTTATTTCTCATCCAAATTTAGACTTCTTGGGCTTGTTTTGTTCATATTTTTAAATACTATATTTTAAAAATAATTAAAAATTATTTTAAGCTGTATTTTCTTAATCATTTCAATAATACATAAAACATTATCCTATTTTTAAATAAAAATATATAAATTATTTTAACCTGAATTTTGGCAGAGGTATAATGGGGTTTAATGTTGATCCTCTGTAATTTTCTCAAGTCTATTTGATATATATATCTGTGATATTTGAATTTACAAAAGTCTTGGTCATGATTTGACCTAAACTTTTGTAAATTCAAATATAATCCAAATCAAATCCAATCATTGCATATTAGGGTTCTATGGAATCAGTAGGAGTCCCTCTCTTACTGATAAGTAGACTTGGTTCATTAATTAAGTATGTTTCCTTAAAGATTTACTTGTTTTAGAATGATAGATTATATATGTATATAGTTATCTATATACATATATAATCATCAAATCATACATAATTAAAGCATGGAATTGAGTGGAAATATACTTGGAGAGGTCTCTTTCATCTCTAAGTGTTTTCAATTCAATTTGATATAACTATATCTCCATAGTAAATTATTTGGTTCATTGGTCATGTTATGGTCCATAGCCTAATAATTTACCATGAACAATTCCATAGAACATTAGGATCCATTTCTTTTATTGCTCATGATTGTTATGTTGTGGTGTGATTGCAATGTATATGTCCAAGGGTTAGTAGAACTTTGATTGCTAGATTATAACCTAGTGACACTAAGGACAACAATTAAGGTATGTCTTAGTAAACTTAGATCAATCTAGGATACACATCACACATCCCTTTTGGGATGAAACATGAACATAGAAAACTAGTGTCATAAACCTTTGATCAAATACACATTGATTGGACATTAATTGATCTCAAACAACTAGTAGATTTAGGTGATCCCTCTTTAAAGATCTTCTTCTTTTGCTTTAATAAATTCAAATAAAATTCCTAAAATCTAAATAAATCTTAATCAATTCTAATCAGCTCTCAATCAAATTTACAATCATTTAAAATCAAGATCAAGCTTAAAAATTAATAAACCCAGATTAAGCCTTAATCAACTCTTAATTAAACTCTAATTAAATAAATCAAAATAATCTAAATAAAAGTCTTTAAAAATTCAAATATATTCTAATAAACCCTAAACTAAATAAATAATCAATCTAAAACCAATTTTGAAACTAAATCCCTTTTAAATAATAATTGATTCTTAAATACTCTTAATAAACATTAATTAAATAAATACTTTAAAATTCATTTAAAATTCCAATAAATGCCAAAGAAATTAAATAAGTTCATTTAAAATCAAATCAAATAAGAAATTCATTAATTTTAATTTTAAATAATTTTCTAATAATAAATTCATTAATAATTCACTAATTAGATAATTCATTTAATAATTAAATAAAAATGCTAAATAAATTCTTAAAATTCACAAAAATTTAAATAAAACTTAATAAAAATCATAGAACAATATTTGAATTAAAATAAAATTTTAAATAATTTTTAAATATTAATTCATTAATAATTCACTAAATAACTCATTTCCTATAAATAATTAATTAAATAATAAATAAATTCTAAAATTCAGTAAAATTCATTTTAAATCAATAAAATTTAGAGATTAATCTACCTAAATTTGAATGAAATTTTATAATAATTTTCTAATTTTAAGTCCTTTAATAAATCACTCTTCTTTAATAAAATTCATTAATATTTAATAAATGATTAAAAATTCTAAAAAATTCTAAATATTATAATAAAATTCATTAAAATTTAAATTAAATTCTAATTCATTTAAACTAAATTATTTTGATAATTTGATTTAGATTAAATGAGTTAAGGTCTTTAATGCCTAAAGTTTGATTCCTTTTGGAGGGCATTAGACATTTTGATTTAAAGAGGCATTTAATACACTTAAATAACCAAAATATCTCCTATGTATTGTGCACGACTCCTTTTAGGAAGGCACTAATACATTTGGATTCAGAGATCTTCAAACCCTTAATAATAGACCGACCTTATGTGGCATACTCGACTCCTTTTGGAAAGTATGTCACATTGCATTCATAAGGTCCCTTTCTCTCTCTTTAATAAACTTTTAGGATTCTCAAATGAATACTTGTCTTCTTTATAAGATGGGTATTCATTCTGAAAGTCCTAGGACTTATAAATTGATAACTTCATGCACTTAGGGAGTTATCAATATATAAGTTCTTTAAAACTAAATTAAATAACTCTAACTTTTAAAAGTGAAATAATTTAAAATTCAAATACACTCTACTTTAACTTCAATTAAATTCCCATTTAGCCTTTAATAAATAAACTTTAATAATACACGTAATTCAAACAATAATTCCTATAGGACATTTCCAAGCCACACGACATCTTTCACACACTTAGATGCTTGCTAGGACTACCAACTTTAGCCTAGGCTAGGCCAGTGGTTTGTTGTGGTTTTGTTTGCGGGTTTCTTGCCTAGAGAGCACCCATGTGTGTTTGTTTACTTTCTTGCAACTCATAGCATGCATATTTACTTTTCTGTTAGTGCACCAGAGAGCAGAGTGAATAAAGTGAGGGCTGTGTATTTTACTTTTTTGTCTTTACTTTCGTACATTTATAACTATTCAGAATGCACTCATAGCATGCATAATTACATAACTGCCTTTATTTTCCTGTATTTACTTGCCTACAAAGTAGAATGTTCTTAGAATCTAATGTACTTATAAAAAGAAATGTAAATTTTATTCTTTCTAGATTGTTGTATATATATTGAGTCTGTAAAGTGTCTCGAGTCTGTAAAATAATTAAAAATAACTGCTTACACATATACAAATGGGGCTCCAAAAAGTAATATCCTCTCCCCATGAGGACGTTCCTTTTTAGAATTCCATAAAAGACTTGGAGCTTGAAGACCGTAAGCAGTTGTATTTAATTCTACTCTCTTATAGGCTTAGAACCCAGATTTTTTGTCGGTGGAACCTGGCCACCTTTACTTTACTACAGATCCTGGGATGTAACCTGTAAATTTTATAATAATTAAAATCAGCTCTTTCATATATATATATATATATATATATATATATATATATATATATATATATATATATGTTTCATGCATCATTAGCATCCGAGTAAATTTTCGATTTTTGTAAGCATATTATCCTGTATTTGATTTAAATTCTTTAACCACTCATTGATTCCTAGGATTGAGCCATCTTAAATCTTGCATTCATCGGTGAATTATTGTGATTAGGATCGTTAGCTGGTAGCTCACTGTAGGCAGGTGGTAAGTCCAGAATGTATACACCCTCTCTTTGCACATTCTTTCTTCTAATCAACTCTAACTCTTCCAAATTCAATGTTAAAAATTATAATCTAAAGCGTGAGCATGAAAATTAAAATTAGCCCAAATATTTAGTTAAATTTGTATATAATTTTGAAATGAATTAGTCTTCATTTAGATCGAGAGTATTCTCTTAGAAGATGTAATTAACTATAGGGGCTTGCCCCTATAGGAAGTCTAGATCCCAGAATAATCTAAACCCTACCTTAGTTTCCTTTCTGAGGTAGGGGAAAGATCTATGAAATGTAGATCATGCTTTATTTATATTTTAAAATTTATTTCCATAATCAAAGGATAGGTAGATAGTTGATCTGCTCTCACAGGCAGGTCAAATATCTTCTATGTTTGATAATGAAAATAAATTCATAATTCATTATTCTAATTGGGTCAATAGGATAATATATGAATCGTTCTTTAGGATGATTTGTATATTCCCTATGCTGCACCTGATTAGAGGAATGAATTATAATCTTCTTTCTTTTAAATCAATAGAAGGACATTAGTTTGCTCTTCGAGGTGGTATAATGTCC
This sequence comes from Dendrobium nobile, assembly GCA_022539455.1. Taxonomy (NCBI): domain Eukaryota; kingdom Viridiplantae; phylum Streptophyta; class Magnoliopsida; order Asparagales; family Orchidaceae; genus Dendrobium; species Dendrobium nobile. The sequence goes on along the minus strand of CM039721.1, from coordinate 67,328,089 downwards.
GACTATGTGGATTTAATTGAAAGAAAACATTAAAATACAAATAAAGCAAATCACGTGACAACAGTAGAGCATCCTCAGGAAAATTTTCTCGCAGATTTTTCTGGTAACTCTGCTGGGGATAGACTTCTCTCTCCATTTCAAATGAAGACTAAATTCTTTCTAAAATTATATATAACTTTAATTAAATATTTATGCTATTAAAATTTCAAGTAAATTTTGATCTGTCTAGGCTTTTACTGTCTACTTTGATGATTTGTATAGTTTAGCGGCTTGGGTCCTCGCAATTGATTTATAGTCAATTTTGCTTTTTCGATTTGGTTTTCTGTCTCGAGTTTTTGATTTATATAGTGTTATTTTCTTCTATTTTAGTTAGTCGATCCTTGCGTGTCATTTGCTTGTTTAGTTTAGAAATCATATCAATCAATATCAATAGTCATGGTTTCCTTAGCTTTTCCTAAAAGCTAAGCAGATGGGCCAACTGTTAGCACCAGCATAGGTCCTAGATCCTGCAGAAGTGCTGTCCATTTCTCTTCTGACATTTTGAGTGCCACTTGTATGTTTAGTCACTTAGAGTTTATTTTAAGTCTTTTTAAAAATTCTTTCAAATTCTTTTCGAATCTCTTCTGTGTCACGATACTCTCTAGATTTCTTTTCTTTTAGATGTTTTTCATGTCGTATTAGTTTTATGATTTGATTTATTTGTCTTTTCTATTTAAATTATATATTTGTAAATTTCCCTAAATCGAGTTAACCCAACATGTTTGTCATTTGAATGACATTTGCATATTTACTTTGAGTCCACCGTTTACATGTTCATGCCCACGCGAGTGGGCATAACCCATGGTTACCCGGCTTCGTCCTAAAAGCCTGGCGGATGTCCACCTGGAAATGGAGGTTTGTACCTAGGTCTGGTAGGGGTTATGCTACCCGTTTGTCGTCTGGCATTTACATGCCACTTGTGTGATTAATAACTTAGAATTCTTTTTGAATTTGTTCGAAATCATTCCTAAATTCTTGAATTAATTATATATTCGATTCTTTTTTATGTATTTATTTTGAGATTCTGATGTTTTGTCTTTGATTTATGAGTTGATGTTGATTTTTTTGTTCTTTTATTTAAACTATATAATTATAGAATTCCCTAAATCGAGTCAACCCAGCCTGTTTGTCATTTGAATGACATTTGCATGTTTACTTTGAGTCCATCGTTTGCATGTTCATGCCCACATGAGTGGGTATAACCCATGGTTACCCAGCTTCATCCTAAAAGCCTGGCGGATGTCCACCCGAAAACAGAGGTTTGGTTCTAAGTCTGGTAGGGGTTGTGCTGCCCGTTTGTCGTCTGACATTTGCATGTCATTTGTGTGTCCTTTGCATGTCTTAGAGTTTTTTTTTCATTCGTATCCGGTTTTTGACTCAATGTGTTGAGATCAGGCTTTAAATTATAAATTTCTACTCTATTCTCCCTTTCTAATTTCATCTACTCGTGTTTGCTTATATATATACTTGAAGTTTTTAAGGATAAGGGTCCTTATTTGATCCCATCTTATTCTAATTCCTATTTTCCTTTCATTCATTAAATCAAATCTCCTTCCGAATCTGCACTTGGTGACTGTATCCCTCTAGTGTGGGTCCTTAAATGGACCATTTCTTCTCAAATCTTTGATCTATTCAATCCTTATAATAAACTCCAGTTACATTCAAATCAGTGCAACTAACGACAGTCAGTTTCTTTACATAGACTTAGAAAAATTAGTTCCTTATTTGGATCACCTTTGAATTGCAGAAAATGTCTGGAAAATTAGTCTTCAATATCAACATCACTGCTACCCAATCTGCTGAGGGTAATAAGATCAGATTTAGATCTGGGTTCGACAATCTTCAAGTAATTGTTAATGCACCATAACACGAGGTGGTGGTACCCCTAGTCAAATCCATCAGATCAACTCCTGTTCAAGTGAACACTGAGGGTGGGTCTATACCTGCCCTTGCAGTTACTAAACCTTCGGTGTTTACTCATTTGACTTATCCTCAGTTAGCTGCCATGGTAAAGAAAATTCTCCTGTCGTTGTTGACTCCCCAGTTTTTGGGAATTTTGAAGTGGGATCATCCTCTGCCATCTCAGAGATTACTAAGTCTCAGCACCGCAATATGATCCGTCGTATGAGGCGAAGGATTAAAAGAGCTGAAACATCAAAGAAGAACCCTCTCGTCACTGCCACTTTTGAGCCATCTAAAAATATAACTGCTTAAATTCTTGAACAATATTTCAATTCTCCTCAACTAGCTGGTAGCAGGTTCACCCATTATCTGCTATTGCTGGAGAAGAAAGTGTTGTGTGTATAGCACATTCTCCACCTACCCCATTCCGGAACGACCGAATTATCCCTTCTATTTCTGAAAAGAAGAGAAAGTTCAAGACTTTACTGAATGGATTGATCCAGGACTGTGCCATTGATTATGGCTAGTCAAAAATAGAATTTTTGAAAAGTGTACAAGATGTCATTTCCACTGAAGTGTGTCCTCAGTTAAGAGGAAGGAGAGGAGAATCTCCTCCTACTAAGGAGAGAGTACAGTTTCAAGGAGCGGGTCCAAGTCGACCAGCGACTGTATCAGATCATCGTGGAGACCGAAGAAATTCCCTCCTCATTATTAGTATTAGAACTCAGGCTATCAAGACAGTCAGTTGACTCCTATCAAATCTTTGGGGTATAGAGCATTAGCCTGATAAGGGTATAATCCCATATCTCCTCCTTCTCCACGTCATTTTGGAAATTGTCCACTCAGAATATATAATAATCCACCTATTCGACATCCATCAAGGGTTGATCCACATCATTATCAGGGTAGCGAATCGTCGTCTGGTTTTGATAGGAGGATACTGAAATTCCCAAGTCAGTCGTCCTCGTTATCTAATAAGGAGAGGGTTTGGTGGCCCAAAATGACTCTAACTTCCACTACATTGTTGAGTCTAAAGAAAGATATGGCAAAAGAAAGATCAGGGAAAGGGAAGTTCATCATAGAACTATCCCCTTCTAGGGAATATACTCCAGTCGACCCACATGATGTGGAAGGAAAATCAATAGAAGAAATGGCGGATCATATGAAAGAAAGTATCCACCAAATCAACGAGAAAGAAGCAGCAGAAGACGAAGATATGGATCAGGAAATGTCTGGTAGTATCAACATGGTTGATACTCATTCTTCTCTACAAAGAGAGAAGGATAAAAGTAAAGGAGAAGTAGGACCGGCTGATGCCGAGCATGATGAAGATGATACAGCAGATTCAACTCATCATCTGCTGGAACAGTTGAGTCAGAAAGATGAATATATACTCAGAATGGAAAAGAAGTTGGAAGAAATGATGATAATGATTTCCATTATGCAGGCTAATAATCCTCCTACTCCACAAGCACAAGTTAAATCTTCTCCTGATGAATCAGTATAATTAAACATCAAGAACAAAGCAGTCAGGATAGAAGAACCTGATAAACCAATATAGAAACTTATGAAAATAGAACCACCATCAGTACAATCAGTAGATATTAAAAATATGGTTGAACAACAAGTAAAGGAAGCATTGGCTAAGGCCCATAACACCTCATCCATTTCAAAGGGTAGGCCCTATCCGGAAGAATATGACTTGGTCCCCTATCCAAAAGGATTTTTCCCCCCTTCCTTTAAGAATTTTGATGGTACGGGGAACCCCAAACAACACCTAGCTCATTTTAGAGCTAGTTGTTGTAATGCAGGCGGTAGTGATGCCCTGTTGTTCAGACAATTTGTCAGTAGTCTATCTGGGATTGCATTTGATTGGTATGCTGAACTGCCCAATGGGTCGGTCCATACCTTTAATGACTTGGAAGCAATGTTTGTTAAAATATTTGCCGATGCAAAGCATCACATTACTGTTGGTGATTTAGTAGTGGAAAGCCAGAAGCCGGAAGAAAGCTTGATGGACTATATTTTAAGATGGAGAAATCTTAGCATGAGATGTGAGCCTCAGCTGCAAGAACATCATGCTATAGAGATCCTCCTGAAGAACATTCATGGCCCAATCGCCTTTCTGCTCAAAGGTTTTACCATTAAAACCTTCGAAAAATTATTAAACAAGGCGTCTAATCTTTAGGAGGAAGCTTCCCAACTTCCCTTCTCAAAAGATCCAACTTCTTTAGAAATAAAGAAGTTAAAACCTCAGAAGGTGTTAGAAAAGAGATCAGGGATATTGTCTGCAGTGGATAAAGGGAAGCAACTGATGCAAATTCAGCCAGAGAATCCTAGTTGGCCTCCTCAGTATCAACAGTATAACAGACCTCAGGGTGATCAGCAGACTAGACCCCAACCTTACCTAACTCAAGAACAACATAAAGAGAAGTTTGACATATTTATGAATAAGGTCTATCCTTCTAAGTGAGAAGCAATCAAGAAAATGTTTAAGAGCTTAGTCAAGAAGCCAGGATTCAGATTGCCTCAATCTAAGAGACCAGAAGAAGCTGCTAAAGCAGGGTAACCTAATTTTTGTCCGTATCATCAGATGTCAGGGCATGAGATAGAGGATTGCATAACTTTCAAAGAATGGTTAGATAAAAATCTTAAGGATGGTATAGTTGTGATACCCAAAGAATATTTAGTAGATCCGAGTCAAGGATCTGCTAAGTGTATATTTGGTGAGCCTTCTGCACCTCCCACTTTAAACTCCAATGATAAATGGGATATAGTTTTGTCCCAATCTTCCAAAAAGATTCTTAATAAATTGTATCGTTCTTCTTTCCAAGAATCTCTGAGAGTCTAGAGTCCCATCCAAGTTGATTCGATAGCTCGTGAGCAGGAGAGGAATAATGCACCAATCATAAATACTAAAAAAGTACAAGCTGATCAAGCTCCCGTAGTCCCAAAGGAGCAGAAGAATGAGACGGAGTTAAGTTCTGATAAGTTAGTTGTTTCTGCAAATGGCGAGCATATGTCGCTCAAATCCTTAACTCTATATGACTTTTATTTTGTCCCTCCTAGGACTAAAAAAGCAATGAAAAAGGATTCTGTGTATATAATGTTTGTTTCTGCTAATGAATATCCTGATCAAAATTCGAATAATAATAAAAACAATTCTCAAACAGTAAGTACAAATGAAGTAAATGAACAATTCCAATACTATTATGATAGTGACTCTCCTGGACTAGACGTCGAGGGTGATCCTATTAATATAGAGTTGGAATTATCTGATTCAGACTTACCACCAAAAAACACTCAGACGGTAACTGACGATCAACAGATAAAGGCCATTGAAAATGCTTCATCTCAAGAAGTAGTGCAAGTTAACCTTCGTAGAGGTAAAGTCTTACCCCCATGAATTGCATCTACTGATAAAGAGAACCAAGGTGTAAATTATCCAGAAGCTTTAAATCAACTACCACAAGGTCAACAAGCAGAATCAGAAGATACAGGCATTCCGAAAGTTGACTACAACGTTTTAGCGCATCTTAGAAAACTGCCGGCAAAATTGAGCATTTATGATGCTCTGGTTCTTTTCAAAGAAATGAAGGAAGCTTTAGTCAAAGCTTTACTTGATCCAGAGATTTGCATGGCTCAATTAGCTTCAACGCAGTCTAACGAAAAAGTGTTATATTTCAAGGAAGTTCCCGGTGTTACATTTTTAGATGAAGATTTACTACTAGGAACAGCGGACCACAATTGTCCACTATACATCTCCGTCAAAATTGAGAGTTTCAAAGTATCTCGTGTGCTCATCGAACCGGGTGTATCGGTCAACATCATGGCGCTCAAGACCCTCGCATACCTAAAAGTTGATACTCGCAAACTCAGTTCCTACAAAATGATGCTACAAGGATTCAATGAAAAAGGCGAGAGAGCTTTAGGCTCAGTAACCTTGCTTTTAGATATAGAAACCTACAAAACCGAAGCCAAATTCCATATAATAGATTCTAAAACTTCTTTTAACGCTCTCTTAGGTAGACCCTGGTTTCATGAACATAGAATGGTGCATTCCTCCTTACATCAATGTATCAAATTCTCAAGAGATGAAGTATAATACTATATTAAGGGAGATTTGCAACCATTTTTGATTCACGAAGTTGGCTTATATGAAGATGCCTCATACTATCTGCCTAAAAAGCAGGCAGTCTTCTCTAAAAATCTCAAATTGGCTGAAGTAGAAATAAAAGAAGTGAAAGAAAGAAAAGAGAAAGAAAAGGAGAAAGAAAAAGAAAAAGAAAAAGAAAAAGAAGAACATCCTGATCTCGAACACGATGTTCGTTGATCACCTGCTCCTCCCTCATAAAAAGGTGGTAGAATGGCACAATGGTCTAGAGGAAAAAGTCGAGGATGGAAAAATAGAGAAATGCGTGAGAATATAACTTAAGACACGTAAATATGGGAACCTACAATACATATTGATTTGGAATCTAGTTCGGAGGATGAATCATGTATGCTCGAAAAAGACCCACAGGTTGTAGAATATAGGAAATTTCTAAATCAGCCAAAATTTGAGATTTCTATAGAAATTGATAGTGACGAGGACAGGGTCAAAGTTACTAGGGAAGATAATTCAGATTTATCTATTATGAAGAGATTAAAAAAGTATGTGGAAAATATTACCTAACCCCTTTATCCCAGAACGATGTAAAGAGGTTGGAAGTGAAAGCTTCTTGTCCTCTAAATCCTGAAAACAAAGCCAATAACTTCATACCTTCCACCAGCAAACCCCAAGAGACCGATGTAACCCTCAGTGACCCTTTTATGTATGAGATAATAGAACTGCCTTTTGATTGGTATTCGAATTCTACAAACATATTTGCAAAGCAAGGTTTAACGCCATTGAAATGGACTAGAGGCAAAACCCAGCAATTTGAACACCTGTGGAATAGAAAATACCATAAATAATTTTCAAGGCGAGGTGTTGGCTTTGCTACTCTATGTTTGTTCGATGATGACAAATATTGTTTAGTAATTTCTAATAATTTTGAATTTGATAGTCTCTTTTCGGCGAATGTTAAACCTTTTAAAGAACTCTGTTTAGAAACTTTAGATGATCTCGATGATTTTCAAGTTCGAGATGCACCTCCAGAACTTGAGGAAGAAATTAGATCTATGATTGACGATCTCAGAGAAATAAATCTGGGCACTGAAGAAGACCCTCACCCAATTTTCATCAGTTCTCTGTTGAATGAGGATGAGGCGTACGACATGATTCAACTTCTATCTTAATTTAAAAATTGTTTTGCTTGGAGCTACGAAGAAATGCTCGGATTATCCCCAGATTAGAGGTTCATAAATTAGCAATTCAATCAGAAACATCCCTAGTAAAACAAGAACCTCGATGAATGCGACTCAACATTGAGTAGCAGGTCATCATCGATGTTAAGAAATTAATCGATGCAGGCTTTATTAGGGAGGAAAAATATCCAACCTAGTTAGTTAACGTCATTCTAGTAAAAAAGAAGAACGGTCAAATACATGTTTGTATTGATTTCAGAGATCTAAACAAAGCATGTCTTAAAGATGAGTTTCCACTTCCTATACCGGAACTCTTGGTAGATATCACCTCTTCCCATACGATATTCTCCTTTATGGACGACTCATCTGGATACAACCAAATCAGAATAGACCCCGAAGATGAGAAGTATACCATATTCAGGACACTGATAGGAGTTTACTGTTATAAGGTTATGCCTTTCAGTTTAAAGAATGCAGGAGCAACTTATCAAAGGGCAATGATGAGGATTTTTGACAAACTCATCCATAATCAAGTGGAGTGTTATGTCGATGATCTAGTCGTTAAGAGTGTTGAAAGAAATGATTATTTATATGATTTGAAAATTGTATTTCAAAGAGTACGACAATATGATATGAAAATGAATCCTTTGAAGTGTGCTTTCTACATCACTTCAGGGAAATTCTTAGGTTTCATGGTTCGACACTACAGAATCAAAATTGAACCGACTAAGATCAAAGCGATACTAGAAATGCCACCTCCTAAAACACTCACTCAATTGAGATCCTTTCAAGGCTGATTGGTATACCTTAGGAGGTTTATATCAAATCTTTCAGGTAGATGCCAACCATTCGCAGCATTATGCAAGAAAGATTCTCCGTTCAGATGGGATCAGAACTGTCAGAAAGCATTTGACAGCATAAAATAATATTTTATGAATCCTCTAGTGCTTGCAGCTCCTATATTGGGGAAACCACTGATTTTATATACAATGACTTTAAGTGAATCTCTTAGTGCCTTATTAGCTCAATCTAATGAGGAAGGAAAAGAGAATGCACTATACTATCTGAGTAGACATTTACTTCCCACCAAAGTAAATTATCCTCTGATCGAGAAACATTGTCTGGCTTTAATCTTCGTCGCTCAGAAGCTAAGGCATTATATGCTTTCTCATAAAGTAAATCTCATATCCAGAATAAATCCCTTGCAGTATCTGATGACTTGACCAACATTATCGGGGAGATTGGCCCGTTGGTCAATGATATTGTCATAGTTCGACATCACATTTACTCCTCTACAAGCAGTCAAAGGACAATCAGTGGTAGATTTCTTAGCAGCTCATCCTGTAAAGGATGATTGCCCGATAAATGATGAACTACCATATGAACAAATTATGAAACTTCAGTCGAATGAAGAGTTCACCTTGGAATTCTATTTTGACGGTGCTACTTCTAGTCAGCAAGGAGAATTAGATGAACTTTTGCCCGGTCAGGCAGGAATTGGTATAGTATTCATTACACCTGATAGAGGTATCATGTACTACTCCTATCATCTGTCAGAACCATGTACCAATAATGAAGCTGAATACGAAGCATTGATAACTAGGTTAGAATTGACTGTTTTGAATGGAATCAAAGAAATCAAGATTTTTGGTGATTCGCAGCTTGTTATTAATTAGGTAGCAGGAATTTTTAAAGTATTAAAAGATACTCTGGTCCCTTACCATCGGTATGCGATGTATCTTTTAGAAAAGATTTCAAACATCACGTTATACCGAATTCAGAGAGGAAAGAATTCTACAGCAGATGCTCTTACTAAACTAGCTAAAGCACTTGCATGCCCTGAAGAAGATTCAATCCCGATAGAAGTATAAGGTCGACAAGTCCTTTCTCTTATAGATCTTAAAAATATAAGAAGAGAATGTTTAACTGAGGTGAAAATTGTTTTAGCAGTAAACGATGAAGTGTTAGATTGGAGAAAACCATTCATCGAATACTTGCAGGAAAATAAGCTCCCTCAGGAGAAATCAACTGCAGATCAAATCAAGAGACGATCACTATCTTACACTCTTATTAATAACACCTTATATAGAAGATCATTCGATCAGATGTGGTTGTGATGTTTGGGTAAACCAGAAGCACAAAAGGTGGTAGAAGAAGTGCATGCTACTTTGTGCGGTGCACATCAATCTGGTCCCAAAATGAAGATGAAGATCAAACAAATGGGATATTATTGGCCATCAATGATAGATGACTGACTGTATGAATATCGAACGTCATTGTCATCAATGCCAGGTACACGGTGTAGTTTTGTATCAATCGCCAAATATCCTACATCCAACCATTGCCTCTTGGCCTTTCGAAAGCTGGGGCACCGATATTATCAATCCGATAGATCCTCCATCCTCTAGAGGCCACAGATTCATTCAAGCAGCTATATATTATTTTTTTAAATGGGCGGAGGCTGTTCCTTTGAGAGAAGTCAAAGCTCAGCAAGTTCTAAAATTTTTCAAAGAGAATGTCTTGTACCGATTTGGTGTGCCTCATCGGATCATCTCAGATAACGATTCTTCATTCAGAAGTACTAAAATTAGAAACTTTGCTAGATGACACAACATTGATTGGAGATACTCCACCATCTATTACACTCGGGAAAATGAATTGGCGGAGGCCTTCAATAAAACTTTGATTCAGATCTTAAAGAAGACTTTAGACGATAATAAGCATCAATGGCATGAGAAGTTGGTTGAATCTTTGTGGGCATACCGAACCACACATAGAACACCAACTCAATCTACTCCATTCGCTTTAATCTTTGGTGCAGAAGCAGTTATTCCTTTAGAAGTTCAACTACCCTCGCTCAGAATTGCAATAAACTACAAGATCATTACAGAACAAAATGCAAAACTTAGATTGGAAGAACTTGAAGGTTTAGAAAAGAAGAGTTTGCAGGCTCAACAGAACCTCGAGTTGTATAAAGCTAAAACGATACAGGCTCACGATAAATTGGTTCGACCGAGAATTTTCAAGTAGGAGACCTGGTTTTAGTTCTTCGAAGACCCATCCTATCTCATCGGAAAATAGGAGGCATGTTTGAACCAACATAGGAAGGACCTTTTGCAGTGGAGAAAGTCTATCAATGAGGATCTTATCAGCTTATAGATTGTAAAAGCAATTCAATGGACGATACCTTAAGAGATATTATGATAACTGATGTATTTAATAAACATTGCAAGGAAATAAAATTTTGAAGTCTAAAATTGCCAGTGTTGATAATATCATTTGAACCAGATGATTCGAACTTCAAATATAATTCAAATAGTTTTCTTCTAAATCCTCTCATTCAAGAATCGATCTCTCGTATGGGTATCCACTTTGTCTGGAAATCGATCTTCCAGTCAAAGTTTAAATTTCACCTTTCCGATAATCGATCTATCGGCCAGGTTCTAAATTCACTCATTCGAGAATTGATTTCTCGTCTGGGCATCTACTTTGTCTGGAAATTGATCTTTCAGTCAAAGTTTAAATTTTACCTTTCCGATAATCGATCTATCGGTCAGGTTCTAAATCCACTCATTCGAGAATCGATCTCCCATATGGGTATTCACTTTGTCTGGAAATCGATCTTCCAGTCAAAGTTTAAATTTCACCTTTCTGATAATTGATCTATCGGTCAAGTTTTAAATCTGCTCATTCGGGAATCGATCTCCCGTCTGGGTATCCGCTTTGTCTGGAAATCGATCTTCCAGTCAAAGTTTAAATTTTGCCTTTCCGATAATTGATCTATCTGTCAGGTTTTAAATCTGCTCATTCAGGAATCGATCTCCCGTCTGGGTATCCGCTTTATCTGGAAATCGATCTTCCAGTCAAATTTTAAATTTCACCTTTTCGATAATTGATCTATCGGTCAGGTTCTAAATCTGCTTATTCAAGAATCGATCTCTCGTTTGGGCATCTGCTTTGTCTGGAAATCGATCTTCCAGTCAAAGTTTAAATTTCACCTTTCTGATAATCGATTTATCAGTCAGGTTCTAAATCCACTCATTTGAGAATCGATCTCTCGTATGGGTTTCCGCTTTGTCTGGAAATTGATCTTCCAGTCAAAGTTTAAACTTCACCTTTCCGATAATCGATCTATCGGTCAGGTTCTAAATCCATTTTATTCGGGAATCAGATCTCTCGTTTGAACACTCACCTTTATTTGGGAATCAATCTTCCACTTATGGTTTCAATTTTACCTCTCTGAGAATCAATCTCTCAGTTAGGTCCAGTTTTCACATGATGAAAGTCGATCTTTTAATCAAGTCTCCAGCTCCTAAACTTCGTTGATTTACTTCGGTCTACGCCAACACATATGATTTACTCTTCAGTTCATCACACATGTTGGGGGTCTATTTGTTGACCTCATTTTTGTATGAGGTCTCTAATAAGATCCTAAACTCAATTCAAACTCAAATCAATTCATATCTTAATATCTCCAGATTTTTGATCAAATCCAGATTTAAATCCAATTCAGATTCAGCATTAAATCCTAAACATTCAGACACTCAATCAATCATTCAATTTTACCTATATCTATTCAGTCAATCAATCTTCAATCAAACACCTAGTTTATAATCAAATTCAGGTGCTTCAATCATACCTCAATCATCCAATTCCTGTTCAATCAAGCTTTAATTCATTAATGATCCTATAAATCTTATCTCTCAAGTATATGTCTAGTGGTCAATCAACTACAAACTTATACTGCATGCAAGAACCCAAATCTACTACCTAGTGTAGTATGCTGACCCTTAGATTCTAGTCAAAATCTAAAGCATTTCATTAATTTCTTATATATATCAATTTCTATATCACTAGCTCTCTAAAGCATGTGATTGACCAGTCTTATCTACTAAAACTAGCTCAATTGATTATACACACATGGGTCCTCTCCAGTTGATTTCCAATTTGGTCTAGAACTTCACCAAACTTTCTTGAAATCATTCTCCTAGTGAGTTGAATGCAAATGATTCCATTGGTATAGTCACTAGATGATCTGGTCAACTGGACCTAGACTTGGTCAAGTCAAAATACTTGGTCAAATCTCCTTTCATACACAATCATACCCATGCAATGTCCCTATTCCTTAAATCCTTTCACAAATCAGCTCAAAGGCATTTAAACATCCTCCCATAATTCTACCTTGGCTGTTTGACCAGTTGACTGGTTAAACAGTCAACTCTAGCATAAAATAGGCTTAAATGGTCAACTCAATCTATTCATCAAACCTAACCCAATCCAGGTCCATCCAGCCATTTTAATGTATTCTAAGAATGGTTTGGGTGCCACCTCAGCTCCCTTGACCACCCTTTATCGGTTAAACAGTCAAACTAGAGCTCAAGTGAGCTCTAGTGGTCAACCTAATCAAACCAAAATCCCTAGACTAAACCAGACCCTTGCAAACCATGGGATCCACTCTAGAAGCTTCCCCAGGTTCAATCCAACCCAACCCAGGCTTGGGTTCGATCCAATAAAGCCCATCCAGCTCGGATGGTCCCTCCCCCCCATGTGGAGACAAACTTCTGGCCACCCCAACCATTACACTCCACTTCTCTGCCTCCTAACCACCTAGGACAGGTGTCTTGCATCCAGATCATCCGCCTGATCGATCCCATCCGTCTAAAATGAGGTCCCACTCCTGGAATAGGCAAGAGGGACAGGATTTGCTGATTCCAAGTGATCTCCCATTCGACTCACCTCCAGAGAGCTCTATCATTTCGTTTTGAATCCCCAGTGACTTCCCTTCATCCTCTTATTGATTTTCCAGAGTTTGGTGGCTGCTAATGGCGAGATCATAGCTCAACCGAGGCTTGGATCGTTTAAGTTATTATAGCTCCATGTAGAAGCTTCTTCCAGGTTGGAGGTCTTTTGAAGATCAACACGTGGTCAATCTACAAATTCAGAGAAATCTAAATAAATCAATTCCATAATTTTAAATCATGGTAAATCCTGAACCCTAGGAATTTACTTAATTTCCTAAATAACTCTCTGTTGAATGCATCAAATAGCTTAAAAAAATACATCCCCATTGTTCGTTTGATCCTTTTATACATCTTTCTTAAGTTTAAAATCATTTGGTTTTCCATTTTAAGAGAACGAAGCAAACAAAATTATTCTAGTGTTCTCGGCTAACTAGAGGTTGAAGATGAACACATGACCTTTCGATCCATTCTATTTGGATTGGACGGTCATGATTTTATCAGAATACAGTTTGACTCAATCGGTTAAAACCTCGGTTAAGCCAGATTGTCGCCAAACTAGATCTGGGCCATCTTCTTAGACCGTGGGATTGATCTCGCCTGTCTGTTTCTTTATGAATTGAGATTTAATTCGCGGTTTAAATCCTGACCGTTAGATCCCTTCCGTATTGGATCTAACGATCCAGAGGCATGCTGCGCTGGATAAGTAGCAGGACCCGCTTGACCGCCGCTGTCCACACGGTCACACCCACTCCTGATGCGTGTCTGGTCAGCGCTGCCGGCTAACCGGATAATTAAAACTTTAAAATAAATCCAGAAAATGTCCAGAACTTAAATTTTGATAGGAATTTCATTTCTCATCCAAATTTTGACTTCTTGGGCTTGTTTTGTTCATATTTTTATATACTATATTTTAAAAATAATTAAAAATTATTTTAAGCAATATTTTCTTAATCATTTTAATAATATAGAAAAACTTATCCTATTTTTAAATAATAATTGATTCTTAAATACCCTTAATAAATATTAATTAAATAAATACTTTAAAATTCATTTAAAATTCCAATAAATGCCAAAAATATAAAATAAGTTCATTTAAAATCAAATCAAATCATAAATTCATTAATTTTAATTTTAAATAATTTTCTAATAATAAATTCATTAATAACTCACTAATTAGATAATTCTTTTAATAATTAATTAAAAATGCAAAATAAATTCTAAAAATTCACAAAAATTCAAATAAAACTTAATAAAAATAATTAAGAGAATTATTTTTTGAATTAAAATAAAATTTTAAATAATTTTTAAATATTAATTCTTTAATAATTCGCTAAATAACTCATTTCCTATAAATAATTAATTAAATTATAAATAAATTCTAAAATACACTAAAATTCATTTTAAATCAAATAAAATTCAGAGATTAATCTACCTAAATTTGAATGAAATTTTATAAAAAGTTTCTAATTTTAAATCCTTTAATAAATCACTCTTCTTTAATAAAATTCATTAATATTCAATAAATGATTAAAAATTCTAAATATTACAATAAAATTCATTAAAATTTAAATTAAATTCTAATTCATTTAAACTAAATTAGTTTGATAATTTAATTGATTAAGTTCCATCTTAATCAATCAGGTTTGATAATTAATTTAGATTAAATGAGTTAAGGTCTTTAATGCCTAAAGTTTGATTCATTTTGGAGGGCATTAGGCATTTTGATTTAAAGAGGCCTTTAATACTCTTAAATAACCAAAAGATCTCCTAGATATTGTGCACGACTTCTTTTAGGAATGCACTAATACATTTGGATTCGGAGATCTTCAAACCCTTAATAATACACCGACCTTATGTGACATACTCGTCTCCTTTTGGAAAGTATGTCACATTGCATTCGTAAGGTCCCTTTATCTCTCTTTAATAAACTTTTAGGATTCTCAAATGAATACTTATCTTCTTTATAATATGGGTATTCATTCTGAATATCCTAGGACTTATAAATTGATAACTTCCTACACTTAGGGAGTTATCAATCTATAAGTTCTTTAAAACTAAATCAAATAACTCTAACTTTTAAAAGTGGAATAATTTAAAATTCAAATACACTCTATTTAAACTTCAATTAAATTCCCATTTAGCCTTTAATAAATAAACTTTAATAATACACGCAATTCAAACAATAATTCTTATAGGTCATATCCAAGCCACACGACCTCTTTCACACACTTAGATGCTTGTTAGGACTACGAACTTTAGCCTAGCCTAGGTCGGTGGTTTGCTGTGGTTTTATTTGCGGGTGTCTTTCCTAGAGGGCACCCATGTGTGTTTGTTTACTTTCCCGCAACTCATAGCATGCATATTTTCTTTTCTGTGAGTGCACAGAGAGAGGAGTGAATAAAGTGAGGGCCGTGTACTTTACTTTTCTGTCTTTACTGTCCTGCATTTATAACTCTTCACAACACACTCATAGCATGTATAATTACATAACTGCTTTTATTTTCCTGTCTTTACTTATCTGCAAAGTAGAATGTTCTTAGGATCTGATGTACTTAGAAAAAGAAATGTAAATTTTATTCTTTCTGGATTGTTGTATATAGATTGAGTCTGTAAAGTGTATCAAGTCTGTAAGAATTAAAAACAACTGCTTACACATATACAAATGGGGCTCCAAAAAGTAATATCCTCCCCCCAGGAGGACGTTCCTTTTGGAATTCCATAGAAGACTTGGAGCCTGAAAATCGTAAGCAGTTGTATTTAATTCTACTCTCTTATAGGCTTAGAACCCAGGTTTGTTGTCGGTGGAACCTAGCCATCTTTACTTTACTGCAGACCCTAGGATGTAACCTGTAAATTTTATATTAATAAAATCAACTATTTCTTATATATATATATATATATATATATATATATATATATATATATATATATATATATATATATATATATTTCATGCATCATTAACATTTGAGTAGATTTTCGGTTTTTGTAAGCATATTATCCTGCATTTGATTTAAATTCTTTAACCACTCCTTGATTCCTAGGATAGAGCCATCTTAAATCTTACATTCATTGGTGAATTATTGTGATTAGGATCGTTAGCTGGTAGCTCACTCTAGGCAGGTGGTAAGTCCAGAATGTATACACCCTCTCTTTGCATATTCTTTCTTCTAATCAACTCTAACTCTTCCAAATTCAATGTTAAAAATTATAATCTAAAGTCTGAGCATGAAAATTTAAATTAACCCAAATATTTAGTTAAATTTGTATATGATTTTGAAATGAATTAGTCTTCATTTAGATCGAGAGTATTCTATTAGGAGATGTAATTAACTATAGGGGCTTGCCCCTATAGGAAGTCTAGATCCCAGAATAATCTAAATCCTACCTTAGTTTCCTTTCTGAGGTAGGGGAAAGATCTTTGAAATGTAGATCATGCTTTATCTATATTTTAAAATTTATTTCCATAATCAAAGGATAGGTAGATAGTTAATCTGCTCTCACAGGCAGTTCAAATATCTTCTATGTTTGATAATGGAAATAAATTCATAATTCATTAGTCTAATCAGGTGAATAAGATAATATACGAATCATTCTTCGGGATGATTTGTATATTCTCTATGCTGCACTTGATTAGAGGAATGAATTATAGTCTTCTTTCTTTTAAATCAATAGAAGGACATTAGTCTGCTCTTTGGGGTGGTATAATTTCTGACTATATGGATTTGATTGAATGAAAACATTAAAATACAAAAAAAGCAAATCACGTGACAATAGTAGAGCATCCTCAGGAAAATTTTCTCACATATGCTTCTTTTCATCATCTTATTTGGGCCGCCTTGCACCCATTAGATTTGTTGCCCTAGTTTTGAGAGAACTTGTCAGCTTTGGTTCCTTGGGGATGAAGTATCTAGCATCTTCATAAATTTTTATCTCATGATCTGCAAAGGGCTGAATGTCACCAAAGATTCTGAACTCTTCTCTTTCACTGATATACTTCATACATTGATGTAGCGTTGATGGGACAATGCCATAATCATGCAACCACAGGTGACCCAAAAGTACCTTAAATGAGGTGTCTGCATCAATCACATGAAATTTTGCTTCGGTATTGAGTTCCCCAAATACTAGAGGGAGCATGAATGATCCAAGAATCTTTTGTTCCTTTTAATTAAAACTGTGCACCATCAATTTGTCTTGCCCGATGTGCTGCACATCGAGACAAAGTGATCTCAGTGCTTTCAAGATCATAAGGTTGATGGAGGACTCGAGATCAATCAGAATTTGGCTGATCATCATCCCATCACTCTCTGCAGTAACATACAAAAGACGATTATGGTCTGCCATTCCAAGCATCATGTCATCCTCGGCAAAAGTAATGATTGGTTCTTTCCGAGCTTGTAAGACCTCAATCAAGTTACACTCAACAAAATATGCCTCATATCTTTCAGGGTCCCTGAGAGCCTGAATCAGGGTCTCTAGAAGGTCTTTAGACATATCAAAGTATCATATATGCTAAGTTGTGTTGGAATTTTTTTCAAATGGGATAGGATATTATAATTTATCCCTTTAGCATAAGTCTCCTTCCTTTTTTGGTCCTTGGGGATAATGTTTTCATTAACGATAATCTCTTTCCGTTTGTCTTTACTTGGGATCCCTTTCTTTGTCGGAGATGGGAGGTCTGGACTTTGTAATCTATCCCTTTGGGTTGTTGTCTTTTTTTCCCTGAGCTTCTTCAACTTAGTCTTCTTCTTAAAGGATTTCACCTTTTTGGACTTTGAAGTGCCAGCTTGGTTAAGGAGTTGCTTAGAAGTGGATGCTTGCATCACAGGCAGTGCTTTGGGATCTATCACCGACTCAATGGGAGACTTCCACTTCACACCTGAAACACCCTCAAGCTATTTCAGCATCTTCACTATTTTCTTGGAGACTACAGTCTCCCACTGTTCTTCTTGAGCTAGCTTCTTTTCATTTATTATTTCTTCAACTGGGAGTATGAAAGAGGACGTAACCACCTGAGTTGATTCTTTCATGGGATTAACCAACACATTATCTGATAATGTGAGCTCTCCCTTTCAATAATTTCTTTCGACTCAATCCTTGAAAATGTAGCAATCTACAATGGGATGGCCAATCACTCGGTGATACGGGCAGTAGTTTGGGTCACCAGTTTCTTTCGACTCCTCCGGCCTTTTGTACTCCGACAGTTCTAGGCCTGCTTTCAACGCCTGTCGAAATAACTTTGCGATATTCTTTCTTTTGAATGGATATTCTTTATTCATTTTATCCTTGAGAGATGGGAACGTTCTTTCACCGGTTCCCATTGCTTGCCTCGGGCGTTCCCCTCCACCTTGAAAAGTTCGTGGCCTTTCATTTTCCTCGAGTATCAGCTTTGATTGTGGGTTCGGGTTATATACTTATTTTAGCTTTTCTTCATACTGCATTGGTTTCTCTCCTTTATCTATATTATAAATCACCTGCTTCCCCTTATTCGTCCTGAGAGAGGATGCAGAATAGGTTTCACCCTTCTTAGCATAAGAGGCTTTAGCTTTCTTGAACTTATCAGAGTGGCCTTATGATATTGACAACTTTAGCTTCTCAAACTTGGCCACTCTATCCAGCAGATCCTGAAATGAAGTGATGGTGACCATGCATAGAAATTGTTGCATCTTATCATCGATGTTTTCCATTAATAATTGCACGGCGTGTTCTTCTTCAAGTTGTTGTTCACATTTCATGCTTAGATTGCGTCAGTGGGTTATGTATTTTAGTACTGACTCCTTTCATTTTTTCTTGTCTAAAGCGAGGTTGGTGATCATAATCTTCTCAGTCGCACTTGCAAACCTCTTCACGAACATGGCTTCTAACTCTGCAAATATCTTCACAAAGTCATTTAGCAATTCATCATACCATTCAAAAATAGTTGTTGTCAAACTGTTAATGAATTGTCAGAAGAGTAAGGCGTCATTTCCCCCCATATTCCTACACGTGGCCTTGAACTGCGCCAAGTGCTGTCGGGGATTATTAGTACAGTTGAATGTGCAAAACTTTGGAGACCCTTGCCCACCAGTTTCTTTGCCTGATCAACAGCTATAATAGCCTTGATTTTCTTGGTTATAATTCCCTCCAACTGCACAGTAGTCACGGGTTCGGAGTACTTGCAATATTTGTGGGGTGGGTTGGCGGAAGGTGTTGTGGACCTCATGACCACCTTCAGGAGCTCCCCGTATTCCTTATACTTGTGGCATTTAAAAGTTTGGAGGGTCGGTAGGAGGATTATGCATGGAACCAATAGCAGTAGTCTTCTACATCATTTGCATCATCGCCTCCATCTGAGCCATCATCTCAGTCATCTTCTCATTTAGCTGAGAGATTTCTTTGTCTTTAGTTCTCATTTGACGCCTTATATGTCTTTGCATGTCTGTAAGTGTGACATTCTCGTCAGCAAAGGGATTATCCTCGGCTTCTTCTCTTTCTTCTTTCGAAGAGCGGCCACCTCTGCCAGTGGTGGACCCAACTTCACGACGACGTCGATATACCTATCTAACTGGCGGTTGTTGATCATCATCATCTTCACCATCATCAAAGTACGCCTCCTCATTGGCATTGGTGTACCTCACCATGTAGACGACTTCAATGTTTATGGTATTGTTTCTTTCCTCTATTTCTTCTTCCATATATTCTTCGATATTTATGTCTTCTTCCCCTTCCATATCTTCTTCTCTTTCTATATCTTCTTCCCCTCTCTCCTCAAGTACTTGGATCTCTGAGCGGCGATGCCAATGGATCTCCAGTTCTTGATTCGACAAAGAGACTTCTTCGACCAGCGGGCTGCGGTCAAATTTGGTTTCTTCTTTTGGAGGGGCTTGTGATCGACGGGATCCCTTAGAGGATTCTCCAAGGTGTCCACCGTCAACAGGGGTATCATCATGGGCCTTCTTTATAACCCAACTCTGACAATGTTGTTTAGTGGGGACGGATCTCCGGGAAGCTATACCGAATGTCACACCCAGCTCACTCATTATTTCTATGTTTCCTTCTTCATCTCTATGAGGCTTTGACCTCCAGATCTATTTTTCTTTCTGCCGGGACCTTTCGACGGTGGATCCCAAACATGTAGTTCAGGTGTCACACCCCGATGCTCATCGTGCCGGGCATACTTTCTTTCTCTTCTCTTTGCCACGATGGATAGGCATTTCCTTGGCGGGGTTCTCCTAGCCTCAATGACCAGTGGCTTCTGAAACTTCTTCTTTTTGAGGCCCTTCTCCTTTACAGTCTTCAGCACTCGATACACTCGGGCTGATAAGGTCTCAAGTTCATTTCTTTTTGGAGGGGCTGGGACCTCACGTCATTGCTCCTAGATGAATTTCTTCAGCTCGCCAGTGGAACTATTCCTCTTCACCCATTTTAAATTTATAAATCCATTATGGGTAGGAATGGCCTGTTCTGGCTCCCGGGCCAGTATATTGGATGGGTGCATTGGTAGCAGTTGTTGTTGGACTCGTAGCTCAGCGTTCTTCTTTCTCCTTTGTCTTTTGGTGAGCCTTCCTCCAGATGAGGAAGCCTCAACCTCATATTTCCCGGGTGCAGATAACTTTGTTGGCCAAGTAGTGGTGCTGGCAGTCACCACTAAAATCTTCCTGCCAGTCAAAATTCTCTTAGTGGTTGGGGCTTTCAGTTGTGAGAGCCACTCAAATATAAAACTCGCCTATGGGGTTGCTTAACAATTGGTCGTGGTGTTGGAAGATATGCATGACGGGTAGCAGTTTCAGTAGAGTGGGGCCTTCTAGTTGGCCTTTCATAATCATTGCCACGCGCAGAGATGCCAACAGCCCTTGCAGTGATCACGGGGAAGTCGACACTACCAAATTGGATGGTAGCTCCATCATTTCCAGTTTTAATGATAGCATTCGCCAGTTGGATTCTAGCTCCTTATCCTAGTTGGACAGTCATCGGGGTGTTCTGTAGATCCATCTGCACAAATGAAAGGTAAGGGTTATTAATCAGAATTTGATACATCAACCACACTTTCAAAATATAGAGACTTTCACAGAACAACATGACAAAATTAAACAAATACAGTCAATATAAGCAAGCAATAAACATGAATTTAAAATTTTACCTAAGTTAAATAAATTTTTTGAAGGTATTTATCGGTCTGTCATTTTAGAATATTCTAAAAGGTTTTAATTCATTAAATGACCATTTAAGAAGGATTTAGAATTTTTAGTTTGGATTGATTTAGCCACTACTATAGCACTTTAAATGACTAGCCAAAGATGGAAAGAGAAACCAATCCATAGCGGAGTCGCCAGAAATCCGTGGGCTCTAAAAATTCAACCCCGTCCTCCGCCTGCGACTGTTGCTTTTTTTCTTTCAGCGTGGGAGTTTTAACCAAATAAGTTTTGGGGTAAATTTTGGAAGGCAGATGGGTTTGTAGATAAGTCACTACCCAAAGATTTTGCCTTCATTTTGTGAAGACTATATGATCTGAGTTATGGTTTCCTATTGGTGCAAGCCCCTATAGTTAATTACCCCTCCCGATAATGAGAGAGAACTTTCGATTAAGGCTAGTCATCAATCAGATACGTAGAGAATACGTGTTATCTGGCATATAGTAGTAGAAATGGACATTGAGATTTGAGAATTTAAAAAGTTTGAATGTTTGGAAAATTTGATATTTAAAATAGAAATTTCACCATCTTGCACTTAAAGTGGATGGTGGGGTAATGGATGATGGACCCGATCAAGATCCCATGGTTCCGACGTCCCGGGCCATTATGGTCCCTAGTCTACTTAGTTAGAGGAGGTAGTCGACCCAACCTGATAGAAAGATCCTTGTTGGCAGCCATGAGTTGCTTCGTCCAAGGGTATCTTGTAGATCTAGGGTGAATATTTGTCTAAGGGGACAAATTTAAATTCACCTTAGCTAACAGAGGACTTTGTTTCCTATCGGTCATATCTTATTGATTCATATCTCAAGAATTTGATGCCACTAAGGAGTGTATTGGCTCTGGCCATAACCGATATTTCATGGTATCATTTGGCGGCAAAACCACTAGGTTCAGAGGGCCCCGGGTCATAATCGTTTATCCTGCGGTGCCATTTGGAGGCAAAACTGCCAGTTAGAGGACACGTACTACGTCCTTACTGGTAGGAGATTGTTTGAGAATGAATCCTAGTGATATTTTTGACTAGGCATTTGGCTCTTTATGAGCTGAATTAAATTTTAATTTATCCACCTCGGCAAACTGTTGCGGAGGGTGAATGAATTTTTCTTTAAGTGTTGATATATTTATTTCAATTTTAAATATTTTGGAATTTGAGATTTTTGGAATTTTGGACTTTGTGGATATTTAAGGTGGCATTAAAAATTGCCTGAAATTAACCCCTCCAGTTGAGATCTGCATTCAATACAGCCATCATCAGGATATTTGGGGTCATTTTCATTTGTGGCTTGAACCTTGTCGATCCTATCAACTTATCGATAGGGGATCGATTTTCACTAGCTTTATGACTTTGTTAGTGAATTTATATTGTTATAGGCCTTGAAGGTATAATATAAATGTATAAAATAAATATCCCAATTAACCTCACAACCGGATATTTATTTAAGGGTTCGAGCCTTGTCAACTCCCATTTACCTGCACAGGAGGATCAGGCTCGAACTTGAATTCACTTATTGACCCGCACGACATCCCTAGCCGTCACATGTGTTCCCACAACAAGCTTTCCAGGGCCAATGCAGATGTTTGGGAATATTTTGTAATTATTTATTGAGCCTTGGCGACTCCTATATACTTGCTTAGGAGGATCGGGTCCAAATTTATTGATCCGTGTAGCATCCCTAGACGTCACGTGTGTACCAATAACATGCTCGCCAGGGCCCATGTGGGTGTTTGAGGTTATTTTATAATTATTTTTTGAGCCTTATCGACTCATATTTACTTGCTTAGGAGGATCGGGTCCAAATTTATTAAACCGCACAGCATCTCTAGACATTACGTGTGTATTAAGAACACGCTCGTCGGGGCCCATGCGGGTGCTATGATTACACATACCCCTTTCGAGTACCTATGTGTATATAAATTACAATGCATGTGCAGGGGGTATTTAAGAATGTTTGATGTCGATAAATTGTACGGGAAACTGCCATTTGATTGCAGCATTCCATTTGGGAGCTCATAGACGCCTTCTATCTACTTATAGGGATGTTGTAGATCTGGTGGCATGTCATTGTAGTCTTTTGGATGACTTCTGTCTGCTCGTATGAGTGTTGCAGATCCGGTGGCGTGTCATTGTACTGGTTATCTTCCTGTTGTGTACAGGTAGACTGTCGTGCACTATTTTCACTTTTTGAAGATGGATTATAGTGCACTAATGAATCTTCTGCTTTAAATTTGTAGATGCATTCACATGATGCTTTTGTTCGTGGTCATTTCTTTACATACAAGTCTTCTGGACCTGACTACATGCAGTTGAATTTGTTGTAGTTATTCTATATTTTGCTTGTGACCAATACATTAGATGCATAATGGGTCTCTTGGTTGTGACTAACACGTTGAATGTGAGATGGGCCTTCTACAGTATCTTTGAATCTTTCTGTTTATGGGGGATCGATGTGTTTTCTTGGAGAGGAATCATTGTTGATGATAGAAATGTTATTTCCCTCCTGCATTCCTACCTTTTGACAAAGTCATCTTGCACGTGTTGTATTCATCACAGATCCACCACCATTGCCTGCAGGTAGATGAATGAGCTCATCTATGAACTGAGGTTAACTACTGAATGGGTTACATTCATTGTGATATCTTTCCCACACATCCGTCAATCATCTTATCATATCCATTATGTGTTACAGTCATGATATTTATCTACGAGTTGACTATCGTTGACTAAAAGGAAGTCATGATGCTTCTTGCACTCACTGGGAATTCTTGCATGCTTAACTACAATCAAACTGTGTATTCCTTCTTGATTTCTATTGCTTGTGGGGTTGAATGCCTTTATTCGTATCTTGACAATGATTGGGGAGCATTGTTACATTCATCGCACCTTGGTGTTGTGTCGTAGAAGGCAGGTGTATTCATATCCTTCATTTCTTGTAAGGTAGGTTGTATTTGACTTCATATTTACATTAACTATGGGGTGTGGCATTTGTTATGCATCGAAGAATCCCTTAATGTTGATTGAAAATCTTCATGTAGTTTGATTACAAGTGTGTCATTGCATCCTCTACATTGCTCGCATGTTATGAGCGATAACACTAGCCTTTTATACTAGTTGGCAAGTTGCACTCCAATCCTGATGGCTTTCTTGAGTCTATTAAAGATCTTTGCCTTATAACTTGTAGGTAGATCGCCCCATGTCTCATAATTCTCATTCACTATTGATTAGGAATGAATTGAATTCAATGTTACAAATAAATTATCATGGTACAAAGCCCCCATACCATGGCCTTGGGACCAAGCCATATCCTTAACAATCTTTTTGTTACTTGTACACAAGTTATAATTACAGGCCCTTTGTCTTCAATGATAGTTTGATATACATAATGGGTTTGATATTATTATTCATTCATATTTCAATTGAAGTAATCATTTTTCAACATTCATTAAGAATTTGGTACCATGATTCAAGTCATTCTCCTTATTGATTGCTCCTCTTTTTATTTTATCCAAATTCAAAGTTATGGTTCTCTAAATGCTTAAGCTCTCCTTTCAATTTTATTTCACTTTATTCAGATTTAAGCTTAAGTTCAAGTTCTCTGTTGTCCAAAATCAAGTCCCCTATTGTCCAGATTTTTTTCAAGTCCTCTGTTGTCCAACTCAAGTTTGAGTTAAGTTCGAGTTTATGTTCATTGCGGTCCCAAATCAAGTCTTCTTATACTTTGCTCAAATGTTCAAATCTTTATTCATCTCATTTGATTAGCAAGTTTAGTTATTGTTTAAATTGAATTAGGATCCTTTTATTTGCTCAAATATAAATATGAGCTCAAGTTCAAATTATCCACATTTTGTCCAAGTCTTGTTAATGATTCAGTGAAAATTTTGGCAGCCTCCCAGCATCTCCCCCATTTAGGGGAAACCACGTGAAACTGGGGCATCCCACCATGCTACTCGAGCGTGTATGGTAGGTGTCGAGGGACACCGGGCCGTACATCATTCATCCCACCACGCTACATGAGCATGTATGGGGTCTTCAAAAGTACTCGTACGAAAAACACAAGTGGATCTCCCCACCACGCTACAAGAGCATGTATAGGGCTTACCCATTTCGCCGTATGCGACACACTGGGCTCCCTCCTACCGTGCTACAAGAGCGCGTATAGGTGGTTCTCCGGTCCATCACAAAAGTCAAAAATGGGATTTAAAGTGATTACCCGCCTCATCATAAGCACCGCACCAGGTTTCCTCCCACCGTGCTACGAGAGCGTGTATAGGAGATTTGCCGGTCTTCTACAAACGACAAAAATGAGAATCTGAGTTTTAGGTGATTATCCACCTCGTTGTATTTGTCGCACCGGGTTTCATCCCACCGTGCTATGAGAGCGCGTATAGGTGGTTCCCAAGTCCGCCACAAATGACGAGAATGGGAAATAAAAGTTTTGGAGATTATACCTTCACAGTGATGTGATGACGGCAATGAAGAATTTGTAAATAAATAAATATATCCTCTCCCTTTTTCTTTTTTTTTTCCTCCCCCTTTTTTTTGAAACTCTCTCCCCTCTCTTGTTTCTTTTTTTTTAATCTCTTTTGCCTCTCTTTTTTTTTTTTTTTTGAAAGTTTCTTCTCTTCCCACTTTCTTCTTTCTACCCCTCTTTTTTTTATTTCCCCTCTTTGGAAACACATACATAGATACATGTGTTTGTATATGTTCACAATCATATACATATACTTCTAGTAATGCCATACACAGTTAATGTTAATAACTGACATTATAAAAAGTAAATATGGCTCAATTAACACTAGCAATAAGAATAAAAGAGATGGCTGGAACTAAAACTAAAAAAAAAAAATCCGCCTTGTTTAACTTTTGATATGAAATGGGCTTAAGGGATCGTAGAGGGATTGATTTGAAGGTGGTTTAAGCTAAATAAGTGGGCTGATAATTGGATTGGACTTAGCAAATTAGAAAGGATTAAATGGGTTTGCTATTACAGGTTTTCTAAGAGCAGAATATAGGCTTTAGTGGACTGTAAATTTGGGGTTACAGTGAAGTGCTTCTGGGCTGATTTCAACTAAGTATAGAGGAATATAAGTGGGCCTTAAGGCTGCAATAGGTCTATGCGGGCTATTTGAGGTGTTTATGAGAAGGAAAGGCATTAATGGGCTATGGGCTAGATGAAGTGCCGAATCAAGGGGTTGTTTAGCTAGATGATATGAATGGTAATAATAGTTATCCAAGTTTAAATCTGATGTCACTTGAAATCAAGTCTCCTAATGCATATCAACCATGCTGAATCATATATACCCCTTTCACACGAAACAATAACAACAAAAATAAAAACAAAAACAAAAACTAGACTTAAAGAGACGAATGTGGTATCCTTGAAGAACTTTTAACAGATTTCTTTTAACTTCACCATAATTTCCTTAGATATAGGATCAAGATCTAAAATCTAAACTGATGAAAGTTGCTATCATTAAAGTACTCACGTGACACAAAAAACAAAACCACTTTTCCTTTTTAAAGATTATGTATTCCAAACAATAAGGCAGAGAATGGTTTGGAGTTATAAAAGAGCCTAAGCCAATGACGGGTTGATGGAGGTAAGCTCTTAAGGCTCAGTGGAGTTGGATTCCTTCTGGTGAGACTAGAGGGTGAGATTGGACAGGCGTTTGGCTTGACTGTGAGGAGAGCTGAAGTTCGAAAGGCTTGCTTTTTGAAGTGGAGGTGAAAGCTGAAGTAGAGGAGACCAGTCCGATGGAATAGAGAGCAGACCGGGAGGTTTGTACTTTATTTGCTCGGTGTGGAAGAAGAGATCCCTCAAACACAACAACTCATTTTATTTTTTAATTTCACTGGACCAGGGAAAGAGTGGTGGCCAGTTGGTGAAGAGGAAACATATTGATGGGATTTCGATAGAACGAGGTATGGCGTTAATGCAAATTAATGTGAATTTGACTTTTTTCATCATTTGTCACCTGTCATTTTGTAAAAATTTATTAGGTTTATGTTATATTAATGTTTTAGTCATTCACGCATTAATTTAACATGACAAAGATGCATCAATCAGGTCAAAGGCTGCCTCGATTTCATTGTAGTTTTTCTCATTTTGCATGTTGATTATCTCCTTTAACGTATCAAATTCATTGAATATTAAAATTAGATAAATTAATAGTGGAATTAGGGTATTGCCGATGTTTCAAACACAACGATGCAGTCCGTTTCACGATCGGACATTGTTTGAGCACCCGAGGGTAATGTTTACATGGGGCCGCCTCAATTTCCATGCACAACCTCAATTGAAGAAATTGACAGTGTATTTAGGGTGTTATCGGTGTTCCGAACACAACAACCCAGTCTGTTTCACGATCGGATATCATTTGAGCACTTCAAGGGTAAATTTTATATGGGGCCACCTCGATTTGTGTGCACAACCTTAATTGAACAAATTGGCAGTGCATTTAAGGTATTGTCAGTGTTTCAAACATGACGACACAGTCCATTTCACGATCGGACATCATTTGAGCACCCTGAAAGTAATTTTTATATGGGGCCATCTCAATTTGCATGCACAACCTCAATTGAACAAATTGACAGTGCATTTAGGGTATTGTTGGTGTTCCGAACACAATGACGTAGTCTGTTTCATGATCAAACATCGTTTGAGCACCTCGAGAGTAAATTTTCTTGAAATTCTTGCTTTGCCTTGAGATTCATGTCGACCTCCATGCATGTTTTAATTTGCACAATTTCTCAATCATTCTTAAGTATTTGAGATGTTCTGAACGTAGCGACTAAGTCCATTTTGTGATCAGATTTCATTTGGGCAGTGCCGAGGACTATTCTCCTTGATATACATATTTATCTCAAAATTTATGCCATCAATCTTGATATTCAAAATGAACAAACAAAATATAGTTTTAGAGGTTGATAATGTTCCTAACGCAATGATGAATTCTATTCATCGATCCAACGTCATTTGATCAGCTTTGTGCTTTAATTTCGGGTGTCGGCCATCTCTTTTGACCGATCTCATCTGATTCGATTGCGAGAGGCCTTGACCTAACAGAATTTGATGTGCTGATCACAATGCCACTGCTCATTTTCCATTCGGAGGTTATGTGACCCTTTAAGTGGTGTGACATGCCAACCTGCGTGCTGCTTGATTTATCATTTTGTATTTTTTGCATGTAGTTTGAGTTATAGGGGCCAACATGGATTAATGGCAATGAAATTTTTAATCTTGCATCTACTGGCATATTTTATAAATGGTTTAACCAAAGATCTCAAGACCCTATATATATTAAGCTTGATAGGATGTTAGTGAATCAAGATTGGTTAGATTTTTTTCCCTCTTCTTTCTATAAGGTGGATCCTCCGAGTTGTTCTAATCACTCTATGTTGGTACTTTTTTGTGACTCTTTTTTGCCCAAGTTTGATAGATTCCAATTTAAAAAATTTTGGACATCCATGGATGGTTTTTGGGAAGATGACATTTCTGCTTTCTCTATTCATTTTGAAGACACCCTTATTACAAACTTCTATGGTAAATTGAGACATTTGACATCTCTTATTAAAAAGAGAAATTGGGCTAGCTCCTTTTACATTCTGGACAATATTTCTAGTCTTGAGAATTGGCAGAATTGTTTGCTTGGTTTAATTCAAGAAAATCCTCAAGACCCCATGCTTAATGCTAATCTTAAAGGTACCAACAAAGATCTTTAATTTTTCCAAAATGCTTGGGCTTCTTGGATTATTCAAAGAGCAAAAGCAAGATGGCTTTCTAATGGGGAATATGATTTGGCCTTCTTATACGCTAGAATTAAATCTAGAAGTAACTCTAATCGCATTAAGGAGCTCTCTACTTCTAATGGGAATTTTTGTACACATCAGGATATTGCAAATGTTGCAATTAATTATTTCAAAGACCTTTACAATTCCCCTTCTCCAACCCTTCCCTCTTCCAACATTATTCCTATTGGTTCTTCTCTCCCTGCACACCTTATTTGCCAGCTTACTACCTCTGTTTCTAATGAGGAGATTAAAGGAATTATTTTTTCCGGCCTAACTCTTCCTCCCCTGGTCTGGATGGCTTCACTTTTGAATTTTATAAATACACCTATGATACTATTGGATTTCATCTTTGCAATGCGGTCAGAAACATTTTCTCAACTAGTCACCTTCCAAAAGGAGAAAAAACCACTGCTATAGCCTTAATTCCTAAACACCCACATGTTTCCAACATTTCTGATTACCTTCCTATTTCCCTTTGCAATGTTTTTTATAAAATTATTGCTAAGAGCCTAGCTAACAGACTAAAGGAGATGCTTCCTTTCATTATTCACAAGAGCCAAGCAGGATTCATTCATAAAAGATTACCATATGATAATATTGTGTTGGCTTTTGAAATTTTGAGAGAATTTAATGCCAATCAGAACAATAAGTTTTTCTGTGCCAAACTTGACATAAGGAAGGATTTCGACACTGTCTCACATGAATTCCTTTTAGCTAGACTTTCTGAAAAAGGTTTTCCTGATAAAATTATCTCCTGCATCAAAGGTTGCATCATGGACATTCCTTTTTCTATTTGTATTAATGATGCTTTGGAAGGGTTCTTTAACTCTTCTTCTGAGCTTCACCAAGGTTGTCCTCTCTCCCTGTTGCTCTTTACCATTATCATGGATGCCTTCTCTTGTGCCCTCGATGATAACAATTTTTTAGGCATCTCTGGTGGTAATACAACTTTGAATCATCTCCTTTATGCGGATGATGTCTTGGTGTTTGGGGAGGCCAAGCTAGACATTGAAAAAATTCTCAAAGATGCTCTGGGGCTTTTTGCTTCTTCTTCTGGATTGTTTATTAATAAGGAAAAATGCTCTATCATGTTCTCTCATAATACTAGCATTGCAAATGACATCTCCCTTCTGCATTGCTTCTCCATGATAGAACACACCATGAAATATTTGGGCCTCCCTATTTTCTCCAAAAAACTTTTTGCTACTCACTTCCAACCACTCCTGAGTAGAATTTCTACTCTACTTGCTGGTTGGAAAGTAAAGTTCTTGTCTTTTACAGGTAGAATCCAATATCTGAACTTTACCATTGCTTATTATAATATGGGGTGATTTTACCAAAATTCTGCTGCAAAACTATAAATAAACTATGCTCCAGATTTCTTTTTCATGGGTCCACTATTGCACCTCATCTCTTAGAAGAAAACTTTCTTACATACTTTTGTTGGGGGACTTGGTATTCCCGATATCAATTCCCTCTCTTTTGGGTTTTCTTACACCTTCATTTGGTGGTTCCTTTCTAATAACTCTCTAGTTGCTGCTTGATTTAGAAGCAAGCATATCTCTCCTTGGAAACCCCCAACTCTTAAAGCATCTAATTACTGGAAATTCATTTATGCCACGGCTGCTCGTCTCAAACAGCACATTAATTTTAATGTTGATAGTGCTAACTGTAATTTAGACATGTTTTGGGACCCATGGCTTAACGGTTTAGCCCTTCCGAGCTTTTCCAACCACCCGCTGTTGGCTATGTTAGTGTGCAGAATTTTATCTATTTGGGTAATTGAAACCTGCCTACCTCCTTTTCTCCTTTAGTTATTCAACATATTACTTCATTGGTAATTCAGGATAATCCTGATGCTTGCATTACTTGGGCTGGAAAGGGGGTGCCTTACTTTAAAACTTTCAAAGAGATCTTTTTCTCTGACATTCCAACAGTTGCTTGGAACAAACTTATTTGGTACAAACACTTTGTGATTAGGCACTCTTCTTTTGCTTGGTTGGCGGTGAATGATGGGCTTAAAACTGCTGATGTTTTAAGGAAAAGAAATATTGATATTCACAACAATTGTCATTTTTGCTGGCTAGATGATGGGTCTATTCTTCATCTTATGTTTAACTGTGATTTCTCTTTTGAAGTTATCTCCTCTCTTCTCCCCTATCTCGAAGGCTTATTCCTCCGGTCTTCTCTGCTTCAAATTTTTGAGTTCTTTTATGGTTTGCAGCAACTGAAACAATATGAGAAGAATTTTTTCTTTCTTGTTATTTGTTGTGTAGTTTAGTTTTTGTGGAGGGAAAGGAATGACAGAAGGTTTGGAGGTATTCAGTACACCACTCTCACTATTTGTCGGAGGATCTGTTATGCTATTACTGCTAAAACGAGAAGGTGGAAACATATTGGAATGTTGAAAGGTACCTTTCCCTCGTGTTTCTCTCTGTAAAATCATTTCAAAGAGGTATTTTTTGTGGTTCTTTTGTAACCTTTTCATTATTTTAATATACAGGCTTTGCCCCAAATTTTTCCAAAATAAAAATAAAAATTTCTTTTGTTTTCTTCTTATTGTCCTGAAGAGTTCATTGTACCTCTTGACTTTTGGGAATTTCCTGGCAGTCGTTTGATTTGTTTCCTCTCTGACAAGAATCTTTTCTTTAATATGAGAAATATTGTTTTTTTTGGGACATTAAGGCCATTTAAGGCAAATTCACACACACAACTCATACACAAAGACTCGAACCCAAGACCTCTTAGTTGGAAGCATATGCTCTCAACCAACAGGCCAAGGTGAGCTGTGTGAGAAATATTGTTTAATAGGAAGAGTGGGGTCCAGTTCATGTTATGCAGTAACTTTTTTTTTAGGACAAGCTTCAGCTAATCATTCCCTGTATGCGTTTTTTTTGTCATGATATGAGCACCATATCTCCATTTAGCTAGTTGGATTTCACTAGTGGAAATTGCATGTCAAGGCTTGCTTCTCATTCAGAGGCATTATAAAGTACATTAATGATTCAAAGCATGGCAGTTCATGCTTTGAGTCATTTAATCCGTTGTCTCTATTGTTTAGTCTTGTAGATAGTGTTATAAAATTGTTAGAAGCTTAACGTATATTGATTTGTTAAAGCTGAAATTTATTCTCACCACATGTATCTCTTTACACCTTTCTTTTTACTGCTCATTTTTCTCTTAAAGCAGCATGCTTATTATATCATCTACTCCCTATTGATATTCCCAAACAGTAATATCTCAACTAAGCCGAGACATTAAGTAAAATTACTGTCTTTGAAGTTGATAATAAGTACATCATTTGTTATGAGTATAATGACAATGACTATGTGTTATTCATTAATTGCAATGATAAAATTATAATTGTGATTATGATTATAACTATTGTTATAATTACAATAATAATAATACTTTCAAAAAAAAAAAAAAGATGTGAAGTTCAAAAAAAAAGATGCTGAGTTTAAAAAAAAAATAAAAGAGTTTAAAAAAAAATAAGAAGAGAAGTTTCAAAAAAAAAAAAAGAGGAAAGAGATAAAAAAGGGGGAGGAAGATGATGGAGAAAATACAAAAAAAAAAAAAAAAAAAAAAGCAGAGACGTTTACAAAAAAAGAGAGAAAGCAAAGAGAGAGAGAGAGGTCTTTTATCCTCGCCGCCGACACCAGTTCTCGCAATGGTATAAATTCCTAACTCCAAAAATCCCATTCTCGACGTTAACGACGAGCCGACAAACCTCCCTATGCGCTCACATAGCATAAGGGAAGGGAAACCGGTGCGACGCTCGTGACGAAGGTGGTGATCCCTGGAGCGCTCATATAGCGTGAGGAGGATGAAAAATAAGTACCCATACGTGGGAAAATCACTGTGCTTCTTTCTAACAGGTGCCCGAGACCCCTAAGCGCTCATGTAGCATAGTGGGGATTGAAGAAAACGTAGTCACGGTGTCTACGGGCATCTACCTGAAGCGCCCATGTGGCGTGGAGGGGAAGGCTAGTCTCCCAAAATTTCTCCTAAATGAGGAAGATGCTGGGAGCTTACCGAAATTTGGATTGATGATACGAGGACCTGGACTTAAAATTTTCAGTGAAACATGGGAATTGGATTTGGACAATTTGAAACTTGGATTTGAAACTTGGACTTGGACTTGGACTTTATTTGAATACTTATTTAAACATCAAGTGAACTAAATACAAATAATTTGAAACTTGAAGATTGGACCAAATGACATGGAACTTAATTCAAATTTGTTCATAAATAAAATGGATAATCACTAAAGAACTTTTTGGAAAATGACATCAAATTTTCAATGAAATTTTAAAGAATTATCATTTCAATTTGAATGTAATTATTAATCAAGAAAAATTTGAGTCATTCAAACCTTTTGCAATCAAGCAAGTGGAAGATAAGCATCAATCATGCAAGCAATGATCGAATGGAAAATGCAATAACATGATTATACTCAATGATATAAAGTTTCCTTTCAATGAACACTACAGAACTATTATTTCAATTGGGTGGCACATGTCACTAAGCAATTTTATCATGCATGATCTAAGGCATCTTCATATGATAGTGAAGGGCTTACAACATTCAATATGATTTTTCTACAAGTGACAATCAAATATCAGAGAATATTGCTAGTTACTCAATTAAGTATCAATGGATAAGAATGTCTGAATGGAAATATATGCTCAAAAGACATGTGGGCGAGGAATGGTACAATAAAAACAACTCAAGTTTTGAGCTCTCAATCAAAGTAATATGAATGCAGTGATTAAATGGAGAATGTGGAAATATGCCTACAATCAACAAACAGAGCAAGTGATACTCATATTAATCATGCAAGCAAGTCAAAAAACTCAAATGAATATCAATGGAAAATTGCAAGCAATTGCTTTGATAACTGAAGTTTCTACACATTGCTCATAGGCAATAATCAACATGAATACTAATAATTGCAATAAACAGTCATGAAGCATGAAAGTTGTATAAACGAATGTGGTAGCATCCCTATCACTTGCAATCCTCCAATATCAA
Source organism: Dendrobium nobile (assembly GCA_022539455.1). Taxonomy (NCBI): domain Eukaryota; kingdom Viridiplantae; phylum Streptophyta; class Magnoliopsida; order Asparagales; family Orchidaceae; genus Dendrobium; species Dendrobium nobile. Next base: position 67,294,121 of record CM039721.1, on the reverse strand, counting down.
GCAAGTTTAGTAATCTCTCCAACGAGCATTGCAACTTATATGCAAGATAACTCACTCACAAGTGACGATGATTGAGCATGATGCATGTTTCAATCACTCAAACGAACATATTGCCATATTGCAAATAAAAGAGATCAATGCACATGTTGATACACACGTGATGTCTAGGGATGCTGCGCTGGTCATTAAATGAATGTAGTTTGAGCCCAATCCTTCTATATGGATAAATAGGAGTCGACACAGCTCGAATTATCAAATAAATATATGTTCAAGGTGTGGACCAAAATATTTATTTTATACGTTCATATAAGGCCTTCATCAAAGAAAATTCATTAAATTTTTTTTGGAGCCTATAAAACCCGATCCCCTATCGATAAGTTAATAGGGTCGACAATGTTTAGTAAATGGAAATGACCCTAAATATCACGATGATGGCGTGTTGAATAAAGATCTTAATTTGAGGGGTTCACAAATGTTTTCAAATGCATTCCAAATGCCACTCAAACTCCAAAACTCCACATAAATTTCCAAAATTTCAAAACTCGAAGATATTTAAAACTGAAATCCTATCATAAATCACTTAAAGTAAAATGCATCCACCATCGACAACAGTTTATCAGGGTGGACAAATTAAAATTTACTTTAGCTCACATAAAGCTAATGCCTAATCGAAATTATCACTAGGATCAATTCTCAAATAATCTCTTGCCATTAAGGACATGGTACTTGTCCTCTAATTAACAATTTTTTTGTCAAATGGCACCGCAGGATAAATAATTATGACTAAGGGCCCTCTGAATCGTGTGGTTTTACCGCCAAATGGCACAACAGAATACTGGTTATGGCCAGATCCAGTACGTTCCTTAGTGGCGTTAAATCCTTGAGATATGAATTAATAGGATATGATTCATAGGGCACAAATCCCTCTGTTAGCTAAGGGGGATTCAAGTTTCACCCCTTTGGCAAATATCCATCCCAAGTCTATAAGGTCCCCTTGGACGAAGCAACCCATGGCTACCGACAAGGATCCTTCTATCAGGTTTGGTCGACTACCTCCTCTGAATAAGTAGACCGGGGACCACGATGGTCTGGGATGGTGAAACCATGGGTTCTTGATTAGGTCCCTCATCCACCCCCCCCATATGATTTTAAGTGAAAGATGGTACAGTTTCAAATTTTAAATATCAAACTTTTTAAGCATCCCAAGTCCATTCTGCTACTATAACTAGATAACACGTATCTCCTCTATATCTGATTGATGACTAGCCTTAATCGAAAGTTCTCTCTTGTTTCTGGAAGGGGTAATTAACTATAGGGGCTTGCGCCTATAGGAAACTAGAACTCATATCATAAAGTCCTCGCAAAATGAGGGTGAAATCTCCGGGTAGTGTCTTATCTACAAACCCATCCGCCCCAAATTTTATCATGGAACATAATCTATTAAAACTCCCCTAAAATAAAAGCACAGCTCCAAATTTTTAAGCCCACACATACAAAAAGCATAATGGTGCTTTGTGGCAGGCTCTAAAAGCACAAGTGGATACATTCAGCTCCAAAAGTAACAAAGTCAGAGTTGATGATATTCTTCGTAGCAGTCATGTAAGAAGATGTAGCAGTCCCTATTACATTCATATGAGAATATTGGTGAAGGGTACTAGATTCCAGAAGACACTACAGTTTGCCCACAAGTAGCTATAGAAAGATTATCACGCATACAACAGTCCACCTGCAGATAATGATGAATGAAGGAAAATTTTTGTATACAAATCCTTCAATTTACATGTTTGCAATTAACGCATCTACCTGCATGCGAGCAGTAATAGTAGTTGTATAATGAAGATTGGGGATCATAGCAAAGGCATAAAGAATGTGAGAAAGTGACCACAGGATATATGCTGCAAATATGAGAGATTCTTTAGGCATGTGGAACTCGTATGAGGTGTTACTTGCAAGCAAAGCTGAAAACCTGTAATGTTTATGCAAGCCACTGTAGAAGACCTATTATATACTCAATACGTTACCTATGGGAAAAAGTAGAAGGATTACAACGAATAAAGCTTCTACGGGCAACTGTAGAAGTTTGCCAAATGTTCCAAAAATGCCACACACTTGCACCGTAATTTATATACATATAAACACAAGAAATGCACGTGAAATTAAACACCCGCAAGAGCCCTGAAGAGAGTGTTGTGGGTACACACATGACGTCTAGGGATGCTGTGCAGGTCAAATAATAAACCCAATTTCAAGACCGTTCTTTTATGCGGGTAGATAGGAGTCGACACGACTCAAATCATCAAACAAATATAGGTTTGTGTTATCAATAGGGATATTTATTTTATACGTTCATATTAAGCCTTCAAGGCTGATGAACAAAAAAAAATCCACCAACATGAGCATAAAGACGGCTCAAACCCCGATCCTATGTCGGTAATTAAGAGAGTCGACATGGCTCAATTAATAAAGTAAATTCCCCATTAATACCCTGATGATATATAGCCACATTGAAAGAAAATCTCAATTGGAGGGGTCCACACAAATCTCAAAGAAATGTCACCCAAATTCCCATAAAATTTAGAACTCAAAATATTCTTAAATCTAAAATATTTAAAAATTGAAATCAACCCTCAAATGTTTGAAGCAAAACCCATCCATCCTCCGCAATAATTTGCCGAGGTGGAAAAATTTAATTATCACTTCAGCTCATAAAGATCTAATGTTTGGTCAAGAATATCACTAGGATTCATTTTCAAACCATCTCTTGCCAGTAAGGATGTAGAATGTGTCCTCTAACTGGTGATTTTATCACCAAATGACACCACATGTAAACGATTATGAATGAGGCCCTCTAAACTAGGTGGTTAGTCTGCAAATGGCACCACTAAATTAAAGTCATGGCCAAAGCCCGTATGCTCCCTAATGGAATTAAATCCTTGATGTATGAATCAATATGATATATTCAATAGGGAAAAAAACCCTTTTTTAGTTAAGGTGAACTCAGATTTATCCCCTTAGGCAAATATTCATCTCAGGTCTATAAGGTTCCCTTAGACGAAGCAACCCATAGCTGCCGACAAGGATTCTTTTGTTAGGATGGGTCGACTACCTCCTCTGACTAAGTAGACTAGCAACCACGATGGTCCGGGATAAAAAAACCCATGGGATCTTGGTCGGGTCCATCATCCATTCCCCCACCATTTGATTTAAGTGTAAGATGGTGAAAATTTTAAATTTTTAAATATCAAAATTTTCAACCTAAACCCATGCTGCAACTATATGCTAAATAACACATATTTTTATGTATTTGATCGATGATTAGCCTTAATCAAAAGTTCTCTCTCGTTATCAGGAGGGTAATTAACTATAGGGGCTTGCGCCTATAGAAAACCAGAACTCATATCATAAAGTCCTCGCAAAATGAGGGCGAAATCTTTGGGTAGGGTCTTATCTACAAAGTCAATATGCATTCTCAAAATTTACCCTAGAACTTAATCTATTAAAACTCTCCCGAAAGCTCTGGGTGGTTGGGGCGCAAATTTTTGGAGCCCACATCAGCATGTGTTTGGCCTAAGATAAAAATGAAACAATTATTCTTTAAGTTATAATCTAGACAAGCATAAAGTTCTAGATATTATCAATTTTATTTGGTTATAATTTTTCTATATTTATCTCAATTTGAACTAGAAATTTTATTTAAACTACATTTCTTTTTCAGCAACCCTAATAAATTAGCCTAAATAAGATAGCCAAGAATTTCAAAATCGAAGGCAGACATTGCAATAAAATTCTAATAAAAAAAATTAAAAAACATGCAAAATAAAATTAAATCAAACTAACAATAAATTATATTTCTCCCAAGGAAAAAAAATGATGCCCTCATGCAAGTGAAATCCATCAAGCTGCCAAACTCTTCGCTAAATTCTCAGCGTGCAGAAATCCACCTTCTTCTACAGCTTCCATATCAACTATCCTCTATCATAGAACAACCTAATCATATACTAGAATACAAAAACATCTATATGTTCTCTGCCTCTGCATCCTTCCCGTTATTCATCTTCTTGATGGAATCAAAGCCCTAAGCTTAGAGCTTTTATTCTGTATGGACACCGGACGGGAGAACAGCCCGGTTAAGAACTGGGTACCCAGCGGTACCGAGTGCGGGTACCGAGCTGGGTACCCACCAATGAGGTGATGTGATGTATTTTATTGGTGTCCGCACTCCGCACAAAATAATTCTTCATAGATAGCTGTACTTGATCCTCTACATTGCATGGTTGGATCGTCAAAAATCTCAACTACTACAACAAAAACCTCTTGAAATTGCTAGCTGGCTGTTCTACTCTCTGATGAAACTTGTTCACTTTGGACCTCCGAAGGAGCATCGCTCGTGGGGTCCGAACGCAAAGGGTACGGCCGCACTATCCCACAGGACAAAATGATCGCAGGCCTTTACACTCGACACGAACAGATCGATGGGAGGGCAGATTGGATCGTGCATATGACTAACCATTGAGGATAGAGGCTCTTGCTAGTGCACCCCGATGGGTAGTAATATACATGACCTAGTCACGGGTTTCCCCCACTCGATACAACTGCTCGAGTGGGATTTAGTAGATATGGGGCCAAGTTTCCCACGGGCGCAAGCCCCCGTGTTTAATTTCATCCTAGGCCGGAGCCCGAGAAAACTCTTGATTAAGGATCATACATTATCCTTCCCAAAAATGGGATCGGCATGAGGGCGTAGACTAAGAAGTCCTACTCAAAAGGGAAGAAAGGTCTCAAAGGGCTGTATCAACATGCGTGGTTCACACTAGCATTCGGAGGCTCTAGAGCACTAAAAGAGAAACAGGAGAAAGAAAATCAAGCACTCAATCACATGCGTGAGAGAAGGATGGAGGTGGCGTCATCCTGTGATGTAGATAAGTAAGATTTATGGTCTCTGAAAAGAAGGGACCTACCTACTATTTAAAGCTTACTACGAGACCAAATGTAGTGGCCTCGAATCCTGAATCTATGTTGGGTTTAGTGTTCTACCAACACTAAGACCCGTGTCCTAACTAATGCAGTACAAAACCTGGACTTACCTTGGCCTGGATTGGGGAGCCAGCTAACCACCTAATCGATTCAAAACCATGTAGTCTAGTCATTTATGAAAGATAGGTGGTTGGTATAGTTCTTTGGAAATAGGACCGACATCTAGAGAGTTTCCTAATTGGTCCTAGACTTATATTGGGATATGCTCCTAACTAATGCAATTAGAATTTTATTTTAATTAGTTTCTAAAGTAATGCATGCTAGTTAAGGATCTCAAATCATGAATGCTATGGAATTAAAAAAAAATAGGCTTATAAAAAAAAGATTTTTAGAAAAGATTGGGTCTCTCTAGGTCCGGCACTTCATCCTCATAGGCCAGATTATCCGGACTCTACCCACAGGCAGGGAGATGTCTCATAAGAAGGAAAGAAAAATGGATTAATATGCATGCGACCCCAAATGATTCCGGCAGTTCCCTAGGTTTGTTAGATTTCTATGTTATTTAAACTTAGAATTTTAAGGATTAGTTTTGACTAAAAAAATTTTGTAATCCTTAAAAGAGCCTAACACAATCCAGGCTTAAACAAAATCGGCATGCAAGAAAGAAACCTAAAAAAAGCAGGTAATTTCTACTGTACAATTAGGTAAGCACATCATTATAAATCTAGAATAATCAACTAAATGTCCATAGGCAAATTGCCCTTATTATAACCCACATATGCAGAAAATAAAGTTGCCGGGCACCACTGCCAACAACTCAGATTTCTAAGCCTATGACAGATGCAAATGACTTTGAGTGGGATATTGATCTTCAAGTCTTTGGACTCCTGGGAACTCTCCTCCTTGGACTCCTTGGATCTATCTCCCCTGGACTTCTTGGATTTCTCCTTCTTGGACTCCTTGGATCTGTCGTGGCTTGAATATCCAAACGAAAAGACAATTCCCCCTTTAGGGAGTATTGCCTTTTCTCTTTAGATATCTAAAGCCATCCAACTTAATATTCCAAATGGAAGAAGACTCTCCCCTTTAGGGATGTCTTCTTCTTTTGAAATTCGAGTTGGATAAGAATATCCCAACTCAGAGACACTTTCACAACTCTTAACAAATATTACATAAATGAAAAATAGTAAATCTAGCGTCACCTGCAAGGTTATCCTAATAAAAATCCCAAGCAGTTTATATAGAAATGAAAATACACATCACAACCATACTTGGCCATGATCTTAATTATTGAGGGCTAATGCAGCTTCTGGAGCACTTGTAGTAGTTATTATTATGTTTTATTTAGCCCTCATTTATTTTAGGGGAGCTCAGCAAGCACCTGTATAAAATATTATTAGAAATCGTGATAGGCCCCCCTTTTAGCATAGCATGAGCATGGCCACCTGCAAGAATAATAATATATATATGGAGCTCCTAACCTAGGGATAAATCTAACGCCCATCACATCATTCCACAGAGTGCAGGAAAAGTAAGCAAATATAGTAGTAAATTTCATACAGCATATAGTGAAAACCACAGAAAGCTTCGGCATACAGCAAGAAGAAATAAACACCGGCCTAGCCTAAGTCTAGAAGTGGTGTCCTAGAAAAAAAGTTTATGTGTGTGTGAGGTTTGTGTAGCTTGGATATGTCCTAAGCTAGGTAGTTAGTTAAAGTTGCTTAGAGTTCAGGTTTGTCGAAGGCCAGAAAAGGAAACTTTAGTTAAAGTTCAAATTTTAATGGATTAGGATTCATTTTAGTTAATTTAGTTTGTTGATCAGTTTTAAATGCTTAGGGTATTGATATTTAAAGTTTAAGTGACATTAGCCAATTTTGGAAAATCCCGGGTCCTCCTAGGTATTAGGATGAGGGGGTCTAAAAGGTCACTATGGGAAATAGGGTAGGTTTGGGGTTTCTAACACATTGGATAAATACTAGACCTTAAGATGAGTAGTTATCCAGGTAGTACGCTGGATTTGGAGTTTCCTAGGAAAAGCTATGGATTTTTTATGTTTCGGGCCCTAGATTGTAGGCTGGGGTTGACCAAAACATTGACTATAAGATTTAGGCTAGTTGCTGGAATCTTAATATTTTTAATAAACACTAGACCCTAATTGAAGTCTAATTCAAGTGAGTTTTTCTAATTTTGAATTTTTATAATTAGTTATGAATTTCTAAATATCGGGTAATTAAAGGAATTATCTAAATTATCTAGTTAAGGGCTGATTTTATGGTTTTGATCCAAACCATCTCCAAACTGATTGGAATCACCCCCAAAGGTCAGGAATAACATGAAAATGTGTTCTCAAATGTTTGGTGAAAATTTTGAAATTTTTAATAATTTTTAATGAATTATTAGGGGTAAAAAGGTAATTTCCACCTAAGGTTAAATTAAGGCTCCACCTAGAGTCAAACTGAGGAGCCCTATTTATCTAAGGTCAAGGATCAAATTATAAATAGATCAAGATATGGTAGGTAATTTTTTGACCTAAAATGGATTTATTGTAATTTTTAGAAGGCTACCAGGCCTTATTTAGCAGGTTAATTAGGGTTGGTTAGTAAAGGGGTCAAAAAGCTCCTAAAAATTCCTAGAAAATTATGAGAAGTTTAAGATGTTTCTAAGTTTAAGTGTTGAGGTTTCCATGTCAATCAGTGATCTACCCACTCCTAGAAAATTTCTAAGTTAGCTAGACAGGTCCTTAATTATTGTCCTTAGGGTGTCACTACGTTATATAGGTTTAAAGTGTAGTTTTAACTAACCCTCAAGGTAAAAAATGCATGGGAGTACACAAACAAAATAAATAAGCCATGTCCTTAGATCTAGGAGAGCCTAAACTAAGTGCTCGTGGTGCATCCTACACATGCAAACTACAATAAAGAAAAGTAGATACATCTAATAAAGGAATTAGTGAATGATTGAGACTCAACCATCCACTAATCCACTCCCTCATGATTACTCTTCATAAATAGACTCTAGGTTTAAAATTCCATGAATAGTAGATCTCCCCGAATTAGGATTTAAAATATAAGTAATTCTAAAATAATTTAAGATACTTATAAATATATAATTTTTGAAAAATAAGGTAATTTAAAGTAAATTAACTTGTAGTAAATACATATATGGGAGACCCACTGACTACCCAAACATTGCTTCAAAAAGGATTTAAAAATATTTTTTTAATTTTAAAATAATTATAATGATAATTATATAAATAATACCAAAATACTTAAAATAATAGCATAAAACAAAAATCTATTCAAACAGCTAGAATCAGTTTATACAAGTAATTTTAAAATAAAGTTTATAATTTTTTGAAAAGATTGAGGGGTCGCACGCCAAAACTTGATTTGAAATGAATTAGTTATGATTTTTCTACGTTTAATGCACTAAAAGATAATTTTAAAATATTATTAAAATACTGACATTAAAAAACAAATTATTAAATGAAGTTAATTTAAAATAATGAAGCTTTTGAAACTTAAGGCTTAGTTTAAAATGTAATAATAATAATAATAATAATAATAATAATAATAATAATAATAATAATAAAAAAATAATAATGATAACAATAATAATACTATTTTTAAAATAAGATTAATAATAATACTAATAATAACAATAATAACAATAAAGAAAATAATAATAACTTTAAAATAAGGGTAGTCTTAAAATAATAATGTTCATAATTAAGATAACTTAATTTTAAAATAATGGTAAATAATAAATAAAATATAAAATAACATTGATATAAATTTTTTTTCAAGTTGAAATAATAATAATAACAATAATAATAATAATAATAATAATAATAATAATAGATAATAATTATAATTAACAATAACAAAGTAATTAAAATAACAGTGATTATAACAAAATAGGTTTAAAATAATGATAAAACAAATATAATAATAATTATAATAAAATAATAATAACATTAAAAAAATGATTTTTACTATTTTTAGAATAAATAAAAAAATATTTGTACTTTTTAAATGAAAATAATTTTAAATCAAAAAGAGCAAAAATACAAACAATTCGAGGCATGACACGTATTTTTCGGGTTTAAAATGAATTTATATGAATTATTTAAGAAAAATGGTTTAAAAAGTATTTAAAAAACATAGAAATCCAAGAAAAACCCACGGCGCGACACTTGGTGCCGTTGGATTCATCCGTTCAAAACGCACAATGGCGGCAATCATAGGCAATGATTATGACGCCGCGCAATCATTGCCAAGTGATTGGTACGGCGGCAGTTAGTCGCGGTTTCCATTTGGTTGAGTCAGCAGCCCGCGATGACCGTCTGATCGCCTGCCGTTCTGAATGAATGGCCGTGATCCGGCCAGACCACCAAAGCGATAGGAGATCGAGCTGTGGAATCAAATACAGAGGTCGAGATGGTGAGATCTGGACTGTTGATCATGGGATCAACAGTCCGAGGCTCACACTGCCCATGCACGCTCCGCCCCGAGAGCTCTAAACGAATAATCAACTCATTTACACGAAATACTTAACCAAATGAAATGAAATTTTAAACAGAGATTAAGGAGATGAAAAGCATTCATGGGGAGGTATTATTTTGACCTTAAATGGACCCTACAAAAATATATTCAGCTCTAAGTGATCTAGTTAGGGTTTGAGTTTTTACCTAATCCACACAGTGGATTCGGGAGATCTTGGGCTTGTTGAACTCGTGGAATCCGCACGAACAATTCTCTTCTTGAAACCACGATCAAAAGAGCCACAGATCAGTCAGATTTGGCCTTGGACGGACTTAGGCCTCGGGTTCGCAGGAGATCACGCTGGCGGTGGCTTGGGACGGTGGATTTTGGCTCGTGGAAGGATGAGGGGACCTAGGGGAACTCTCACACCAAGTATCACGGGCTGAGAGGCTCTAGAGAGAAAGAGAGAGTGAAAAGTCCTAAATTAGACTTAATTTCTTCTATTTAAACGCTCCAACCCTATCACCAAAGGCTTGGATTGAATCTAAGGCTCAATAGGAGGGAAAACCATAGGATTTGACCGTGGTTTGAATTTTAAAATGAAGGGGGGCTTTAATTCCAATTAATGGGCTCTTAATCCTACTTAAATAGGCTATTATGACCTATTCATGGCTTGATTTGACCAAGTCAACATTTGTTGACTTGGTCAAATCAGTCAATTAAGTCACAAAGGAGGTGGGTTGGGCTTATGAGGCTTTGAAATGGACTAGAAATTGAATTAGGCCAATTAAGGCCAATTGGGTCAACCCGGGTTGACCTGGTCAACCAGGTTAGGTTGACCCAAGGTACGGGGCTGGGCTCAACAAACTCAGATTGATCCATTGAACTGAGTGGGAGAGGTCTTGGGCCCTGGCTTGGTCAGTTTGACCAAGTCAAACTCCTAGACCCAAGGATTTGACAAAATTGAGGTCAACAAATGGACCCCCAACAGGAGCGGTAAACAACTAGTGAACTGTTCGTGTTGGCATTGACCGACTATGTCAAAGTGAGTAGAGTGAAGAACACAAGTAAGGGGGTATCAAAAAGGTGGAAGAAAAGTAGGAAACTCTTCTCCTGGCCTTACCCTACAGCGAGGGCAGAGCCTAGGAGAGAGGAAAAAGCAGTAGTATATAAATAAGGTTCCACCAACATGGTGAACCAGTAGTGGGATTTTCTCCTAGCCTTACCCTTCAATAGGGGCAGAGCCAAGAGAAGAACTAAAAGTAAGGTAACAAAAGTAGACCGACTATTTACCTGATCGTATCGAAACAGCAGAATAGAAGGTGAAGGTGATCCCATCTCCTCCTGCTCATCTGAGAACAGTGGATTGGGGTGACTCAATATTTGCCTGACCAAATCGAGTCAACAAATAAAAGAGTCATGAAACCTGGTGTCTACCAAATCAAAACAGGACACTCAGGGAAAAAGGTGACGAGGAGTTCCTGCCAGGTGCTCTGTCAGGCCCTCTCAACAAAGTTAATAAAACCAGCTACCCGCCTGATTGTAATAAAACAACAAGGTAGAAGGTGAAAAAATCCCGTCTCCTCCTGATCATTTCAGAATAGTGGATTGGGCTGACTCAATATCTGCATGACCAACTCAAGACAACAAATAAAGGAGTCACAAAATCTGGTGCCTGTTTGATCAGATTAGGACACTCGGAGTAAAGGGGTGTTGTGGAATTTCACCTCCCAAGGACTATGTCAGGCTCACTCAACTAAGTAGGTAAAACCAACTACATGTTTGTTCATTTCAAACAGCAGGCTAGGAGGTGAAAAGGATCCCACTCCTCCTTCAAAACAGTGGATTGAGGTGACCCACTACTTCTACCTGACCTCAGCAAGAAGCTCATGAGACATGAAATTGAAGCATGCTTAGTCTTTTATAGGACATCTGTGGTAAAAGGGGTGTTGAGGAATTGCGCCTCACAGGGACTCTGTCAGGCTCACTCAACTGGTAGGTAAAACAAACTACCTGTATGTTCATTTTAAACAACAGGATAGGAGGTGAAAAGGATCCCGCTCCTCCTGCTCATTTAGAAACAATGGATTGGGGTGACCCACAACTTATGCCTGGCCTCAACAAGAAGCTCATGAGACACGAAATGAAAGCCTGCTTAGTATTTTACAGGACAATCAAGGTAAAAGGGGTGTTGAGGAATTGCACCTCCCAGGACTCTGTCGGGCTCACTCAACTGGTAGGTAAAGTCAACTACATGTCTGTTCATTTCAAACAGCAGAATAGGAGGTAAAAATGATCCCGCTCCTCTTGCTCCTTTCAAAATAGTGGATTGGGGTGATCCACTACTTCTGCCTGACCTCAGCAAGAAACTCATGAGACACGAAATGGAAGCCTGCTTAGTCTTTTACAGGACATCCGGGGTAAAAGGGGTGTTAAGGAATTACGCCTCCTAGGGACTCTGTCGGGCTCACTCAACTGGTAGGTAAAACCAACTACCCGTCTATTCATTTCAAACAGCAGGATAGGAGGTGAAAAGGATCCTGCTCCTCCTGCCCATTTTGAAATAGTGGATTGGGGTGACCCACTTCTTCTACCTGACCTCAGCAAGAAGCTCATGAGACATGAAATAGAAGCCTACTTAGTCTTTTACAGAACATCAGAGGTAAAAGGGGTGCTGAAGAATTGCGCCTCCCAGAAACTCTGTCGGGCTCACTACTCTGGTAGGTAAAACCAACTACCTTTCTGTTCATTTCAAACAGCAGGATAGGAGGTGAAAAACATCCCGCTCCTCCTTCCCATTTCAAAAAAGTGGATTGGGATGACCCACTACTTCTGTCTGACCTCAACAAGAAGCTCATGAGACACGAAATGAAAGCCTGCTTAGTCTTTTACAAGACATCAGGGGTAAAAGGGGTGTTGAGGAATTGCGCCTCCCAGGGACTCTGTCGGGCTCACTCAACTGGTAGGTAAAACTAACTGCCTGTCTATTCATTTCAAACAGTAGAATAGGAGGTGAAAAGGATCCCACTCCTCCTGCCCCTTTCGAAATAGTGGATTGGGGTGATCCACTACTTTTGTATGACCTTAGAAAGAAACTCATGAGACAAGAAATGGAAGCTTACTTAGTCTTTTACAGGACATCCGTGGTAAAAGGGGTGTTGAGGAATTATGCCTCCCAGGGACTCTTTAGGGCTCACTCAACAGGTAAGCTTCAACATTTGCTCAACCAACTCGGCCTTGAAAATGAAGAAGGGATCAATGCCCACTTAGTCCTTTCAACCGAGAGAATAAAGAGTCAGGCTCTGATGCCTGCCTGATCACAATAGGACAATCAGAAGAGTGGCGAGGAGTACCTGCTAGGTGCTCTATCAAATCCTCTCTACCAGGTAAAACCAATATCCTGTCTATTCATTTCAAACAGCATGATAGGAGGTGAAAATCACCTCAACATCATCCTGACACGGATCTCTGTAGGGATGTGAGGGAGAAATGAGTAAGTAAATGGGATAATTTTAAGGGTAGAGCCACGTAGGGAATCCCTTCTAGCGCTCTGGTAACCAAATGGTAGAGGACAAATCGTCGTGGCCATGAGTATCCAAATACTATCAGGATCTCCAAGGGAACCCTAACCCTACAAAAAAGGGAAAGAGGACATCAGAATGACGTCTCCCAACCAAAGCTGGAAGAGATACACCCTTAGTAGAGTATGCAAAGGGGTAATCTCATTCCGAAGGAGTAAAAAGAACTGAAGTAGCGAGAGGGAACCTCTGCTATAGAAAGTAGGACTAAGCCTAGTAAAAAGAAATCCTCAAAGAGGCTACAGTGGAAAACCCATACTAATTGAAGTGGAAACGATATCAGAACATCGAAAGGACCTCTCCAGCAGCTAGGAGTCGAGTCTCAATGGGAAGAACAAGTAGTAGAAAGAACTGAATAGCTGACCTTCTGGTAGAAGATCAAAGCTCAAGAAAAAAAAGATGGTGGCGCCTAAGGCACGACGCCACATATCACCAAGTAGGAGAAAAAGAGTCAAAGCAGTGAGGGAGCACACTTGCTACTAAGGACAACAACTCTGAGCAGAACAGAGCTCACATTGGTAACACTTACATAAACTAGTGGGACTCTGTGGGAAGTGAAAGTGACATTAACTCATTCATAAGACTAATCTGGTGACTGAGCCTAGTGTATGAATGGTAAGATAGGTCAAAGAAAGGAGTAAAAGAACTGATCTTCTGCTAGGAGATCAGCGTTCCCAAAGTAGTGATGTTAATATCCGAGGCAAGGACATACTACATCACACTCGGGAAGACAACTCTAGGTAGTGAGGGGACACACTCACTACCCGAGAACAGTAATCATAAATAAGATTGAATAATCATCAAAGGAACACTAGGGTAACATCCATACAAGCTGGTGGGACCCTATGGGGAGTGAAAGCAACACTACTACACTCATAGGACTACTCTAGCAGCTAAAAGTAGTGTACGAATACTAACGTAGGTGGGTAAAGAAACCAAGGAGCTGATCTTCTACTAGAAAATCAAAGCTCTTAGGAATGTGATGCTAACATCTGTGGAAAGATGTACTACATCACAACTAAGGAAACAATCTGAGGTGACATGAGAGCACATTTGCCACCTAGTACAGTAATCATGAGTGAAATCAATGATTAACCAAAGGTCATAGTGGTAACACCTACCCTAATCAGGTAGGACCCTGTGCGAAGTGAAAGTGACACTACCATATTCATAGGACTACTCTGGCAGCTCAGAGCAATGCATTAATGGGAGAGTAGACTGCCAAAAGAGGGCAGAAGGGGATTGATCCTTCCTCAAAAAGACTCAAACCCACAAGGTAGTGATGTTGACATTTAAGATACGATGTATCACACCACTAACAAAGAAAGATATTTAGAACCAACTAAGTGTTGATTCAACTTTGAAGAGCTTGTCAGAGTGCTTCAAGGGATAAAAGAGAAATTTTGGAGAATTTTGGCTCTTAGAGAGTTTTATCGAGTTTCTCTTATGTCAAGGGAACCCGGTTTTGCTCTCTTAAGAGCTTCCTTCTTTTTATCACATATATATTTTTAAATGGGGATAGTGAATGGTTTTGATAACCTAGACCATATTCGCCACATAAACAAAACTGGGAAAAGAGATCTAACAGGATCTTGTAAAGAAATAAATAATTAGTTTTGATAACCCATACCATATTCAACTCATATGAATGAACTGGGGAGCACAATTATAATAAAATTGATGTATAACTTAAATCAAAATCAGGATAGAGGATCAACATTACCACTCATGACTAACATAGGATGGTATGGACCCAACATCCTACCTCCAGAAGAGTCTACACTAAAGACTCTAACATCCCTGATCACATTTAACTCATATGAATAGACTGGGGGTTACATCTATCAGATGGATTGATAAGAAGAAGAAACTCAAATAGGGATAGTTGATCTCTATCCCCACACCTAACTATCATAGGAGGGTGTGGACCCAGTATCACTCCTTAAAACTAGACTTGTACTATTGGTTTTGATATCTCAGACTGCACTTGGGGTGGTAGGTGAAACTTGGGGACTAAGCCCTACAAACAGAGGAGAGCAAAGTAAAAGAATCCTATGCTCTAGCACCAATACGATTAGTGCGCACAGACAGAAGTACAAAACATCCCTACAGCATATTAGCATATCACCTCTAAGGATAACCTTATACTCTTTAAAGTGAACATCGTGTGGTAGAGGACAAGTCGTCGTGGCCCCACAGACTGCTGAAAAGTAAGAGGGATCCTTTTAGGAGCTACATATACAGAAAGATATCTACAGGCGGTAGGGAGGCTCCCCTGTGAAGTACTAGACTCAGGCATAGTACTTATTCAAGTAATGTCCGTTGATGGCAGGCATTAGGTGAACGCCATTTGCATCAATAAGTAGGTAGACACCACCTTCATTAACTTACTCTACAGTGAAGGGGCCTTCCAAAATAGGCTCAAACTTACCACCTCGGTGCCGACGCGAGATGATAGGTCAATGCAAAATAAGAACTAACTCACCTACCCAAAAAGCAGGGGGTCTAACAAGGCGCTCGTAGTGCCGGGCCTTTCGGGCCTGGCATAGCTTAAGGCATTGATAAGCTCGTAAACAAAGCTCATCTAAACCATCAAGCTCTTCCAACCTTAGTCAAGCATTATCTTCATCAAATAGATTGAAACTAACTGCCACACACAGTGAGGGGAGCTCGACCTCAAGTGGGAGGACTGCTTCAACCCCAAAAACTAAAGTATATGGGGTGGACTGAGTAGGAGTACGGTAGTTAGTCCTATACGCCCATAATGCTTCATGTAACTTATCATGCCATTCCCTTTTATTTGCAATAAGGATTTTCCTTATTAATTGCACAAGAGTCTTATTAAATGCCTCTGCCAATCCATTGGCTTTGGGATAGTAAATCGAAGAGTATCGCCAATTAATATTATGGCGGTGGGCAAATCTAGCAATTTTGGTGCTTCTAAAGGATGGGCCATTATTATAGATTATATGTCGCGGAACACCAAAGCGATAAATAATGTTATGGCGAAAGAAACGCATCACATCTTCTGATTTAACTTCCTTAAGTGGGACAGCTTCTGCCAGCTTAGATAAGTAATCAGTGGTGGCTAAAATTAACCTATGACCCTTAGAAGAAGGAGGGTCTATAGGATCCACTACATTCGTGCTCCAGCCCTCAAATGTCCAAGAAGATACAGTAGGGTGCAACAGATTAAGGGGTTGGTGAATCACCGTGCCATGAATCTGGCATTGGTGGCACCTTTTAGTGTACTCCATACAATCGTGGATCATAGTCGGCCAGTAGTAGCCAAGGCGTTTAATTCTTCCTTTCATTTTAGGTCCAGATTGATGGGCACCACAAAGCCCTTCGTGTATCTCTCTCATGACTCTTTTAGCCTCTTCTTTATTGAGGCATATCAACCACATTTGGTCAAAAGAGCATCGATAGAATATTCTATTTATGTAGGTAAATGATAGAGCTGTCTTTCTAATTTGAGCGGTAAGAGATCTATCATCTGGAAGCCTACCATGCTTTAAATATTCTATGAAGGGCTCTCTCCAATCTAACTCCTTATCAATAGCAAACACTGCGAGGGTCTAATCAGGAGGAGACAAGTCTGCGAAACACAGAGCTTGACGATACTGGATAATAATAGACACGGGGTTTCCAGTAGGGTCAGCTAATTCTTTTGCTAACTTGGCCAAAGCATCTACTTTTCCATTTTCAGATCTAGGGATCTTGGCCAAAGTCACTTCTGGTATTAAGCACAAGAGCTCCATTACTTTATCATAATATGGAACTAGCTCAGGCTTAAGTACTTTATAGACTCCAGCTACTTGATTGATTATCAATTGGGAGTCTCCAAAGATCTTCACCCACATAACATTCATTTGAATGGCCAACTCCAACCCAAAAATTAGAGCTTCGTACTCAGCTTCATTATTAGTACAAGGTTATGATAAATTAAAGGAGTACCATAGAGTATGACCTTCAGGAGACACAAAAATCAGGCCTAATCCTACCCTAACCGTAGGAGTTTCGTTTGGATTTAAAGCTTTAACGGATGATGCCCCGTCAAAGTAAAACTCCCAAGTAGGGGACTCCTATTCATCCACACTCGAGATAAATTCATCAGGTAAATCATCATTGAGTGAAGAATCAACAGGGATCGGGTGATCAGCCAGAAAGTCAGCTAGAGCCTGTCCTTTGACGGCCCGCTGAGGAATAAAAGTGATATCAAATTGCAGTAAGATCATAGACCACCGTGCTAGACGACCTGAGAGGGTCGGACGGGTCATCAAGTACTGCAATGAGTTGACTCTAGAGATCAAATTAATCTTATGTGATAGCATATAATGCCTAAGCTTTTATACCATGAAGATCAAGGCTAAACATTACTTTTCCATCGCTAGGTACTTAAGCTCTACAGGTATCAATCGCCTGCTGAGGTAGTACAAGGCATTCTCCTTGCCTTCCTCATTCTCTTGAGCCAACAATGCACCTAAAGACTCATCTAGGGCCATAGTGTAGAGAATCAACGGCCTACCTGGGATAGGTGCAACTAAAACAGGGGGATTTATCAGGTAGCACTTTATACTCTTAAAGTCCTCCTAAAAATACTCATCCCACGGAATCAGGCATCCTTCTTCACTAGTGCAGAGAAGGGATAACACCTACCAGAAAGATTGGAGATAAATCTCTGCAAGAAAGCAAGTCTTCCCTGAAAAGATCTCAAATGGGTGAGACTTTTAAGGGGCTTTAAGTCCACTATAACTTTGATCATAGAAGGATCAAAATCAATGCCACGGTAGCAGACTATAAACCCTAGGAACTTTTCTGCACTAACTCCAAATGCGCATTTTAAGAGATTCATATTCAGATCAAATTTGCACAGGCGTTCAAAAATGATTCGTAGATCTCGAAGGTGATCTCCACAGACCTTGCTTTTGACAACCAAATCATCCACATAACACTCAACTTTCTTATGTATCATCTCATCGAAGATGACATTCATAGCACGTTGATAGGTGGACCTGGCATTCTTGAGACTGAAGGGCATCACCTTGTAACAAAAGACACCTATAGGTATTCGAAAAGTAGTAAACTTCTCATCCTCATGGTCCATCTTTATCTGATTGTAACCAGATGAACTATCCATGAATGAGAAAATGCTATGGGATGATGTTATATCCACCATAAGCTCGGGGATATGAAGAGAGAAATCATCCTTAGGATATGCCTTTTTCAAATCACGGAAGTCAATGCAGACACAAATCTATCCACTCTTCTTCCAGAATGGAACAACATTGGCAAGCCAAGTAGGGTACTTCTCTTCTCTAATGAAACAAGCTTTTATAAGCTTCTTAGTTTTCAAAATCACCTGTTATTATATCTCTAACCTCATCCTACAAGGTGCTTGTTTAATAGGGACTGCATCAGATTTAATAGCTAACTTATGGACTGCTACCTCTAGATATAGACTGGGCATCTCGGTGTAGTTCCAGGCAAAATAGTCTCTAAATTCTGACAATAACTTGATGTATTCTTGAGCCTTTGAATCAGACAGTATGGAACTATAAAAAATAGGCATAGGATTTAACTCAGTGCCTAAGTTCACCTCAAATAGTTCATCCATGGAAGAAGAGACACCATCTTCGACTCTTGTAGAGCATCAAGTATCCTATCCTCACCATTATCCGGGTCTTCTTCATCAGCAAGAGAAACAACAGGATAAGAATGGGAAACAACACGAATGTTGGCATTACCGAACTGATTCAATCCCATGTAGCCTACACCTCCTAGGCCTTGAGGGAAATCAATTCGCCAAACTCGGGCTTGCTGTAGAGCTTGTTCATCGGGCCACGTGGAGCAAACAAGACCCCACTCGACAAAACTCTCTACAGTAGGTGAAAAGTATCGAGGGGCATTCTTGACCTCTACCTCTATAGCGATCTTCTCAGGCTCCTGACTCATAGGACCCAGTGGGGCACCTATACTACGGGCTACAGAGGGATGGTCCTCTGATCGTGCTTGTCTAAACATCTCATACAGGTGAGGTATGGGGTTTCCACTGCCCCATATCGAACCCTCATCATCCCTCAAGGGAGTGTTAGAAGATCTGGAATTCTCAACTCCTATCCCACATATCTGGTGGGGAGAAGGTTGTCTAGTAGTGGTCTGACATCGAAAGTCCCCTTCCTCGTCTGAACTAATATCAATAATCAATCCACCTTCATGTATCAAATGGGTACAGAGAGTAGGTCGTGAATCATAGCTAGTGGAATATAGAGGTGATGAAGTGACCAAACGGTGAAGGATATCAATCACTTTATCATCCGAAGAGTCAGACTCTACAATCAAAGAAGAAGTGTAAAGGTGAGGGGGAGGAGGTGTACGAGTGTCGTGGTTCTACTGCTCGTGGGTCGGACCTCTTCCTCTACCTCTACCTCTACCTCCCCTACCTCTACTAGTGGGGACATCATGCCTCACTACAAACTAAGAAGGATCTCTATTAGAATATGCAGTGGAAACACCTGGCTCAATGCTAACCTGTGATGGACCCTGCACAGAAGGCTATATAGGACCCTGTGCAGGTGACTGCATAGGACCCTGTACAGTAGTAGCAGGTGTCACTGGTTACTGAGCAGGTGGTGCTCTATGAGTCTTCTGAGGTACATAGTACTCGGCGTCATCGTAAATAGAAATATTATGCATGGAGAAAGGCTGGGTATCTCCAGAAATGGTGTACTCGATATCATTCCTTAGAAACTTCATACATTGGTGCAAGGTAGAGGGCACCATTCCATACTCATGGATCCAAGGCCTTCCTAAGAGAGCTTTGTATGAAGTGTCAGCCTCAATTACATGAATATTTGCCTCAATTAGAAAATTCCCAAACTTCAGAGGCAAGGTGATAGACCCTAGAGCTCATTGGCCTTAGTCATTGAAGCCTTTCAATATAATATTATCGTAAGTGAGCTTCAAATGGCCTAGGGAGAGGCTCTTCAAAGTTTCATGTGTTAGGATGTTTACTGAAGCCTCTTGGTCTATGAGGACCCTGTTCAACTCATAACCATTGACTTTAGTAGTGACATATAAGGGACGATTGTGCTCAGTAGTCCCTAAAAAGAGATCACGACTAGAAAAGGTAATGCATGATGTATCATATAAATGTTATGCGCCCTAAGAGGAGTCAGAAGCAAAAAATGCTTGATAGGACTCTAGCTCAAGCAAGGCCTTCACCAGTGTCTCTCTCAAGTTATGGGACATCATCAAAGAGTCATAGACACTAAGAAGGGAGGGAATCTTTCTTAGATGATCCAACACATTATAATCAACCTCTAGTAGAGGGCCTTTCCCTTTCCCCTTAGACTGCTCCTGGGAGGAAGGGATAGGATCGTCCTGCTGGGTAACAATATTTTTATCTTTTGTATTTTTAGCCAACCGAGGTGAAAGGACCTTCCCTGAATGCAAATAAACTTCATGTACTGAGTCATCCTCAACAGAAGATTTTTCTGGTTCAGTGGTGGTAGCTTGTGATGGTTCTATGGAAAGTGATTTGAGTGGGTTCTCGGATTAATCTTCTGAATCCATGTAACATCCACCCTCTAGAATAACAAAAAATGGTTCTTCATCATACTTAAACTCAGACTTATACTCTTCACCAGAATCATTCACATTATAAGAGACATGTAAAACAGTAAAAGAATAAGTGTTAGAATAAGCAGAAGTAGAAGCAAAACTAAAAGTCAAAGGAGCAGAAGACCAGAAGTATCTAGAATCACCTTCTTCTATTATTTCTTCATCAAACGAAGGGAGAACAAAGTTCTTCACCGTAAGTGCTGGAAGGAACACTATCTTTCCCTCAGATGTTACAACAAGTTTTTCTTTTTCATATATTTTTCTAGCAGAAGTAAAAGAACAAATGTGCTTAGTAGGAACTATAACAAAAAGAGAAGAAAAAGAAGGTACAAGTACTTGTGTAGTAACTGAAGTGGAAACTGTCGACTTAGCTTTGGGAGGCCTCCTCTCAACTGCCTCTGACCTCTGAACTGCACGGTCTATCATCCTCTTGGTCTTCTTGGAGAGTGCTAGCTGCCACTCTCCCTCAGAACTATAGGGTAAACTGCCACTACTGCCCTAACTATCACTATAGCTGGGACTGTGGCTGGGACTAGAGATCATATGAACTGTCTGAGGGACCTTGCCCTTAGGCTGCACCAAATCACTGTCCAAGAGGTGTATCTATTCTGTGGCCATCAACCTCTCAACTCTGTCCTTGAATATAAAATAGTCCTCTAACATATGTCCAACGTGTCTGTGGTAAGGACAATAGAGTGGGTGCTCAATTTGACCCTCTTCCTCCACTCTATTATTGTTTAGGAATGTGAGGATATTCTTCTTAGTAAGGAACTTAAAATTTTCTTAATGCTTTCTCTTTTGAAGGGATATTCCTTACTAAGCTTCTCCTACAGGTACTGCTAACTCTTTGAAGTCCTATGGGAGGTCCTGGGCTACACTGCTGGCTGACTAGAGGAGTGTGACTGCCGCTGTTGCTGCGGTGCTGGACTGACTAAGGGCCTCTTTCCCTTATCTGGCGGTCTCTGAGTACTGTGTACCTCCCCTCTCCTAGGTGGAGGTGCCCTTGAAAACTCCTGACGCTGAGGTCTGCATAAAGGCTGACTGTATCGGGTATGCTGTCCTGTAGATTGGTGACCTTGGTCGATAACTTCTGAAAGGTTCTGATGGTGAAACCCTTTAGATATGGAGCAATGGGACCATCTATGTTCTTCAAAAGGATATCAACTACATGCTGCTCCTGCAGTTGGGGCTCACACTGTAGGCTGAGGTTCCTCCATCTGACTATTTAATCCTGTAGT
Organism: Dendrobium nobile; assembly: GCA_022539455.1. Classification (NCBI taxonomy): domain Eukaryota; kingdom Viridiplantae; phylum Streptophyta; class Magnoliopsida; order Asparagales; family Orchidaceae; genus Dendrobium; species Dendrobium nobile. The sequence continues at coordinate 67,272,224 of CM039721.1, read as the reverse complement.
GGCTCTCTGTAACGCTATCTGGTGACCACTAACTCTCCTACAGTGACCCGATGCTCTGTACTGACAAACCTCTGTATGAATAGATGCTCTAACTTTGTAAAATTCCAAACTGAGTCGTTGGGGAGGTCGGCGTACCAAGCAAACGCCACCCCCGCCAAGCTGCAAATAAATAATCTCAACATTAGAGGATCACTCCCTCCTATATTACAACATATGGCCCGGTACTGAGCCACATGCTACCTCGGGTTCCCAAACCCATCAAAAACTCTAAACCTAGGAGGGATGAATCCAGGTGGGTAGGGCTCCTACTCGTACTTTACTGGGTAAGGATGCCCTCTACTAACTAACTCCCCAGTCTTCCTAGAAGAGATCGACTACTCTTTCTTCTAAGCAATCAAATCCTGAAGCTGACCCACTAACAATTAAGCTAGTTGACTCTGGACTAGAGTAGAGTAAGGAGGCACTGTATGTGGTGCTTGGACTGCTCTCTGGACTCTTCCCACTCCTACGGGGTCTAATGCAACAGGCTGTACCACTGACTGGTCTTTAGAAGTACTAGTAGCGGCTACACCCATCATCTGAGGCATCGCCCCCAAGGCTATCAACTGTGCAGTCATAGTCGCCATGGCTCTGGCCATCTCTTCCATCTGTGTCTAGAGGTTCAGAACTATAGCATCTGTATCCACTGACCTGGGAGATCCACCTACTTCTGGTTCTCCCTGCTCATCTTGGTCTTCGGGCTCTCTCTGCTCATCCGAGTGACCTTTACGGATGATCACACAGACCTGGTGCACTAGTATATCCTCCTCTGACTCATCTCCTAGTGTGTCTTCATCCTCTAAGAAGGCTTGCTGCAGTGCCTCTATGTAGGGACTCATAAGAGAAGTGATCCTATGAGTGCTAGGAGCTAAGGGTGTCTCAACTCATTCTGGTGATCCATTAGGAGTAACTACTACATCACCATCGCAAGTCATCGGGACCGCCTCGAACCCAGGAGGAACTACTACATTCATCTGATCTACTGCATCAGTTGGCTGAACTGCCTATGCCAACTGTGCTGTCTCAACTGACTGAACTGGGTTGACAGGGGTTCCCGCCTGTCGACGTCTCCAAACCCACCTCCTACGGCGGGGCTCTATACTGGCAACTGGTTACTCTGGGACTACCACTCTTGATCTGATCTGAGGCCGGACAGGCTCCTGCTGATGTCTTCGTCCTCGACGACGTGGGCGTCATCCTACCACAAGAGTAACTACTGGCGTTCTAACTACTGGAACTGTATCTGCAGGCTGCTGAGGTGTCTGGCCTCTCTGTAAACTATAAAGTCTCCTCACAATCTATCTCCATAACTAAAAAGTAGCCTGAGAAATCTGTCGGAGTATCTTCTCCTGACTGACAGGCCCTCTGCCACGTGCTAGGCGGATGTTGTTTCGAATCCTCTGAGGGCTCGAACACCACCGTCCCTGGGGACCCTAGCCCAGGGTAAATTAGTAGTGATAGGAGGAGCCACCACATTGCGGGCAATGTCCTCCTCATCCCCACTATGAGTCAGTTGAGAGAAGCGTCCTCCCTGGATCACCTCTATCTCAGGAGCTACTAAAACCTCTGGGGTAGGTACTGCTACGACTAGTCGTGGCCTTCGCTGCTTGGGAACCACCATCCTCTAAGCTAGCTCCTGATAAGCTATCACCTCAACCATCTGCTGCCTATATGTCTCAGATGCAGCCAGATGGAGCCTCTATTCCTAATCCTCCTGGCCCTTCTCCCAAGGTCGGAGGTGGAGGAAGATAGAACATCTTAACCCCCTGCCTGAGTGGCAAGGGAACATGGACAACTAGAAGTGCCGGGGTCTGCCCGGTGGTCTTAGGGTGAGAAAGCCTAGCAAAAATAGAAACCCAGCCAAAAGAGGGCGAAGGCACCTCGGTATGGGCACCCCTCTTCCTAGTGAAAGTGGGAGGGGGAACCCGAACTCGAGGTACCTTTACCGGAACTGCGGGGGTAACAACAGCAACAGGCTGCCGGTATTGAGGGGCCGGAGCAATCTGTGCAACAGGGGCAGTAGGCACTGAACACCTAACCGCTAGGTGAACAAGTGGAACAAGAAGTGGCCTAGGCACTGGTCGCCTAACCACAGGACGCACTGGCTGTGCAAGTACAGGAACGGGACGAGCAGGTGTCCGGGCTGTCCGCCGAGTAGCTGGACGTCCAAAAGGGTGCATGGTTGCGCGTCCTCTCCTCTGAGGAGGAGAGAATGCAGTAGCCTCAACTGGGGTCAGTCCGCTAAGAGTGACGAAAGTCGAGTCCGTGAAGGAACTAAAAGAGATCCCTCCAGCGGGCAGAGTAGCGAGCAGGGACTCAGGGAGAGTCACCCGCATGTCCGAACCAAAATTAAAAGTAACGAAAGGAACTAAAGGAGTCATGGCACTACTGCCAAGAAAACAAATTGAAAAGATAGGTTAAAATAGACATTATAAAAGAGTGAAGGATTTGATAGGAATAGAAAAGGGACATAATAGCCAATAAGGCTAGAAAGTAGTAGAGTAGGGAGAATCCTAGCTAAGGGAAATGAACCCTAACTAAGGAAAGACCCTAACTAAGAGTGGGATGGATCTAATCTAAGGAGTTCTGATCCCGAAGTACACACAAGAAAAGATAATATATAATCCAAAGATGGAGAGAGAAACTTATCCCATTATGGTCGCCGGAAACCTGTGGACCTCCGAAGGAGCACCGCTCGTGGGGTCCGAACGCAAAGGGTACGATCGAACTATCCCGCAGGATAAAATGATCACAGGCCTTTACACTTGACACGAACAGGTCGATGGGAGGGTAGATTGGATCGTGCATACGACTAATAATTGAGGATAGAGGCTCTCACCAGGGCATCCCGATGGGTAATAATAAATACGACCTAGTCACGGGTTTCCCCCACCCGATACAAAAGCTCAAATGGGGTTTAGAAGATGTGGGGCCAAGTTTCCCACGGGTCCTCATGGTTAATTATATCCCAGGGCGGAGCCTGAGAAAACTCTCGATTAAGGATCATACATTATCCTTCCCAAAAATGGGATCGACATGAGGGCGTAGACTAAGAAGTCCTACTCAAAGGGAAAGAAAGGTCCCAAAGGGCTGAATCAACATGCGTGGTTCACACCAGCATTTGGAGGCTCTAGGGCACTAAAAGAAAAATTGGAGAAAGAAAATCAAGCACTCAATCACATGCGTGAGAGAAGGATGGAGGTGGCATCATCCTGTGATGCAGATAAGTAGGATTTATGGTGCCTGAAAAAAGGGACCTACCTACTAGTTAAAGCTTACTACAAGACCGAATTTAGTAGCCTCGAATCCTGAATCTAGGTTGGGTTTAGTGTTCTAGCAACACTAAGACTCGTGTCCTAACTAATATAGTGCAAAACCTGGACTTATCCCGGCATGGATTGGGGAGCCAGCTAACCACCTAATCGATTCAAAACCATGTAGTCTAGTCATTTATGAAAGATGGGTGGTTGGTATAGTTCTATGGAAATATGATCGACATTTGGAGAGTTTGTTAATTGGTCCTAGACTTATGTTGGGATATGCTCCTAACCAATGCAATTAGAATTTTATTTTAATTAGTTTCTAATACAATGCATGCTAGTTAATGATCTCAAATCATGAATGCTATGGAATTTTTAAAAAAATAGACTTATAGAAAATAGATTTTTAGAAAAGACTAGGTCTCCCTAGGGCCGGCACTTCATCCTCATAGGCCAGATTATTTGGACTCTACCCGCAGGCAGGGAGATATCTCATAAGAAGGAAAGAAAAATGCATTAATGTGCATGCGACCACGGATGATTCTGGCAGTTCCCTAGATTTGTTAGATTTCTATGTTATTTAAACTTAGAATTTTAAGGATTAGTTATGAGTAGAAAAATTTTGTAATCCTTAAAAGAGCCTAACGCAGTCCAGGCTAAAATAAAATTGACATGCAAGAAAGAAACCTAGAAAAAGCAAGTAATTTCTACTACGCAATCAGATAAGCACATCAATATAAATCCAGAATAATCAACTAAATGTCCATAGGCAAACTGCCCTTATTACAACCCAGATATGAAGAAAATAAAGTGTCCGGGCACCACTACCAAAAACTCAAATTTCTAAGCCTATGACAGACGCAAATGACTTTGAGTGGGATATTGGTCTTCAAGTCTTTGACTCTTCAGTCTTCTTCTCCTTGGACTCCTTGGAACTCTCCTCCTTGGACTCCTTGGATCTGTCTCCTCTGGACTCCTTAGATTTTCCCTCATTGGACTCCTTGGATCTGTCTCCCCTGGACTCCTTGGATTTCCCCTCCTTGGACTCCTCGGATCCGTCATGGCTTGAATATCGAAACGAAGAGTCAATTCCCCCTTTAGGGAGTATTGTCTTTTCTCTTTGAATATCTAAAGCCATCCAACTCGATTTTCCAAATGGAAGAATACTCTCCCCTTTAGGAATGTCTTCTTCTTTTGGAATTCAAGTTGGATAAGAATATCCCAACTCAAAGACACTTTCACAACTCTTAACAAATATTATAAATATTACATAAATGAAAAGTAGTAAATCTAGAGTTACCTGCAAGGTTATCGTAATAAAAATCTCAAGCAGTTTATATAGAAATGAAAATACACATCACAGCCATACTTGGCCATGCTCTTAATTATTGAGGGCTAATGCAGCTTCTAGAGCACCTGTAGAAGTTATTATTATTTTTTATTTAGCCCTCATTTATTTTAGGAGAGCTCAGCAAGCACCTGCATAAAATATTATTAGAAATTGTGACAGGGCCTCCTCCCTTTTAGCATAACATGAGCATGACCACCTGCAACAAGAATAATATATATATTACACTCTTAACCTAGGGATAAATCTAACACCCATTACATCATTCCACAGAGTGCAGGAAAAGTAAGCAAACATAGTAGTCAATTTCATACAACATGCAGTGAAAACCACAGAAAGCTCCGGCACACAGCAAAAAGAAATAAACACCGGCCTAGCCTAAGTCTAGAAGTGGTATCCTAGAAAACAAGTTTATATGTGTGTGAGGTTTGTGTAGCTTGGATATGTCCTAAGCTGGGTAGTTAGTTAAAGTTGCATAGAGTTCAGGTTTGTCGAATGCCATAAAAGGAAACTTTAGTTAAAGTTCAAATTTTAATGGATTAGGATCAATTTTAGTTAATTTAGTTTCTTAATCAGTTTTAAATTCTTAGGATATTGATATTTAAAGTTCAAGTGACATTAGCCAATTTTGGAAAGTCCCGGATCCTCCTAGGTATTAGGCTAAGGGGGTCCAAAAGGTCACTATGGGAAATATGCTAGGTTTGGGGTTCCTAACACCTTGGATAAATACTAGACCTTAAGATGAGTAGTTAGCCAGGTAGTACGCTGGATTTGGAGTTTCCTAGGCAAAGCTATGAATTTTCTAAGTTTCGGGCCCTAGACTATAAGTTGGGGTTGACCAAAAAGTTGACAATGAGATTTAGGCTTGTTGTTGGAATCTTAATATTTTTAATAAATACTAGACCGTAATTGGAGTCTAATTCAAGTGAGTTTTCCTAATTTTGAATTTTCTACAATTAGTTATGAATTTATAAAAATCGAGTAATCAAAGGAATTATCTAAATTATCTAGTTAAGGGCTGATTTTATGGTTTTGATCCAAACAAGCTCCAAACTAATTGGAATCACCCCCAAAGATCAGGAATAACCTGAAAACATTTTCCCAAGTGTTTGGGGAAATTTGGTATTTTAAATAATTTTTAATGAATTAGGGGCAAAAATGTAATTTCCACCTAAGGTCAAATTAAGGGTCAATCTAGAGTCAAGCTGAGAAGCCCTATTTATTTAAGGTCAAGGATCAGATTTTGAACAGAACAAGATATGGTAGGTAATTTTTTAACCTAAAATAGATTTATTGTAATTTTTAGAAGGCTACCGGACCCTATTTAGCAGGTTAATTAGGGTTTGTTAGTAAAGGGGTCTAAAAGCTCCTAAAATTCCTAGAAAATTCTGAGAAGTTTAAAATGTCTCTAAGTTTAAGTGTTGAGGTTTTCATGTAAATCAGTGATCTACCCTAGCTCCTAAAAAATTTCTAAGTTCGCTAGATGGGTCCTTAATTGTTGTCCTTAAGGTGTCACTACATTATATGGGTTTAAAGTGCAGTTTTAACTAACCCTCAAGGTAAAAAATGCATGGGAGTACACAAACAAAATAAACAAGTCATTTCCTTAGATCTAGGAGAGCCTAAACTAAGTGCTCGTGGTGCATCCTACACATACAAACTACGATAAAGAAAAGTAAATTTATCTAATAAAGAAATTAGTGAATGTTTGAGACTCAACTATCCACTAATCCACTCTCCCATGATTGCTCTTCATACATAGACTCCATGTTTAAAATTCCTTAAATAGTAGATCTCCCAAAATTAGGATTTAAAATATAAGTAATTTTAAAATAATTTAAGATACTTACAAATATATAAATTTTGGAAAATAAAGTAATTTAAAGTAAATCAACTTGTAGTAAATACATATATGGGAGACCCACTGACTACCCAAACAAGGCTTCAAAAAGTATTTAAAAATAATTATAATGATAATTATATAAATAATACCAAAGTACTTAAAATAATAGCCTAAAACAGAAATCCATACAAACATCCAAAATTAGTTTATGCAAGTAATTTTAAAATAAAGTTTATAATTTTCTTAAAAGATCGAGGGGTCGCACGCTAAAATCTGATTTAAAATGAATTAGTTATAATTTTTCTAAGTTTAATGCACTAAAAGATAATTTTAATATATTATTAAAATACTGACATTAAAAAAAAACAATTATTAAATGAAGTGAATTCAAAATAATGAAGCTTCTGAAACTTAAGGCTTAGTTTAAAATATAATAATAATGGTAATAATAATAATAATAATTTGAAAATAATAATGATAACAATAATAATACTATTTTAAAATAAGATTAATAATAATACTAATAATAACAATAATAAAAATAAAGATAATAATAATAACTTTAAAATAAGGGTAGTCTTAAAATAATAGTGTTCATAATTAAGATAACTTAATTTTAAATTAATGGTAAATAATAAATAAAATATAAAATAATAATGATATAAAAAAAATTAACTTGAAATAATAATAATAATAATAACAATAATAATATTAATAATAATAGATAACAATTATAATTAACAACAGCAAAGTAATTAAAATAACAGTGATTATAACAAAATAGGTTTAAAATAATGATAATACAAATATAATAATAATTATAATAAAATAATAATAACATAAAAAAATGATTTTTACTATTTTTAGAATAAATAAAAAAAATATTTGTAATTTTTAAATGAAAATAATTTTAAATCAAAGAGAGCAAAAATACGAACAATTCGAGGTATGGCACGTATTTTTCGGGTTTAAAATGAATTTTATATGAATTATTTAAGAAAAATGGTTTAAAAAGCTTTAAAAAAATATAAATCCAAGAAAAACCCACGACGCGACACTTGGCGCCGTCGGATTCGTCCGTTCAAAACGCACGGCGGAGGCAATGAAAGGCAATGATTGCGCCACCGCGCAATCATTGCCGAGTGATTGGTACGACGGCAGTCAGCCGCGGTTTCCACTTGGCTGAGTCAGCAGCCCGCTGCGACTGTCTGATCGCCCGCCGTTCTGAACGAATGGCCATGATCCGGCTGGACCACCAAAGTGACGGGAGATCAAGCCGTGGAATCGAATACAGAGGCTGATATGGTGAGATCTAAACTGTTGATCACGGGATCAATGGTCCGAGGCTCACATTGCCCATACACGCCCCGTCCCGAGAGCTCTAAACAAATAATCAACTCGTTTTCATTAAATACTTAACCAAATGAAACAAAATTTTAAACATAGATTAAGGAGATGAAAAGCATTCATGGGGAGGTTTTATTTTGACCTTAAATGCACCCTACAAAAATCTATTTAGCTCTAAGTGATCTAATAAGGGTTTGAGTTTTTACCTAATCCACACAGTGGATTCAGGAGATCTTGGGCATGTTGAACTCGTGGAATCCACATGAACAATTCTCCTCTTGAAACCACGATCAAATGAGCCACGGATCCGTCAGATTTGGCCTTGGACGGACTTAGGCCTCGGGTTCACCGGAGATCACGCCAGCGGCGGCTTGGGACGGTGGATTTTGGCTTGTGGAAGGGAGAGGGGACCTAAGGGAACTCTCACACCAAGTATCACGGGCTGAGAGGCTCTAGGGAGAAAGCGAGAGCGAAAAGTCCTAAATTAGACTTAATTTCTTCTATTTAAACACTCCAACCCTATCACCAAAGGCTTGGATTGAATCTAAGGCTCGATAGGAGGGAAAACCATAGGATTTGGCCGTGGTTAGAATTTTAAAATGAAGGGGGGCTTCACTTCCAATTAATGGGCTTTTAATCCCATTTAAATAGGCTATTATGACCTATTCATGGCTTGATTTGACCTAGTTTAAGTCACAAAGGAGGTGGGTTGGGCTTATGAGGCTTTGAAATGGACTAGAAATTGAATTAGGCCCATTAAGGCCAATAGGGTCAACCCGGGTTGACCTGGTCAACCAGGTTGACCCAAGGCTTGGGCCTAGGCTCAACAGACTCAGATCGATCCATTGAACTGAGTGGGAGAGATCTTGGGCCCTGGCTTGGTCAGTTTGACCAAGTCAAACACCCAGACCCAAGGATTTGACAAAATCGAGGTCAACATTCACTAATCTTTTTAGGGATTTGATGAGTCCATAAACTTTTTTATTTTCCAGCCTTATTCCATCTCTTTCCCAACATAACTTTTATCTCATATATATAGTATCGAGCCTAATTTTCCTCAACTCCAAAACACATCCAACCTCATCAAAACTCTCCCAAATATTCTTTCACATCTCTCATGACCTTTTAAGACTTCAACTCCCTACGAACCTTTAAATATCCTAAACTAAAACCCCAATATAAAAATAATTTTTTTTTACTGTGACCAATCGGATTAAAAACTTGATAACTCCTTAACCACTAATTCAAAATCCATAAAAACATCAATATTAGTTCCCTAAAGCTCAAATCTTTTGATATGGAATTCTTCACAATTTTTCTCCAAATGAAACTTGCTCTTTAATTGCCTAAAAAGTTCAGCAACAAATCAGTTCAAACTCTAAATGTCCATTTCATCATAGTCCAAATAAACTTTCCAACACTATCCCAAGGAGAAATTAATCAAGTTAATACCTTCAGCATAAATAATTTATTGATACGTCATCAAAAAATTATCTTGATCGGGCACGAATCTCGATGCAAAATTAAGTTGGAAACTTCCAAAATTAAAAATGGGACCATCCGAACTTAGATTTCCACAAACTTATAGTCAAACTGAATGTCTCAAAAATACGAACCCAACGACACCAAATTCGACCAATCCGAGCCCAAATGAGTCCAAATTAAGGACCCCGATCCCCTGCCAACAACAATCTTTCCAACCTCTATTCTATCGACTATGGTCGTGTTGACCAAACAAACATATCTATGTTATAACTCCCACCATGTAATGCGCTCTATATGATGTACATTTGTACCATCAAGCCAAGACCTTCTCCCAAGGAAGGGCCTCATTTGTAATCGACTGCTAATACTAGTGGATTAATTAAAGCTGGGTCAGGCCCCATGGTTGTTCCCCCCTTTTAGGAGTTTCCACGTTAAAACTCTTGTGTCTCTTATGAACGCTACACTCTCTCTAGCTCTTATTTTCTTGTGTGTTGGATCTTCGTACAATGTAAGACATTAAACTATATATTTCTCTACCTCTAATACTCCAAGACGCAACACTTATATACCCTATATTAGAAATATTTTAACAAAAACTCAATATAAACATTAAATAAGATTTCCATTTCTTGAAAATAGAAAAGTAAATAAAAAAAGAAAATTTTGTTTAAGAAAGCTTCCAGCTTATTAAATAGCACCTAAATACTAATAATATTAAAGATAATTACACTCACACTAATTATGCAAAGTCACTCTCAGCCTTATTGAATAAGAGGCTCCACTTTACTGTAGCAGCTTGCATCTGTTCATAGCTTAGCATCACAGCCGTTGGTCTTCAACCAACCTTGAGTCCTGCTTATTGTCTGATGCTGGGAACACTTCCATATACATACAGCTTTTGAGTATCGATATACAGGGAAGCTCTCTCAACTCTTCTTCTCTAATACTTCCTCACTTTCTTATACACTAGCAGGTTATTATCTTCAACATGGAATCAAAGCTACAGTGGCTTCACAACATCCAATGGATAACACTGCGTCGTCTTCGTCCTAGCCGATCATGACCGCAAAAGCAAGCAAAGAGTCTGCAGGCTGTGTCATTTCACCTCAGCACAAGTTTCTCATGGAAAACATCAAGAGCATCATCCATACCCCATTGTCGGCAAAAAAATCATCCCATATGGCATGTTCAGGTATTTAAGATTTTCAAAGCAAATGATCACATAATAAGAAAATGGGTCAATAGCGATAAAAAAATAGAGAAAAAAAGTACACTACAAGAAGTTTTATCATACTCGATGGATTAGATCCGCATACGAATGGACCGTTTCCCGCATGAGTGCTGAGTAGAAGGGGCCAGAGCGAAGTCCTCCAAGAAATACACCTCTAAGTAACTCGAGATCTACCCCTGAAATTTATCGGGCTTCTGTGAGAAATCTTTGAAAATACTCTTTAAGAGATTCACCCTCATTTTGACGTATCCCTGAAAGATGGGAGGAGTCTTTAACCATTCTTCTGTTAGCGACAAATTGTTTGACGAATAATTTGGCCAATTTAACGAATAGTGGAATGGACCAGGCGGGCAGTGAGTAGAACCACGTCCGGGCTTGCCCTTTAAGGGTGGCAGGAAAAACTTGGCAGAGTAGAGCAGCAGTGGCCTGCTGAATATGCATAATGGTGTGGTAGTGATCGATATACTCGTAGGGGTCTGAAGTCCCATCGTAAGAATCAATATTTGGGAGTTTGAATCTTGCCAGAATGGGGTGTCGGAGGATAGATTCTATGAACGGTGATGACTCCTGAATGTCTCGTTGATGAAAAGATTGTCTTATATCTCCTGCGGGGAACTCCTCTCGGACTAGCCTCCGTAATTCGTGTCGAAGGGTATTACGGGGAAGTTCAGTGATGTGAGTTGGTCCAAGTCCTCGGGGACGTCCTGAGGAATATGATGCTGATGGCCTATGTACGAAGGATGGGTAGAGCTTGCCGTGTCAGCAAGCTCATTCTCTGGACGTCTAGGAGTGCGCATCCTTGGCGGAGGAAGGGGGACCTCGACATGAAGAATATCTTCGAATCCTGGCTTGTCTCGAGGAGAAGAGTGTCTTCTTGGGGTACTAGTATTTGTCCTCGAGTCTCCCTTAAGAGTTGAAGGATCTCATTCTGGGATTCCTCCACCTTTCTGATACGCTCTTCTAGGGATGGCTCTGAAGTTCCTTCTCCGGCAAGGTTTCGGCCACCGGGGTGAAAAGAGTCAGATGCCTGTCGTCCCTGATTCAGGGACCGATTCTTGGATTGGTGTGAATTGGAGCATGAGGTTCCCATGATGTGATGGCTATGCTTGTTGGCCATTGAATGAGTACTTAGTATAGTGGGATTGACTTTTCCCACAGACGGCGCCAACTATTGTGGGCTAGAATATACGCGGTGATAGAGTTATAATTCTGCGTCTTAGCATTGTACGGATAGCTAGCTCACACACAGAGAACACAATATTTTTTACGTGGAAAACCCTTACAAGGGGAAAAACCACGAGGCCTAGCTCAGTTGAAAATGATTCCACAAGATTTTGAGTAGGTTACAAAGGGCTGATTCGCCTCCAAGTGCGATCAGATTACATGTAGTAACTGTTCGATAGGAATCATGTGTTAGACCCGATGTCACCTAGAAGTTTGGGTGTTAGTCTATAGTCTGGCCTTGAACAGAACTTTGGGCCTTGAGAAGAACGTTGGGCCTAAATGTCAAGTCTTGAGCAGAACGTTGAGCCTTCAGCAGAACGTCTGGCCTTGAGCAAAACGTTGAGATTTGAGCAGAATGTCGGGCCTTCAGCAAAACGTCGAGACTTGAGCAGAATGTCAGGCCTTAAGCAGAATGTCGAGCCCTGAGTAGAACTTCAGGCCTTGAGCAGAACTTCGGGCCTTCAGCAGAATGTCAGGCCTGAACGTCGGGCATGAATGTCGGGCCTTGAGGTGGTTGTGCAACATAGCTCCGGCGGTGGTCCGGCGAGGCTCTGGTGGTGGTCTGACGAGGTTCCTGCGGTGGTCCGGCGATGTTCCGGCGGTGGTCCGGTGATGTTACGACGGTGGTCCAGCGGTGGTCGAGGAGGAGCTTCTTCCTTCTCTTCTCTTCTTCTCTTCTTGCTTGAATTCCCTCTTATGAAGAATGAGGGCTCTATTTATAGATTTTTTGGAGTGGTATAGCTCATAAATAGGCGTGAGATTAGGGGCGAATAGGGAGTGGTCGAATGGATGGCCGATATTGAATCCTACGATCGTGCACCATTCGTTGGACATTTGAAGGCCTTAGTAATGTAGGAATTCTATGATCTTGGGCTCGTTGGATTTGTCTCGTCGAGCCATTCGATTCGAATATAAGCTCGTTAAAATCAAAGACCTTTTGGTAAATAAAATAGTGTTATGAAGCTTCCAATAGCGCTTCGGGTCCTTAATTTCGACTTATTTGGGCTCGGATTGAGTTGAATTTAGTGTCGTTGGATTCGTATTTCCGAGATGCTCAATTTGACTATAAGTTTGTTGAAATCGGAGTTCAGATATTCTCCGAATTAAATTTTGAAGTTTCCAACTTGATTCGGCATCGAGATTTATGCCCGATCAAGATAATTTTTTGACGATGTATCAGTTGCCCCCCTATTTTCAGACGTCGATGCTCCAGAAGTCCGAAAATATGTGTCGTGGTGTTTTACATTGGTCGAATCGCAAAAAAGTGCATTCTAAAAATTATAATATTGCTCAAACTTGATCATAGAGGCCTCGTTGAGCCCTGAAAGATTCAAATTTGAGTACGGAACATCAAAAAACATGTTCGCAGACCCCAAAAACGTCTAATTTGGAGTGTCTGGGCTAGAAATCGGGCCCGGACACGCTTAAGCGGCCGAACCGACCGGTTGGTCGGCTGGCCGCCGGCAGCCGCCGCCGGCTGCGGCGCCCGCACCGCACGGGCGCTCGGTCTGCTTTGAGTAGCCGGCTGAGTCGGCTGCAGTTTTTTTTTTGAAAACTTGTTATGGCGGTTTTCTTTAAAACCGGCCATCATGGGCGGTTTTTCCAAACCACCCACACCTAATATTTTTTTTTGAAAGAGAGAGAGAGAGAGAGAGAGAGAGAGAGAGAGAGAGAGAGAGAGAGAGAGAGTGGGAGAGTTTTATATTTTATTTTATATTTTATTTTTAATCCTCTTTCTTCCTATAAATAGACTCCCCCTTAGACCTTATTCCTTGCACCTTCTCCTCTCCCTCTATCGTTTTAATTGAGGCTTTTTCTTGGTTCTCCAAGGCCCCTCTCTTTACAAGGAAGTCCGGAGATTTTCTCATTCTCCCTCTATTCTTACAATTGAGGCTTTCCCTTAGTTTTTCAATGCCCCTCTCTTTGCAAAGAAGTCCGGAGATTTTCCATACTCATTCTAACACCCTTAAGAGAAATGTCAGATGATCGCCTTCCTCTTAGAGATACTGCGATCCGGGGAGACCCCATCGCACCGTATGATTACGAGCGGAGGCCAAATAAGGAAGCAAGGGTGGATGAGATAGCGTCGACTGTTATAAATGACTTCCTATTTCTCTTTCGCAAGAATTATTATTTTCTGAATGATGTGAAGGCGCTTGTTCCTAAAAGGTCGGATCGGGCTAGCCTTCCTCCTCCCGGGTACTTAACTGTTTCTGAGACCCACTTACGGGCAGGGTTACGCTTTTCGCCTCCTGCCGAATTTATTGAAGTTTTACAACGATGTGGGGTGAACTTATCCTAATTTTCATTCAAAGCGATGTTGGTGACTATGGGTTTGATTGCGCTCTTCAGGGATTGAGGAGCTACTTTGACACCAGAGCACCTTTCACGGATGGGTCGATTCACCAGTGACACGTATGGGCGTGTAACCTTTAGATCCAAATGGTTGGATGTGCATACTCGTGATCCTTCAAAGAACTGAACCAGTACAATTTCTTTGTGAAGAATGATTGGGGCTTGATAGAGAAGTGGGGGAAGATGAAGGATCTGTCATCCCCTCTTCATGTCAGCGAAGAAAACATCATGAGAATCTTGAAGGTTCCTGATCTCTTATTCGAGGTTCATCATATGAGTAGATACACCGAGGAAGAGTTCTTGTTCAAGGTTGGGCTGTCGTTCAATGCTGGGAGGTTTAACGCAAGGATGTTGAAGCCGACTTTCAAGGTCCCTGAGCCCCCTGCCCCAACTTCAAAAGTGGCCCCAAAACGACCGGCAAGGGGTGAAGACCCCCAAGTTTTGAAGAAGAAGATGTTGGAGGGGACTGCGATAAATACTGACAAAGCTCTACCTGACTCTTCCTGAGCCAAGTTGTGCATCCCTGAGGATGTTTTGATCCACCAGTGTATTTGACACGGTAAAACTAGCAATTTGGTGAGTAACATATCCCAATGCTTTTATCTCCTTTTCTTCTGGGGTGACTTCTAATAAACTTTTCTTTTTTATTTCAGCTATCACGTCTTGGGATCGAAATTAATGACTGGAATAGTGAATTTGTCAAGATCAAGTATCTTCATGGAGAGTTCAAGTGAAAGTATGACCATAATGTCAAGGAGGTAAAGGTGCTTGAAGAGGAGTTGAGCGAGTGCAGGACTGAGTTGGCTAATACAATGCACTCCATATCTCGCCAAAATTGACAGGTAGATCGGCATCAAATAGATCTGGAGGAGGCTCAAGCGATAATTACCAGGCTTCTGAAAAGAAGATAGCATCACTTGTGGCAAAGGATTAGAAGTCCTAGGCTCTTATAACTGAGAAGGAGGCTGCTTTGTTTGGTACAGAACCTTCGAGAGTTATTGAAGATTTCAAGAAGTCCATAGCTTTCAAGACCATCATTCAGGATCATATCCATGAGGCTCGAGATCATGTCTATGATATAGAAGTGAAGGCCTTGGAGCAGCAGTGCACTGAAGATGGATTAATTCGGGGCTTTTTTAAGGGGGTTCCCCTGATGCAGCAAAAGACCGAAGTTCAGGTCGAAGGGGTGACCCCTAGCCAGGCTTTAAATGACTTTCCTTCAGGTTCTGATGGTGATGAGGTAGAGAGTGATCTTCGGAAGGTCCTTGATTTTGATGTGGATGATTAGGTTGTAGATATTGAGTAGGATTTTTAGTTTTTGTTATTTGTATTGCTTTATCTTTTTTAGGGATTGTGATGTACTTGATGTTTGTGTTGATATCCGATGTTGTATGTCAGAGCTCTGCTCGATGACGCCAACTTGCATGGAAGAGGTCGAGAGAATCTACTAAGGATATAAGACATATCCGAGGTTGTATGTCAGAGCCCTGCTCGATGACGCTAACCTGTGTGGAAGAGGTTGAGAAAATCCACTAAGTATATAAGACCTATCTGATGTTGTATGTCAGAGCCCTGCTCGATGATGCTAACCTGTGTGGAAGAGGTTGAGAGAATCCACTAAGAATGTAAGATCTATCCGAGGTTGTATGTCAGAGCCCTACTCGATGACGCTAACCTGTGTGGAAGAGATCATACCGAATCCCCCTAGGATCGATCATCTGGTGACTGAGCTACAATGACGATTGTATGTTGCTCGAATCAAGGATATTGAAGTCCACAGCTTGTGCGAATTTATTAATACAATTTTACTTAAAGAAGATAAAAAACATAGTCTTACTGCATTAAACAAAGGCATAGCTCCCTAAGATAACTTAGGGATGAAGAAGCTACAAACATCACAAACAACATTGTTAAAAACTGAAGACATACAATACTGAAGGCACACAATACTAAAGACATACAACACTTAAAACGAGTAGCACTATTGTGCTCTACTGATAGTACTTGTGGAGATTGTCAACATTCCAGGTCTGAGGGAGCATCTTTCCTTCAGCACCCTTCAATTTGAAAATATCAGGCTTCACCATAGCTGCTACCAAGTATGGACCCTCCCAAAGGGGAAGAGTTTATTGCATTGAGGGCCTTTTCCTTCTTCCTCGATGCTGCATAGAGTAAGATCTCCAATCGATATACGTCGTGGTTTCATTCTTCTATTATAGTGTCGGGTAACTCTTTGGTGGTAGGAAGCAACCTTAAGCATCGCCTTATCTCTTGATTCTGGAAGGAGGTCTAGGTTGTGCCTGAGTTTTTCGTCATTAGTATTGAAGTCAAAAGTTTGAACTCTATGAATTGGGACTCCAATGTCGATGGGAATGACAGCCTCTGTGCCAAAGTAGAGGTTATATGGCGTTTCTCCAGTTGGAGTCCTTGCCGTAGTACGATAGGCCCAAAGGACATTTGGGAGCTCGTTAGCCCATTGCCCCCCAGCCTTATCCAGTCATGTCTTCAATCCTCTCAGAATGGTTCGATTAGTGACCTCTGTTTATCTATTAGTCTGAGGATGGGCCACAGCCATGTATACTAGTTGAATGTGGAGATCTTTACAAAATGTGGTGAAGACCCTTCCGGTGAACTGTGTTCCGTTATCAGTGATAATTTTTGCTGGAATGTCATAGTGACATATTATGTTCTTCCATAAAAACTGTTTGGCATTTGCTTCAGTGATCTTTACCAGAGATTCTGCTTCTACCCATTTTGTGAAATAGTCCATAACCAAGATGATGAACTTTCGATGTCTTGTGGCTATAGGAAAGGGTCTCATTATATCAATCCCCCATTGGACGAAAAGCCAGGGACTCTGTAACATTGAGATCTCTATGGAAGGTAGATGAGTGAGGTTGGCAGGTAATTGATAGCTGTTACATTTTTGCACGAGCTCCAATGCATCATGTTTCATTATTGGCTAGTAAAACCCCTGTCTCATAACCTTTTGGGCTAGCGCCCTTCCGCCAAGATATTCTCCGCAAATGCCTGAATGTACTTCTCATTGTGCATAGTTTTCCTGTGAAGGGGGAAGATACTTGAGGTATGGCCCTATGAAAGATCATTTGTATAACTCTCCATTAATAATAGTGAAGTTTGCTGCCTGCCTTCAAAGCCGTACTGTCATTGACGGGTCTTTAGGAAGAACGCCCTCTTGTAGGAAAGTGAGAATGAGGTCGATCCAAGAAGCTTCTTTTAATTCATCTATTGATTGAATTACCCATGGGCTTTGAGCGCTCAGAAAGTAGATCTACTCAATATTTTCTTCTAAAAACATCTCCTATCGTAGAAGTGACTAGCTTGGAGAGAGAGTCTGCCCTTGCGTTCTGTTCCCGAAGGATATGGACGATCTGATGCTTCGCTATTTGGGCCAACAAGATTTTAACTATCTGGCAATATTGGGCCAATAATGGATGGTGAGCATCAAACTCCCCTTCTATCTGAGAGGCGACCAGTTGGGAATCAGTGTGAACCACTAAGTCCTGTACTTCGCAATTAATTGCCATTCTTAATCCGGCGATTAGAGCTTCATATTCAGCGACGTTGTTTATTACTGGGAACTTCAGTCTAAGCCCGTATTCGAGTGTGAATTTCTGCGGGGAGATTAATAAGATTCCAATGCCAGCATTAGAACTCCCAGAAGCTCCGTCGACATATAATGTCCAGCAGGAGGAGGAAGGAGACACATCAAGTGATTCATTGGAGGTGTAGTTAGTGCATTCGACCACAAAATCGACAAGCACTTGCGACTTGATGTCGGGTCTAGGTAGGAACTGTATATTGAATTCTCCAAGCTCCACTGACCATTTGATCAATCTTCCAGATGCCTCGGGCTTTTGGAGAATACTCTTCAACGGTAGGTTTATATAAACCCTGATCGCATGTGCTTGGAAATAAGGGCATAATTTTCTTGCTGAGAAGACTAACACCAAAGCTATTTTATCTGTTAATGGATGGCGTGTCTCAGTCTCTGAAAGTACCTTGCTAATATAATAGACTTGGCGTTGAACAGTATCATCTACCCGAACCAAGACTGAGCTTATAGCCTGGGAGGAGACAGCCATATACATATACAAAATTTCCCCTGGAACTGGCTTCCAGAGTAGTGGTGGCGAGGCTAGATAAGCTCGGAGTTGTTCGAAAGCCTCTTGAAATTTATCGGTCCACTGAAATCCTGAGCTACGAGCACCTCTGAGAACCTTAAAGAAAGGCAAATATTTATCTCCTGATCGAGTCAGGAATCGAGAGAGTGTCGCAATCCTTCCGTTCAATCTCTGGACCTCTTTGATATTTCTTGGGGGTAGCATGTCCCTTAGGGCCTTGATCTTCTATGGGTTGGCCTCAATCCCTCGGTGGGTAACTATGAACCTCAGAAACTTTCCTGAGGCGACTCCAAATGCACATTTGGAGGGGTTGAGGTGCATGTTATAAGATCGAAGGAGGCAGAAGCATTCTTCTAAATCTGAAATATGCTGGACTTCTTGAGGCTCTTTACTAGCGTTTCGTCTACATATACTTCCATAGTGCACCCGATAAGGTTCTTAAAAACCTTATTTAGCAGGTGTTGGTATGTTGCCCCGGCATTTTTGAGACCGAATGGCATTACCAGGTAACAGTAGAACCCTTTATCTCTTTGAAAAGTTGTGGCCTCCTCATCAGCAGGATCCATTTGTATTTGATTGTATCCATAATAAGCATCCATGAAGCTCAGCATCTGATGTCCAGAGCTGGCATCAACTAGTTGGTCGATATGGGGAAGCGGGAAACTGTCCTTGGGGCAGGCTTTATTAAGATCAGTATAGTCTATACACATCCTCCAAGCTCCACTTGCCTTTCGTACCATCACGACGTTGGCCAACCAAGCGGGATAGTGTACCTCCCTTATAAATCTTGCGTTTAAAAGCTTATCAACCTCCTGTTCAATTGCTAGCTGACGATCTGGTGCAAAGTTTCATTTCTTTTGGATCACTGGTTTGTTTGTTGGGTTGATCTTGAGGGAGTACATGATTACTTCAGGATTGATTCCAGGCATATCAGCCGGACTCCATGCAAACACATCTTGGTTTGTCCGTAGAAAGTCTACTTACTCCTTCTTCTCTTCATTTGAGAGGAGTGATCCAATCTGTACTATTCTCGAAGGGTGTTTGTCTGATAGAGAGACACAAGTAAGATCTTCTACAGGGGAGGCCCTTTGAGGGGAATCTTCATTTCAAAGATCGAAGTCCTCGATGCTCAGAGTAACTAATGAGCGTGGCTGAGCCTGCCAAAGATAGCATGATTGTGCTACTTGTTGATCTCCACGTACGGTCCCGATCCCCGATGGAGTAGGAAACTTCAGCTTTAAGTGGGGAATTGAAGCAATAGCCCCAAAGATTGTTTGGAGTGGCCTTTCAAAGATCGCATTGTTGGCTGATTCGGATTTTACTACAATGAATTGAATAGGATGCTCAACTTGACGGGGGAATTCTCCAAGTATGACCGGGAGACTAATGGTTCCTTCAACTCTTACAGGTTGGTTGTCGAATCCGTATAGTGGACCGGTAGCAGGCTGGAGTTTCTCTCTAGATAGGCCCATATTAAGAAAAGTGGAGTATAATAGAATATCTACTGAGCTTCCATTGTCGACCAAGATCCTTTTAACATTATAGCACGAGTCACTGATTCCTGTGCTAATCACCAATGGATCTTGATGATGGGTCTTTATGCCTTCTAGATCGGACTCCTCGAAGGTGATGGAGTGATCGACATAAAACTTTTTTGTTGGTGGCTCCTTGTTCTCCGTAATTAGAACTTGACAAGGCGTTGATGGGCCTCCAGTGATGGTTTTGATCTCCCCTACTATTTGGTGATTATTTACCAACTGCCTTTATTGTTGATTATGTCCTCCAGTCAGACCAATGTCATCTCGGACTGGTGTATTCTTGATGAATTGTCAGAGATATCCTTATCGGATCAGTCTCTCAATTTCTTCCTTGAGCTGCCTGCATGCCTCAATAGTGTGCCCACGACTGCGGTGGAAGTGGCAATATTGCTCTTGATTTCCGATTTTGGCTTCAAAGGGTGTGGCCATTTTACGCTCTCTTGATCTCGGATGGTCATCAATACATTCGCTCGGGATGTATTGAGTGGTGTGTACTCCTTTTCTTGGCGAGGCTCTCGTCGCGGCTGTGAGGGTTGAGGAGGAAGATTATAATTTCCTTGTTTCTTCCTTTGTGATGATGGATTCTCCATCCCTAGGGGATTTTTATGCTTCCCGGTTGTCTGCTCTAACTATTTCCTATAAGCATTAATGGCTTCGTCGGTAGAGATTTGAGCCTCTACTCGATGGATTAGATCTGCATACGAATGGACCGTTTTCGGCATGAGTGCTGAGTAGATGGGGTCAGGGCAAAGCCCTCCAAGAAATACACCTCTAACTAACTCAGATCTACCCCTGGAATTTATCAAGCTTATGTAAAAAAATCTTTGAAAATACTCTTTAATAGATTCACCCTCATTCTAACGTATTCTTGAAAGATGGGAGGAGTCTTTAACCATTCTTCTGTTAGCGATAAATTGTTCGACGAATAATTTGTCCAATTTATCGAATAGTGGAATGGACTGGGGGGCAGTGAGTAGAACCATGTCCGGACTTGCCCTTTAAGGGTGGCAGGAAAAACTTGGTAGAGTAGAGCATCCGGGGCCCGCTGGATATGCATAATGGTGCGGTAGTGATCGATATGCCCGTAGGGGTCTGAAGTCCCATCGTAAGAATCAATATTCAAGAGTTTGAATCTTGCCATAATGGGGTGTCGGAGGACAGTTTCTGGGAAAGGTGATGAATCCTGAATGTCTCGTTGATGAAAAGATTGTCTTATATCTCTTGTGGGGAACTCCTCTCGGACTAGCCTTCATAATTCGTGTTGTAGGGTATTACGGGGGAGTTCAGTGATGTGCTGTTGGTCCAAGTCCTCGGGGACGTCCTGAGGAATATGATGCCGATGGCCTATGTGCAAAGGATGGGTAGAGCTTGCCCTGTCATCAAGCTTATTCTCTGGACGTGTAGGAGGGCACATCCTTGGCGGAGGAAGGGGGACCTCGACATGAAGAATGTCTTTGAATCCTGGCTGGTCTCGAGGGAGAAGAGTGTCTTCTTGGGGTACAAGTGCTGGTCCTCGAGTCTCCCTTAAGAGTTGAAGGACCTCATTCTGAGATTTCTCCATCTTTCTGATACTCTCTTCTAGGGATGGCCCTAAAGTTCCTTCTCCGACAAGGTTTCGGCCACCGGGGTGAAAAGAGGCAGATGCCTGTCGTCCCTGATTCAGGGACCTATTCTTGGATTGGTGTGAATTAGAGCGTGAGGTTCCCATGATGCGATGGCTACGCCTGTTGGTCATTGAAGGAGTACTTAGTATAGTGGGATTGACTTTTCCCATAGACGGCGCCAATTATTGTGGGCTAGAATATATGAGGTGATAGAGTTATAATTCTGCGTCTTAGCATTGTATGGATAGCTAGCTCACACACAGAGAACACAAGATTTTTTACATAGAAAACCCTTAAAAGGGGAAAAACCACGAGGCCTAGCACAATTGAAAATGATTCCAGTAGAATTTGAGTCAGTTACAAAGAGCTGAATAGCCTCTAAGGGCGATCAGATTACAACTAGTAACTGTTCGATAGGAATCTAATGTTAGACCCGACGTCTGGATGTTCGGGTGTTAGTTGGTAGTCCGGCCTTGAACAGAACTTCGGGCCTTGAGTAGAACGTTGGGCCTGAACGTTAGGCCTGAACGTCAGGTCTTGAGCAGAATGTTTAGCCTTCAGCAGAATGTCGGGCTTTGAGCAGAACATCGAGACTTGAGCAGAATGTCGGGCCTTCAGAAGAACGTCGGGACTTGAGCAGAATGTCAGGCCTTGAGCAGAATGTCGGGCCTTGAGCAGAACTTCAGGCCTTGAGCAGAACTTCGGTCCTTCAGCAGAACGTCAGGCATGAACGTCGGGCCTGAATGTCGGGCCTTGAGGTGGTGGTGCAACGTAGCTCCAAAGGTGGTCCGGCGATGGTCTGGCGAGGTTCCTGCTTTGTTCCGGCGATGTTCCGGCGGTGGTCCAGCGATGTTCTGGCGGTGGTCGAGGAGGAGCTTCTTCCTTCTCTTCTCTTGTTCACTTCTTGCTTGAGTTCCCTCTTGTGAAGAATGAGGGCTCTATTTATAGATTATCTGGAGTGGTACAGCTCGTAAATAGGAGTGAGATCAGGGGCGAATAGGGAGTGGTCGAATGGACGGCCGATATTGAATCCTACGATCGTGCACCGTTCGTTGGACATTTGAAGGCCTTAATGATGTTATAATTCTGTGATCTTAGGCTCGTTGGATTCTTCTCGTTGAGCCGTTCAATTCGAGTATAAGCTCGTTAAAATCGGAGACCGTTTGGTAACTCAAACAGTGTTATGAAGCTTTCAACAGCGCTTTGGGTCCTTAATTTGGGCTCATTTGGGCTCAGATTGAGTTGAATTTGGTGTCTTTGGATTTGTATTTCTGAGACGCTCAGTTTGACTATAAGTTTGTTGAAATCGAAGTTCAGATGGTCTCCGAATTAATTTTTGAAGTTTCCAACTTGATTCTGCATCGAGATTCGTGCCCGATCAAGATAATTTTTGACGATGTATCAATAAGTATGATAGAAAATACAGGATTATAGAATTGGGATGCAAGTGACAACACAAATGAAATTTGTTAGGATTCAATAATGAAATTTTAGTCAAACTTTGTCTTATAAGAAGTTTCATAGAAGTTTGATGCAAAAATCTGCAGACACTCTTGATTGACTAATTTTAGTGATACTCTTTATGTTAAGCCTCGATGTCCTAAAACTTTTGAAAATTTAAAATGTTAATTGGTCTAAGATTGTTTTCAACTAAAATTGTTCTAAAACCTCAAAATTACTCGAACTTATCAAAACTTTATACCATGATCTAATCAAGTCATTCTGAACTAATGGGATGCATTTTACTTTATTCAGAATTTAGTAAACTCATTTAAAATAAATCATATAAATACACATTTAATCAATTTTAAAAATTAATGCTGACTATTTACATTCAATAGATCTAGTCTACGTAACATTAAATCCTATTATTTATCAAAATTTAATTTGTCTAAATAATTGGTAATTAAATAATAATGAATTGTCTATTTCAATAGCTTGCCATGATTTATTGATTTAGAGGACATTAATTTGTGCTTAATTATACTGATAAGGTTATTTTAACTTAGGATTAATTAATTATCTCATGCTACATGCTCTTCCTCTCCTACATCCCCATAAACACAAATTTTTATTAGAACCGGTGCCCTGATGTAGCTCTACAGTCGGACACCTATTATCTGGCGCCACATAGCAGCCCAAAAACTCGACGCAAACCCATCTAATTCACGTGTTTTAAAATATTTCGGGTCGGCCCGCCGTAGTGTATATGAATTGGGCGCGAAAAGTTAAAAATACGTACCTTCTTTACAAGTATAATAAACTTTTAGGGTATTATTCTAAAGACGTTATACAATTTTTAGGGTTTATATTCCATAGAGAAAGCTTTCGTGAAGGAATTTTTACTGAAGGGTTCGAGGAGATGGAAGAGTCGAAAATGGTTTTCCATTTGGATGACTTTGAAGATTTCGAGGAAACTGCAGGGACGTATAATGTTGATGAAGATTTTTCTGATTTATTACAAGTAATTTCTTATCCATAATGATTGATGAAGTTTTTTCTCTTTTTTTGTTGCTTCATTACGGATATAATAAAAAAAATACCTCGATTATGTATAACCTTGTACCAAGCATAATCATGAGTAACGATTTGTATACACAGTTTAACATTTAAAACAACTAGGTATATATTGATACTTATAGGAAATGCTCGGTATGTACTCATTGCACAGAAGTATCGAGCAAATCAAACATCAGTGTAAATAGTACCGATCTTAGTAGAGAGAGAGAGAGAGAATATTTGAACTTATTGGTAGTGCTCGGTACTGCTCGGTACATATATTGGTACTGCTCATTACTGATAGGTATCACTTGGTATGAGATCATTGTACAGCTCGGTACCAAGTAGATCCAAGGTATTAATTCCTCATACTGATCAAAGACGCTGCTCGATATTAAATTGATATTGAGTTGTATATGTAATGCTAAACTAACAGTATGAATTACGTGAATTTTTTTTAACAGGGTGTTTACAACTCTGAGAAGAAAGCATATTGCCAGTACGCGCATTCTCATGAATTTAGTGTTCGGAAAAAGCATCACTCATTCTGGCCAAATTCAAGGAAAATCAAATCAAAGGATTTTGTGTGTTCCAAAGAAGGATTCAAGAAGGAGACTGACAAGAATAAGAAGGTTAAATATCAAAAATTATGTACATGAACCGGATGTTCAACCATGGTTAGATTTTCGGTTAGTGAAGATGGGATTTGGATAGTGAATAAATCCATAGAGAGTCACAATCACAAACTTGCTAGGACGGATGATCAATATTTGCTCAGGTCATTTAGGAACATTACTGTTGAGAATGCATCTATTCTAAAATCAATGTCAAAAGCCATGATAAGAACATTTAATGCATTTACATACATATCCGATGAAGTGGGAGGTGTAAGTAATCTGGGGTTCACAAAGAGGGATACATACAACTACATTCAAAAAGAAAGAATAGCCAAGATTGAGAATGGGGACACCAATTCACTAATCCAATTGTTTAAAGAACGTGCATTTGATGACAATATGTTTGCATGGGATGTGCAAACTGATGAAGAGGATAGGTTGTAGAATTTTTTTTGGATTGATGGACTGGGGAGAATTGATTATGATTGTTTTAGGGATGTGATTATTTTTTATACAAGCTATCGTTTAAACAAATATAACTTAGTCTGTGCCCCTATTATTAGAGTGAATAATCATTAGTCTGTGCGTCTTTTACCTGGTTATTTAGAACATTTTTAAGGATTATGGATAACAAACATCCCATAACTATATTTACTAATCTAGACCAAGCAATGGCAATAGATATTGCTATACCAAATACACGGCAAAGGTTGTGCTAATGGCATATGTACAAGAAGGCTCCTTCCAAAGTCTGATGCTTTAACAGTAACAACAAGGTGAAAAGCCTTTTTTATTATTATTTTAGTAAGTGTGATTCTGTGGAGGAGTTTGAGAGAAAATGAAATGAAATGATCACATAAGGGAACTTGCAGATCCATTAATGGTTAAATGATTTGTACAAAATTAGGGAGAAATGGTCAACAACATTCAACAAAAATTATTTTAACCTTGACATTTTATCCACACAACATAGTGAGTCCACCAATCATGTATGCCATGGATATTCCAAGCCAACAAGTATTGTCATTGAGTGTTTCATGGGTTTGGAAAAGTTGAGGAAGACTTAGCATAGGAATGAACAAGATGAAGATTTTAAATATAGTCAAACTGATATACAACCTTATATGAAAGTAGCTCAATATTAAAGCAAGCAGCTCAATTTTATTAAAAAAAGTTGTACTCATTTTTTGAAGAGGAGTTCTTGCATGGACTAGGTGGACTATGCATTGAACATTCTTCCCCTGATTTAACTATATTTTCCATCAAGAATATAGACAATTCATTTGAGTCACACAAATGGATTGTAACTTTTAATTCTTCAGAAGGTACCATACAATATATTGTGCAAAGTTTGAGATGATGGGTGTATTATGTTCTCATTGCATGCGAGTTATGAGGCAGTTAGATATTGTTAATATCCTTGTAAAATACTTACTCCCAAGATGGTCAGCAAGAGCTCGAAAAGATTTATACTCTAGAGGTAAAATCTCATGTATAGGCAACATTATGTGCGAACCGAATGTGGGGTCTTGTAACATGATGTTCAGAAATTATATTTGTCGATTTGCATATCAAATTAGCACTGAAGTACAGGGTAATGAAGAGGCAGAAAAGTGTGTGGTTGATGCGATGAGTACATTGGCTGGAAAAGTGCATTTCATCAAGGAAGGCAAGAAAAAGTTACCCATATCTGGGACCGACAATAAAACTATTAAAGATCCTATGAAGTGCCGGCCAAAAGGCATCTCTAATGTAAGATTGAAGGATCACTGCGAGAAAAGGAAGAACAAAAAAGTGAAACCCACAGAGAGGAATCCTTCTATAAGCATATATTTTATACCTGCAAAATCAGGCAGTCAATCTTCTTTTATGTAATTGGGAAAGGTGACTGTAGATAATTTTTTACAAATTGTTAGAAATTTCTAATTTATTTTTTATAAAGTTTTATTTGAATTTGGAATCCTGATGGTGTATACATTTTGCCAAGTTTTGCTTTTTTTTGGTCGGTATTAGTCATTTTTACTACTCGGTATAACTAGGTATTGTACTTTTTTCGCCGATATTAGTCGTTTTGATTACTCAGTACTCATCTATAGTTGTTACTACTCAGTATAACTAGGTATTGCTCATTTTTTATCGGTATTAATCATTTTGACTACTCGGTACTCATCGATAGGAGTTGTTACTACTCGGTACTAAGCCTGTTTAGAGCTGTACCGAGTACTATTTCTGGCTATTGTTCGGTACAATAACCAAATAAATGATTCAGAAAGTTTCTCCAATGGATTATTCATATAATTTTATGCATAAATTAATAATACACATTAAAAACATATAAATTATGTACAAATGAATTTCACTATTTAATCCAAAATATACTGAATGTTAGTACATAAAAGGGCATATGCAAATTCAGCCCTGAATAATGCCATACTAGATTGCTAGTTTTTATGAAGTTCCCATTGAACAGGTTCATGCTGGATAACAACTTCCAGATATTTACAAACAAACATGCCACAGTCAACATTGTTATCTTGTGTTGGCACATTTTAAATTATTTCGATAGGCCACTTCTTTATATCATCGTAAAAGTGTTCTTTGTATCCTCGTACAAATGAGATATATGGAAAATTTAAATAAAATTAACATATAATATTGTTACTCCTAAAATAAAAGTCAAATATAAGTAATACTTACAACATCTGGGAGTATGGCCTTGTGTGTTGCTTTCGGTAATGAATCAAAAAACTCCCATAGTTTCTTGCTCAGATTTCCAACTAGAAGTGTCTAATATTTTTCATTTATTATAGAAATAAAGATCAAATTGGCCTTCATAACAGCACTTCTAATTAAATGAGAGACGAAGCCAGATGTGTTCGTCTCAGTTGATGCGGTGTAGTAACCCTGGATTAAATATAAATGGTGAGTACTAGAAATATGTTTAAAATGAATAAATAAAATTAGTAATCTTTACTAATCGAATGGAAACTTGAAATATAAAGAAAATGTTGATTAAGGCCCAGGAAAAGATCATTTTTATGTGCTAATAAATGAGCAAAAGCATCAACGTGATTATTATCAAGCTCCTCTAATAGTAATAACTCATTCAATTGGCTTCTATAAATAAGTACATTTCCAAATTCACAAATAGTATCGCCCTTGCAAAATTGAATAAACCTTAATTAAGATAGAAGAATATACAAAAAAATATACTACTCGGTATTGCTCAGTATTACTCGTTATTGTTCGGTATAATGCATAAAATCACCTATTAGCTTAATATACCAAGTATATATAAGATAGTACCGAGTATGTGTCATATAATATCGAGCATGTTTCATAAAGTACCGAGTTCCTTTTGCTCGGTATTGATCGGTACTGATCGATATAAGTCATACAGTCAGCACTTGGTGTAATATAATGAGCAATACTGAGTTAGTTTTATATAGTACTGAGTTACATTTGTCGGTATTGTAAATTACTACTAGATAAAAGTACTCTACTCACTTATCCTTGAATTGTTTCAAGTTATTGTAAATGAATATCCTTTTATCTTCACTTATTAACAATCTTCCAGGGTATTCTAATTCTTCAGGTGCAGGCTGCAATTCTATTATTTTAGAATCATCTACTTCATGAACAATCTTAGATATAGCCAGATCAGATGCAGGAGCTAGAGCAGAAATAGTAGTTGGAATTGGCTCAATCTTCTTCTCCTTGGAGGTCTATTTTTCTTTCTTTTTTTTCCTATCACTAGTTATAAAAGGTGTATATACAAGTTTCCTCTTTCTATCATTTCTCTATCGAACTCTTCTTGCAATGCCGGTTTGAGTAGATGAAGCAAATTCCTCATCCTCACTTAGCCTGACATCTTTATCTACTAATTTCTCTTTTAGCTTGTCTGCCTCATCCTGCCCTTCCAATACTCTACCTTTTGCAACATCCATAGGTTTTGGGGCAATATATGGGGCAGATGGGGTGACTTTTGTTTCCTCACATATAGTTCTAGATGAAGTAGATTTACCAGGACTTTCAGCCGTGTATGTTTTAAAAGAAGCATGAAAGTGATCATGCAAGAACTTCTCTATAACACCATATCTCACTTTACTCTCCTCTCTCAGATCAAAAACTGCTTGTTCCAAGGCCCGTACACGTATTTCAAGTAACCTATTCAATGCTTCGATCGAGGTTAGTTTCTTCTTCAATACGTTGTTCTGGCTGAAAAGTTTGTATATGACTTGATTTATGATCTTCAAGTTAGTTTCTTCGGTTATAAGACTTGGTTCAGGATTAGTGCTGGAAGGATCAGGAGCATTACTTGATGGATTAGGAGCACTACTTGATGGAATTTCTAGTGGGCTTGGCATCCTTTTTGTACTTGGAGTAAATAGAGATGGATCAGGTCCAGTTGGGCTTGACACCCTAATTGGACTTGACATCCTTATTAGACTAGGTGGAGTAGGTGGAGATGGATCAAGTCCACTTGGGCTTGGCACCCTAATTGGACTGGCTAGAGTAGGTAGAGATAGAGTGGGCGACTTAGAAGAAATCTTTATAGTTTTTGGGGGAATTGGTACAATTTGGAGATGTTCTCCAGCAGGATAATTTGAAGGACTATGAAAGAAAGTCTTTTCATCATATGTTATTCCTTATAAATGGCTGAGAATCTGAATAAAAATGATATATTGTCAAATGAAATATAAAATTTTATCATACATTTAAATGAAAACACATAGTTCTGTTATCTCATGATCCTCAAGGTCTGCAAATATATTGTTCATATCTTTCTCACTGTACATAAAATTACCATCCCACTAAGTAAAACGTGGGCAGGATAGTTTATCCTCTACGGCGTGGATAGTTGTATGTTCAAGAAACAATATCTGCAAAAATAAGACCATAAAAATTTCTAGTATCATGCCAAAATTAACATTTACCAATACTATAATTGAACAAAAAATAAAAGTATGTACTCACAATTACAATCATGAAAAATCCATTGACATATCCCAATGAGTATCCTTTGGATTGTTTACTTGCAATTGTATTGAATTCATTAACCAGGAAATCCCTAATGGATTCTGGCCAATTGCATGTATTGAACTTATCAACATTTTCTGCAACTTCCAGGATTGATGTTGGTATACAGAAGTTCGCCATTAGATAAAGCAGGTTGGTTAATAAGTAAAGGACGAATTCTTTCACTAGATCATCCATTGGAGTAGAACCATCCATCTTCTCAATGTCATTACTATTTTTTCACTCAATTTAACATTGCCAACCTCAAATATAATACCTATATTGGGCAAGCCTATGATTTGGGCAAGCCTATGATCAGTGCAACCTCATTAGATGTGAAATCTAACTTATGTCCATTAATAATAAAACTCTCTGTCTTTAAATCTCACTTCGATAACAACATATATACAAAGGGAACATTCTAATGGAGTGGTGGAATAATCAGGAACTGACTAATTTGCAGCTGTCACAATCTTTCAACAAATTGATCTCCAAATTAGAAAGCTATACTTATATAATACCTCTATTGGGCAAGCCTATGATTGGTGTAACATTTAGGAACTAGTTGATTATAAACTTCTCTAAAAGTCAAAGTTCGGCATCTGAAGTGAATCTTTGGAGAATATCCCTGCATATCAAATAATTAAGAAACAAAATCCAAAATTAGAAAGCTACACTTATATATGCACTTATATCGAGTAATAGTTTTGAATACCAAGCAGTACCGAGTAAATTTAAAAAATTTTCTATCCGATTCATATCAAACCTTCTCAAAATATTTCACTCGGTACATAATTAATTATATATTATATAACCAATAATATCATTATTTGAAATATTTATCTAAACTAATAACAAGTAATAATTGTCAATACCGAGCAGTACCGAGTAATATTACAAACCTTTCTATCCGATTCATATCAAACTTTTTTAAAATATTTCACTCAGTACAAAATATATACTATATTATCTAATATAGATAAACATTATTTGGAAGATTTATCAAATCTTATGCCGAGTATAAACTTTCAATACCAAGCATTACCATTCATGTAAACCACTTCATATTGGAATCGAGAAATACCGATCGGTAACAAGAAATACCAATATGTACCAAGTAGTACAGAGCTGTACAGACCACGAAGCTCTGATTGATTACAGATGTTTTTTCATGAGAGATTGAAAGTTTTACAGCACCCATTACACTTTCTTCGTAAACCCTAGCACTAAACATTTAATTTGAGAAAAATTATTTGTTTTAGGAAAAAAATAACTAACCTTAGGCATTGTTTCTCTGAAGTTAATCAAATGAAAAATAGATTCTTAATGCCGCAGGAATATGCTTCTGACTGGGAAGAAAATGAACAGTTGACAGAAAAAAAGCTATGTTTATGAAAATGGTGAACTGAAGTGAAAGCCGCTGCTCTTTATTTGAAAAAAACCATATTTTTTGGATCCGCTGTTATTTTTTCAGATCCGCTGGTCGGGCCGTCATCATTCAAATTTCGCACGTGATATCAACCCAATATTTGCCGGGCTGGGCCCGCGGAATTGGCCAAGCTAATGGCCCCACATAATAGGTGTCCGGCTGTAGAGCTACATTAGGACACCGGACCAAATAAAAAATCCATAAACACACACCCTTTCTCTCCTCTCTCTCTCTCTCTCTCTCTCTCTCTCTCTCTCTCTCTCTCTCTCTCTCTCTCTCTCTCTCTCTTCTTGTTCATTCTTTCTCTCATTGTAATCTATAAATCTTTAGTTATCTAATCTTAGAAAAGGCTAGATTAATAGTGGATAAACAGTTGTTAGAAAAGGTTAAATTAATTATAGATTAAGTGATTCATGATAGCATTATCCACAAGTAATTTGGCACAATTTAATTATATTGTGATGAAAATTAAACATAAGTCAATTATGATCTCATCTATAGGTGGCACACCGCAACTTAGTTGTGATGAAAAAGTGAGAGAATGTTGACTAAGGTTTTGTTTGGGATGACCTTCTTACTGCTTCTTAAAGTAGTTTTTTAGTACAAGATTTTTAAAACTAAAAGTCTTGTACTAGAAAACTATTTTAGAAAGCAATAAAAAGCTATCCCAAAAGAAGCCTAAGTCTACAACTAAGATTTTTCTTTTTGAAAAAAGTATTTCATTTCATGGAATGTGGACAATAGCTAATATGGATTAAGACTAAAAAAACACATAAAAGAGATAAGCAACAAAGTAAAAAAAGAATATATTATTTTATTTCATGTTATTAAACTTAGGAGTTGTTTCATTACATAAAAAATGAGTGTTAATTATTTTAATTATATAAATTTTTAAGATTTTGATATTTGGTTTGATAGACTTTTTCCTTTTGATATTTGATATTGATTCCCAAAATACTAAAATATCATTTAAATTTTTTGATGCAATAGAGAGATTATCATCATTGTTGGCAATAAACTTTTATAATCTTTTTCAAACTTGATTTTTTTTATTGACATTGAATTTTTTGTTGTCTTCACAAAAAAAGTTTCAAATGAGAAATGTTTTGAAGCACATCATTTATGAATATCTAGCCAAATTTCAATAATTTCTAAAAAGGATAGAAGATTAGCCATGCCATAATTATTTTTGCTTGATAATTTTGTTAGGTCAAAGAATTGGATAAAAGTTGGATTAATCTCAATGATAGATGTTTGAGACAATATCGGATGGAGTCACTACATTTATTAAATTTGTCCATTGAAAATAATCCTTAAAGGGAGAAGATTCGTTTCCCATGTCGATACTGAGCAAATGTCTTTTTTCAGACTTATAGTGTCATAGAGCATCATTTACTAATTAATGAAATGGAAACATCATACATTGAGTGGACGTGTCATGGGGAAACCTCTCAGGCTTTCAGTGATGCAGATTTAGGCAGAAGAGATGTAAATGATCTTAATAATATAAATGAAGAGGTTGATGAGATGCAAGAAATCTTAGAGGATATGCATAGGAGAACTTTCATGAACTCTTGTCCCAATAATTCTCCAAATGAGGAAGGTGATAATATCATTGACAAAGATGAAAGAATTGTATTTTATAGACTACTGAAGGATATACAATGTGATTTATACTCTTGTTCAGATTTATCTATGTTGTATGCTTTTATAAAGTTACTACATATTAAAATACTTAATTGTTGGACAAATAAATCATTCAACATGATCATTAAATTCATAAAATCTATCTTGTAAAAGAGTGAAACACTTCCGTCTTCATATTATGAATCAAGGAAGATTCTATTAGACCTTGGATTGGGATGTAAAAATATTCATGCTTGTAAAACTGATTGTACTTTTTTGTGAAAAGATTATGAGGATAAAGAAGAATGTCCTGAGAGTATGGAATCATGATGAAAAGGAAAGAAAATTCCTCATAACATTATATGCTATTTTCCTATTACATCTCGATTATAACAGTTATATATATCAAGAAAAATTGCTCATGAACTGAGGTGGCATAAGGAAAATTAGTTTGGGGATGAAAATATATTAAGGCATCCAGTAGATTCTTAAGTTTGGAAGGATTTTGATATTAGCTTTCATTAGTTTGCATAAGATTCTCATAATGTACACCTTGGATTAACTTCAGATGGATTTAGTTCTTTTAGTAATATGAACACTTTTTATAGCATGTGGCCCATCATTGTATGCCATATAATTTACCTCCTTAGAATTGTATGTCATCTGAGTTTATGCTTATGACACTATTAATTCCTTGTCTAGTTTGCTCGGGAAAGAAATAGATGTGTATTTAAAGAACCTTATAGAAGAATTAAATGACTTTTGGGTGGTGTCAAAACTTATGATTTTGTAAGTAGGAATACCTTTCAAATGCATGTTGCCCTTTTATGGACTATAAATGATTTTCCAGCATATGGTATATTGTTAGGTCATAAAGTACATGTTTACAAAGCTTACCCAATAAGTGACAATGAAACTTCTTCATAATATTTGAGAAATAAATTTTGTTACATCAATCACAGAGGCTTCTTGCCTAAAGAACATAAATGGAGAAAAAGTAGGAAGTTTAATGGCAAGCATGGAGTTAGAGTGAGATCTCAAGTTTTATCAGGAGATGAAATATTATCATAAATGTATTCTTTACATGATTTGAAGTTTGGAAAGCATCCCAGTTGAAAAAAAAAACCTAACCTTCATGAATCAACTTGGACAAAAAAAAGTGTATTTTTTGAGTTGCCTTATTAGAGAAGTCTCATATTACGTCATAATCTTGATGTAATGCACATGTTGACCTCATATTTGTATGAGGTCATCAGGGCCATCCTACTTCCAATAAAACTCCATATCCACTCCAAATTCTAAATTCCAAACCAGATTCCAGGGTTAAGGACCTAGGTCCTGAAACCCTTTCTAGGTGATTTTTCAACTACCTTAAAATCCAGTCAAACAACCTTTTATTCATGTTATATCATTTGCATACTATTTAAATTTTAACAATAGGTGATATCCACTTCCCTTGGGAGGATATATCATTTATCGTCATGAATTTGAATATGAAAATAATGACATTTTATCCTGACTATAATAGTTTGATACTTTGTAGGACGTCATTTTAACCCTTTAGGGTCAAATATAGTTCTTCCTCAAATGTGGCTATCATAATCAGGATGAAACTTTATGTTTCATTATTTGAACCTATTAGGGAATGATATCCTCACCTTTTGAGGTGATATATCATTCATAGTGACTTATTCGAATTCAAAACTAAAACTCTAGAAATTAAATTCTCCCAAAGAAAATTAACTTTACAAAACAACTTTTCAAATTTAACACAAACAACATATTAAAAAGAATATTTGTGACAACATTCTAGGACCTTATTAAGTATAGAAGGAAAGATAAAAAAATATAGAGAAAGCTCATTTGGATCTACAAGATATAGGCATTAGGCATGAGCTACATTTGTAAAAATAAGGTGAGAAATATTTTAAACCTCCAGCCACTTACACACTATCTTCAAAAGAGATAGAAGGGTTTCTCAACTTTGTTAGATCAGTAAAGTTTCCATAAGATTATGCAACAAATATATCTAGATCAGTACATATTAGAAATGCTAAGCTTATGAGATTAAAAAATTATGATTTTCATGCTCTGTTATAATGAATCCTTCCTTTAGGATTACATAGATATTAAAATAAGGATGTGCATATTGCTTTATGTGATTTGTCAAGAGTTTTTAGGATATTATGTGCTAATACATTGAGGTTGGATGTGTTGGAGAAATTAGAAGATATGACCATTAATATAATTTGTTAGTTTGAAATGATATTTCCACCAGCTTTCTTTGACATAATGGTTCACTTGGCTGTTCATTTAATACGTGAGGCTATGCTTGCTAGACCTGTTCAACATCGGTGGATGTATCCAATTGAAAGGTTACTTCTTGTGCCAGTACTTTTACTTTTTATATATATTTATTGATTTTTACACTAATTTTGATTAAAAAAAATTTATATGCTAGAAATCAAAGTGTTCATAAAGGGAATGTTAGGAACAAAGCTCACCCTGAAGGATCAATTGCAAAAGCTTATGTTGTTAATGAGGCATTGACATTTTGTTCTAGATACCTCCATGACATGAAGAGTAAAAATATCAAGATGAAGAATATAATGATGATGTTCATTTGCATGAAAATAAACTTTCATTTTTCTAGAAGAATTCATCATTTTGGTCATCCACTCTTCACTATATTATCTTGGAGTGAGTATAATTTAGTTCGATGGTATGTTCTTAACAATTGTGAAGAGCTAAAGCCATACCTAGGGTACATAATTAACTAAAATGCTAATGATATTAAATTTATTTACAAATATTATATTAATCTACAATTAAATTATATAAAAATTATGTGTCCGTGAACATGAGAATGAGCTAAGAAAAGAAGATTCATTTATTCAAGACGTGGCAATAAAGAAAAAAAAATAGTTTCGATTATGGTTTGAAAAAAAAGTGAGATATTCAATTTCTTAATTTTGTTTACTATTTTTTATTTTTTATTTTACTCAAATGTTCAAAATTTCACAAAACTTGATTCTTTTCTTGCTTCTAGATGAAGAGCTTGAATCTTCATGGATCACTGGAAGGTAACAAAGATCTTTATTCTTTAGCAATGAGTCCAGCTATTTGTGTTAATGTATATTCAGGATGCATTGTTAATAGAGTTAAGTTTCTAGTCAACCAACATGACATTCAAAGGGTAACCCAAAATAGTGGTGTATCAGTTCAGGGTTCTCATAAAGATAAAAGTATTGATTTCTATGAGGTTTTAACTGATGTTGTTGATTTGAGCTATATTGATGAAAATTATGTTGTATTGTTCAAGTGCAAATGGTTTGATCTTGAGCATAAAAAGCCCATTGTAATTGATGATGATTTCACATCTAAAAATATAAGTAAAATTTGGTTTGTAATGATCCCTATATATTAGCAGGCCAAGTTACTGTCTTTTATATTAAAGATACAAAGTTAAGAGGTGATTGGCATGTTGTACAAAAAGTGCAGCATAGACATTTATTTGATCCCATCCTCATGAATTACTTGAATGAATATCAAATTAACTCTGATAAGCTAACTAAAAATAGAAAATATCAATTAGATAAGCAAAATGATATAAACTTCCAAGATGATTTTGGTGAGATTGGTCACTTACATAGAGAAGATGTAGAGCCATAAATTTTTAATTCTGTACAAAATGTGCATGTACAACAAACTCAGACTGTTGATATTATATGTGATGAAGATGAAGAAGAGAAATATGATGCAACATTAGCTGAATATTATACTGAAGATGATGTTGATGTACATATCAACATTGATAGTGATAAAGATTAGGTTATTCTTTATAACTTATTTGTTTCATATATTATAGTAACATGATTTTTTTTTAATAATATTTTTTGTTGTTTCATTTTGCAGTTCATTATGTCATGGCTCCAGAAAAACAGACAAGCTCTCGAATAATTGCAAATTACTCACATTTGTTTGCACCATCAACTAGTAATAATGTACAATCTACTTTAAAAAATGATGTTTCACATATCATTTCTACTGCTAATAATAGTAAGTTGGTATTTTTTTTAACTTATTAAGATAATTTCTTATTAATGTTTTTGCTCTTACAAGTTTAAACACTATCCTTTGATAAATAAAATTTCTTTTGTAACAGATACTCTTATGTCTAACTATTTACATGTATCAATTGAAGGAGATTTATCTATAGGAGAAGCATATCCAATAACTGATAGCTTAGCTTTATCACACATTCATGTTTGATATTTTCATTTAATATTGAGAATAATATATATATATAACTTTCTTATTTAATATTGAGAATAATATTTATTTATTAAATTTTTTGGCATTTTCAAGTGCTAAAAAAAGAGATCCAAATAGAGGGTGTGGGCACTAGAGTAATTTTATAAAATAAATGTAAGATATCAATATTCATTCCAGATGGCTTGAATAGGCCAGTTGGAGAGCATCACTAAAAGATGTCTAGAGAGGCCGGTATAATCATTAGAAATTTTGCACCCATGCAAGTTGAAAGATGGGATCAAATTTGTGATGCCAATAAAGAAATACTTTTGAAAACAATGATGGTAAGTTCTTTTAAACATTCAAGATCAACTAACATGTATCATTTCTGAAATAAGCAGCAATTTCATTAATGTTGCACTACACCTTGAATTCTGCTATAAAAAGTCCTCTCTTTGTCACGATCCTGAATGTGAATTATGACACTCCAAAAAAAATACCTGATCTGAAAGAGATTCCAACATGATTGTCATATAAGCTTTCATCTAAGGATAACAACATATCATTCCTTGAACAAACAAAACTAATGACTGGTGAAAAACAACAATCTGAAAAGACATCACAGTGATTGCTATCAACATTATGTGCAATCAAACTATGTGGAATTTAAAAGAATAAATGACAATGAAAATAGAATACATGTGATGGTGAACTATGGATTCAAATTGGAAACAAGAAAGAAAAAACCATCATAAACAAATAAACATTGGCCACTAATAGTTTAGGGACAATAACATTCTTGGTGGGAATTAATAAAAAGAATTCAGATGTAAATATCTATTTTGTTTATCATGATAGAATTATGAAGAAGGTAGGATTAGATAAATAGTTTGATTGCTTTCATTATATATGAACTAAAGGTCACAAATTAGAATAATGGATATATCTCTATAATGCAGGTGAGAATGCATATACCAACTTCTCCCAAGACCACGATCAGCAGGAGTCTCTGATCACTGCTATCCTTTTGTTAAAAAATTTCTTTCAACAATTCAATATTAACATTATAATAGACAACCATAGTATCACTGAATTCTTTGCATATATCCCAACAAATAAGATTTAATAAATTCATATGAAATGTTGTATGCAATGAGATAAATTTAGATGTGATCATATTCATTTTGCAATGGATGCTATAGAGATGTGAGCAATTTAATGTTGGTATTTTTATAATACCGGAATGGAAGTATGTATGATGCAGAGCAAGTCTAGTCATATGAAAAGCATTTCATCATGACACAAAATATAATCCACCATCAGTGGTTTGAAACATTAATTTACTTATTTAGAGACAATTAGAATATTGCAATATTTCATGCTAGCAGTTCTCATTTATGACATTAATTAGTCACTCATAAGGTAATATGAATAGTACGAACTTAGTTTAATATGATGTATAGAAAAATGAAGATTTACATACATACATAACAAAAAATTCTTATGTTTTAATACATCTAAAACCTACATTTTTTATATTTACTTATATGTTACTTTAATGTCTAAATCACCATTCAATGTAATGAATCATGCCTGACACCGGAGCTGGATAGTTAAGTTGGATGTTTTGTTCTGTTTCTTCATGTAGCTTGTAATTAGTTACTTTTGTATTTCTAAACGATGGAGTGACTATATAGCCAATGGATAATATGTATAAATAGGGGTTCTTGCTAATAGAAAGATGGCTTGAGATGTATTTTATTTCTCGCTTTGAAATGTTTGTATCTTAACTGTCAATCAGGTGGTGTTTGTCTCTATTTAATTTGTACCAGATCTTATTCTGGTCATAGTTCAAGTTCTATTTTGTGCATAACTGCATGCTGATTCCTCTCCAACTCATGGAGTTCTCCTATGTTCTGGTGTCAGTTGGTATCAGAGTTGGCTAAGATGCTGCCATGCAGGAACATCCAACGACCCATCCAGGATATTGTGATTGTTAGATTTGCATAGAGAATTCCAGCAATCACAACAACGATTAGCCCGATTTGAAGAAAAAGAAACAACAGAAAGATACTAAAGGGAGGAAGACATTAATCCCTTTCATCAAGAACCATAAGATGATCACCGCAAGCAATTCCGTGCAAGGAGGGATGGGTCAAATGATTGTGGAGTCAAGATCAATTTATCCAAATTTTATGGACGCATGGATCCCGCTGAATTTTTAAATTAGATACATATGATGGAGAAAATTCTTGAGTTTAAAGAAATTCAACCTAATCGAGTCGTTAAGATCGTGGCTATAAAACTTACAAAGAGAGCTTCGTTATGGTGGGAGAACCTAAATAGAACTCAATATCGGGAGGGAAGGAGCAAGATCACCACATGGGCCAAAATGAAGAGAGAATTACAACACAAATATCTTCTAGAGCACTATTGACAAGAATTGTTCTTGAAGTTTCACCAACTTCAACAGAATAATCTCACCGTAGAAGAATACGTCAATGAGTTCGAGCGATTATCTCTGCAATGCAACCTAGCAGAGCCAAAAGAAAACACAATCACACAATTCTTGGGAGGCTTACATACAGCAATATCCAATGT
Source organism: Dendrobium nobile (assembly GCA_022539455.1). Classification (NCBI taxonomy): domain Eukaryota; kingdom Viridiplantae; phylum Streptophyta; class Magnoliopsida; order Asparagales; family Orchidaceae; genus Dendrobium; species Dendrobium nobile. The sequence continues at coordinate 67,232,760 of CM039721.1, read as the reverse complement.
AGTGCAACTATAGCCATATTGGACTCTCCAAGACATCATCAATTTTGCAATAAAGGTAAAGAAACAACATTACCTGAAGAATATGCTTCAACGAAGATAAACCAAGCAGGCTAATGAAGGAAATCAAAGAAACTTCGAGAAGATGTCATATGGACCTGGCTATCAACATAAAGAAGGCAATCATGCCCATAATAGTGTGTGTTACGTGTCCAGGGGAGTGGGAGCCGCGACTTGAATAGTTGGCATTCTGACTTGAAAATGTTTTAAGTGCTAAGAATTTGAGCGTATCTCATTACGATGCCCAAATCTTTGCATTGTTACCCTTATGGAAGAATGTGATCAGGATCCTTTTGTTGAAGATGAGTCAGAACTCGTTGAATCGATGACAACCCAAGAACCCACCATCATTATTGTAGATGAAGGAAGTCAGTTAGTCCTTCGACGATTACTAAACTCTCAAAGGGAAGGAATGGGCCAGCGACACAACCTTTTTAAAACAAGGTGTACATTTGACGGGAAGGTGTGCAACATGATTATTGATAGTGACCTCTCCAATAATGTCGTATCCACCACAATGGTCAAAAAACTACAACTGCCGACAGAACAACACCCCCACCCCTACTTCCTGTCTTGGATCAAGAAAGATAATTAGGTGCAGATCGCAAGGTGTTGCTTGGTCAGCTTTTCCATAGAAACTTTTGAAGAGCAAGTCTGGTGCGATGTGGTACCAATGAGTGATTGCCACCTTCTCCTCAGAAAGCCTTGGCAATTCGACATAAAGATTTTTCATGACGGTGAGGCTAATACATATTCTTTCAAACACCATGGCAAGAAGATTGTCTTGGTTCCATTACTAGGAGATCAAGAAACCAATACCGACCCAGTTTTGTTAACTAGAGTTTTATTCTTATAAGCTTTACATAAAACTAAATAGGGATTTCTTTTATTTTTATTTGAACCAAATGATCTTCTACCGTCCAAGGATTACTGGATGAATATCCAGATGTGTTATCCGAAGATGTGCCAGCAGGACTACCCCCTAAACGAGATGTGTAGCATGCCATAGACTTGGTGCCTAGGAACAATTATTACGTCCTCCGACCGGATGCAAACGAAGGTTCGGTCGTAGGCAAAATCGCGCCTATACCGAGGTGTACCGAGTTTTTTTAAAAAACTCGGTACACCTCGGTATAGGCGCGATTTTGCCTACGACCGAACCTTCCTCTGCATCCTTACACCGGACCAAATAAAAGGCGGGTGCCTAGAGCTATAATTCCTAACATGCCCATTTATAGATTACATCCCAGTGAACAAAATGAATTGACACGACAAGTTGAAGAACTTTTAACCAAAGGTTTTGCGAGACCAAGCGGAAGTCCGTCTGCCTTTTTGGCATTGCTAGTACCTAAGAAAGACGGGAGCTACCAAATGTGCATCGACAAGAGAGCTATTAACAAAATTAAGATGAAATATAGATTTCTTATCCCGCGTATAGAAGACATCTTTGACAAGTTATGTGGTCCATCGATATTCTATAAAATTTACTTGGGAGTGATTGAGACCGGGGGATGAATGAAAAATTGTATTTAAAACACATGAGGGGTTGTATGAATGGATGGTTATTCCCTTTGGGTTCACAAATGCACCTAGTAAATTTATGTAGCTAATGAATCATATTCTGAAGCCATTTTTATTTAAGTTCATGGTGGTTTACTTGGACGACATCCTCATTTATAATCGCAACTTGGATGATCATCATGGACATCTTCAGCATGTCTTGTATCTAGGGGTGTCAAAATGGATCCGCGGGTCGAGTTCGGGTTGAACCTGTTTTGACCCGGATCAAAACGGGTTGACCCTAATCCGACCCGTTTTCACAAACAGGTCAGGAAATCCAACCCGGACCTGACCCGCACGGATTACGGGATGACCCGACCCGACCCGTGAACCCCAGGACACCTTGCGAACTAAGGCCGTCGGACGTGCTTGCGTGTGGAGCGGAGTCTGGAGAGCCAGCAAGCATTTCACTGTCTTCTATAGCGAGCAAACCGGCAAAGGCTCATCTTTATCCATTACGAGGACTTTGGCAGGTTCAACTTTCTCTTCTTCCATATTTATAGTCATCTCTAAGTTTTCTTTCTTCTCATCGACTAGATCCAGAGCCTCATTTTTTAGGAGAGAGACAGGAAAATGCTTCTTTGTCTCTTCAAGCTCCGTTTGCATGTCCAACCTTACTGTTTCCATATAGGCCAGCTTCTCCTTTAGCATCTCAATCTCCTCATGCGCTGGGCCGAGCTTTATCTCTAGATCCAACGACATCTTCTTCCTCTGTAAAAAGTTAAAACAGAACAAAACATTAAGAGGAAAGTGAGAAATATCATAGAATAATGAAGTTGGTTGAGTACCTCATGGGGAGGGCAGGAGCTCAGCGAACGCTTGATGCGGGACGGCGATGGAGCGGACGCTTGACGCGGCAGGCCACAGTGTTAAGGAACCGGTTCACATGTTAAAAAGAACCGGTCTCACTGTACTTTCTTGGCTTGTATTGTCTTTATATACTCCTGTAACGTACTGTTTAACTCAATGAAATAGTTTTCCTTCCTCTTACTGTTTCTCTGTCTTTCACCTGGCTCTCACCAGCCCGTGATTTCTATCATGGTATCAGAGCATTCAGCTCCACAGCCTCGTTTCTTTTTCCGTTGATTCTCCTTCATCCCGTCATCGCTCCTCCGATCAGAATCAATGGCCGAAGCAAGCTCAGACGTCTCTCGTAGAACAAGCAGTTCAGATCAAGAGACCGAACTCGGCATCCCTCCTCACCTCAAGTTCTTGATACCAAATATCAAGAATCTTGTTCCCACCCAACTTACTACTGAAAACTATGCAATCTGGAGATTGCAACTCTATCAGCACTTCTCCGCAAACCGTTACGAACAACATCTCCCCGGAGCTTCTATCTGCCCTCCGGAAATAGAGACGGACGAGTATAACCGGTGGAAACTAGTCGATCGAAATCTCATTTTTGCAATCTTGTCCACTATCTCCGCACCGATCTTTCCGTATGTGCTTACTCTCCACACAGCACAAGAAATCTGGGCTACACTCGAACGCCGGCTTCAACCTACAAATCGATCGCGGGTGATTCAACTCAAAAGCGAACTCCACCAAATACAGATGAGGGATAAGACAATGCTGCAATACTTAGATCAAATCAAGAAGGTCGTTGACAGCATCGCGGCCACGGGATCCAACGTAGATACAGAGGATATCATCTTGTACATTCTAAATGGATTATCAGCGCCATATAATCCATTCAAAACGGCTATTCGAACGTCCCTGCAGCCAATTAGCCTCGACGATCTCTACGATTTGCTGTGTAGTGAAGAAATCAATCTTCAACACCAGCATAATCAAGAATCTCAAATCTCTGATAACTCGGCACTAAATTGCTGGCATAGGTGCAACCTCACCTATGCCCCTCCGTCAAATCCGAGAGCACTCACGGCGCAGCAAAACTCTCATTCCTCCAACGAATGGATACTAGACTCTGGAGCTTCGTCACATTTAACCTCCGATGTCAAAACCTTCAACAACCGCTTCCTTACAATGGAATGGATTCGGTTTCCATCGCCAACGATAGCCATCTTCCGATTCAGCATTCAGGTCAAGGAATCCTTCCTCTTCCCGACTCGCATCGTAAGCTTTATCCTCGCAATATTCTTCATGTTCCTACTTTATCCCATAATCTTCTATCTGTTTCCAAACTGACTGCGGACAACAATGTCTCAGTCTCGTTTAATGCTAATGAATTTATTGTGAAGAATCTTCAGGACAAGCGTCTTCTCCTCCGCGGTCGAAAATGCCATGGTCTGTATCGTCTCAAGGCTCCTACCCTGCCTAAGACTGCGGCTCTCATGGCTACTACATCTGACCTTCGGTGGCATGCAAGGCTTGGACACCCCAATGACCGCTCGCTACATAAACTAGCTAGCATAGACCCTTCTATTACATCTTGCTCTGTTTCTTCTGTCTGTATTTCATGTAATGTTTCAAAAAGCCACAGACAGCCGTTCTCTTCCAGCACGTCAGTCTACACTAAGCCCTTTCAGCTAGTGCATTCGGACGTCTGGGGTCCGGCACCGGAATCGTCTTTAAACGGTTTTCGTTATTACGTCATTTTCATTGATGAGTTTACACATTTTACATGGATTTATTTGTTGCACTCTAAAGCAGAAGTTCTTTCTAAATTCTAGCATCTTTGTAACATGATTAAAAATGTCTTTAAAACTCAAATCCAACATTTTCGGTCCGATGGCGGAGGGGAATACACGAGTACCGCTTTTCGCAATTACCTAACCCAACAAGGAATTATTCACCAAATATGTTTCCCTCATACGCCAGAACAAAATGGCACGGTGGAAAGAAAGCATCGACATCTTATCGAACTTACACGCACTCTGCTTCATGCCACTCATATGCCATCACAGTTCTGGGCCGAGGCGGTTTGCACCGCGAACTACCTTGCCAATAGACTACCGTCTATTGCAATCTCATACCAAACACCTTATTTTCGACTCAATGGTTATCAAGCGTCCTATAAGCATCTTCGAATATTTGGGTGCCTATGCTTCCCTTGGACTCGACCTTACTCCGCTCATAAACTATCCCCAAGATCACTTCCGTGTTACTCTACGCAACATAAGGGCTACAGATGTCGTAATGTGGCTCAAAACAAAATTTACATTTCGCGTCACGTGGTCTTTTATGAGAACGTATTTCCTTATCAAAATTCAACACCGCAGCAGCCATCCACCAGACCTTCAAAGCACTGCTCTCCTCTTCTGTTAATTCCCAGTTCAACATTCTCTCATACCGCTCCTGCACCTCCCATTATGACTACCGCTCCTCAGGACACCGCCCAGACTGCCCCATCTACAATCGTATCTGAAAACATCTCTCTTTCTCCACAGACGTTGCCCAGCTCTCAGCCTCAACCGTCTCTTCACAACACACCCGTATCTGTGCCTCCACGTCATCCCATGCAAACAAGACTAAGGTCAGGTATTTCAAAACCCAAACAAATTTTTGATCTTGCTGTCTCACAGAAGTCGCCCTCGACACCTTCATCCTTCACCGAAGCAAAGAACTTTGCTCACTTGCTGGAGGCGATGTCTACCGAATACTCCGCATTACAGAAGCTTGGCACTTGGTCTCTTGTTCCAGCTCCGCTCAACAAACCAGTGTTGGGCAGCAAATGGACCTACAAAATCAAGACTCTTCCAAATGGACAAATCTCCAGCTACAAGGCACGTCTCGTAGCCCTCGGCTGCTCTCAAGAATTCGGGATTAACTTCACAGAAACGTTTAGTCCTGTGGCTAAAATGGTCACCATTCGCATGCTCCTCACGGTTGCTTTGCTTCATAACTGGCCTGTAACTCAGTTAGACGTCTCGAATGCTTTCTTACACGGTGATCTACAAGATGAAGTATATATGAAGCAACCTCGAGGATTTGAGGATGCTCAGCACCCGCAATACGTCTGCAAGCTACACAAGTCGATCTACGGCTTAAAACAATCACCTCGACTATGGTTCCACAAACTGACAAATTCACTTCAATTAATCGGTTTTACCTAGGGGTGTCAATTCAGGTCAACGGGTCGGGTTCGGGTCGAACCCGAAACTGACCCGGCACTGTTCGGGTCAACCCGAACCTGACCCGTTTTTAAAATCGGGTCAGGTTTCTGGACCCGAACCCGGCCCGATTCGGGTCCAGGTCAACCCGACCCGACACGAATGACCCGGGATTGACCCAAAATTGCTAATTTTCGGGTCAAAAATTGGGTCAATCTCGGGTTTTCGGGTCAAAATCGGGTCAATCTCGGGTTTCCGGGTCAAAAATGATTTTTCGTGTCACTTTCGGGTCAATTTCGGGTTGGCGGGTCAACCCGAACCCGACCCGATTTTTAAAACGGGTTGATTTCATGAACCCGAACCTGACCCGTTTCGAGTTTGGGTTGACCCGAACACGGATTTTTCCGTGTCGGGTTCGGGTCGTGTTTCGTGTCGTGTCAAAAAATTGACACCCCTAGTTTTACCTTCAGCAAAGAAGATCCTTCCCTATTACTCTACACAAAGGAAAACGCTCGCATCTTCATCCTAATATACGTAGATGATATACTGGTCACGGGAAACGACTCCGCTCAAATACAACTTACAATGAATCATCTACAGTCAAAATTCCGAATCAAACAACTTGGAGATATCTCCCTATTCCTCGGCATTCAGGTGAGTCGAACCACTTATGGCTACTTTTTAACTCAAACACACTATGCAAAAGAAATTCTTTCTCATGCAGGTTTTTCGGGCTGCAAACCTTCCTCCACTCCAGCGCTCACCAAACCGTCCAAGAATCAAGACGAGTCTCTCTTCACCGATCAACAGCTGTTCCGCAAATTGGCAGGATCACTTCAATACCTGTCCATCACCCGTTGCATTTACAATCAATTCCATCTGCCAACGAATGCATCAATCGAGGAACTGTGACTTCTTAGCCCTTAAACGTTTGCTGTGATACATACAAGGCACATCTGATTTCGGATTACCCATTCGGCGAGGATCTCTATGTCTTCGAAGCTTTTCAGATGCCGACTGGGCAACCGATCCAGTAGAACGTAAGTCAATATCCGGCTATTGCACATTCCTTGGTCCCAATCTCCTTTCCTAGTCCGTCAAGAAACAGACGACAGTAGCTCGCTCGTCCACAGAAGCAAAATATCTCTCCTTGTCGTCAGCAATCTCCGATATTCTTTGGATTCGACGGCTTGCGGATGAGTTTCTCATTCCTCCGACTCAGGAAACAAAGCTTTACTGTGATAACACCTCGGCGATTGCCCTCGCAAATAATCTCGTATTCCATGCTCGCACCAAGCATATCGAGATCGATCACCACTTTATTCGTGATCACATCAAAAACGGCGACATTGATATAGCCCATATTAGCTCTACCGATCAGATCGCAGATATTTTGACCAAGTCCCTTTCAAGCAACCGATTCAACGACTTGCGTTCCAAACTAACCATTCGTTCACCGAATGGTTAGTTTGAGGGAGGCTGTTAAGGAACCGGTTCACATGTTAAAAAGAACCGGCCACACTGTACTTTCTTGGCTTGTATTGTCTTTATATACTCCTGTAATGTACTGTTTAACTCAATGAAATAGTTTTCCTTCCTCTTACTGTTTCTTTGTCTTTCACCTGGCTCTCACCAGCCCGTGATTTCTATCACACAGACCACGACGCGACAGGCCGACAGACGGATGAGGCGGGAAATTGAATTTCACGGGTCAAATCGGGTCGACCCGTGGTTTTCCGGGTAAATCTGAATCTGAATCCGACCCGTTTCACAAACGGGTTGATCCAAACCCGAATTTTTTCATATCAGGTTTCGGGTCGGGTCAAAAATTGACACCCCTGCTTGTATCTCTTGTGAAGACAATAATTGTATGCAAATGAACAGAAATGCCAATTCGCCACTACACAAATGACCTTCCTAAAATATTGCATCTCAGCGGCTGGATTGGAGGCTGATCCAGTTAAGGTTGAAGCCATACATAGCTGGCCTAGTCCCCAGTCATTTATAGACAAATGGAGTTTTCAAGGACTTGCTTCATTCTACAAACATTTCATTTGAAACTTCAGTATTATCACTGCTCCCATGATTGAAGTTTTGATAACAGAGTGATTTCAGTGGACTAAAGAAGCACAAACTAGCTTTGAGTTCCTAAAATATTTGCTGATAACCACACCAATTATGGTTTTATCAGACTTCATACAAGTTTTTGAGGTTGAATGTGATGCTTCAAATGTGGGCATTGGGGCGGTGCTTAGCCAAGGTGGTCACCCAATCACTTTCTTTAGCGAAAAATTAACTAACACATGACGACACTATTCCACATATGTCAAAAAAATTTATGCTATAGTTCGTGCCTTGCATCATTGGAACCATTACTTGTTGGCTAATGAGTTTATCCTGTTTTCAGATCATGAGGCACTTCATTTTCTGAACCACGAAAAGAAGCTACAAGTTCGGCATGTCATGTGGTCAGAGTTCTTATCAGCATTTCACTATATTATCATGCACAAATGTGGCAGAAGCAATCAAATTGCGGATGCCCTCAGCCGCCAGCATCTATTGCTTTTATAAGTACTAAAAAATAAAGTCATAGGATTTGAATTAGTAAAGGAATTATACTCCAATGATGAATATTTTAAGGAAGTTTGGAGTAAATTCCAAAACAGACCTTCTTAATCCTTCCACCTTAAATTTGATTACTTATTCTTCAATAACTGATTGTGCATTCCTAATTATTCTACTCGATTAACACTGATAGCCGAATGCCATGCCGGAGGATTAGCCGGTCATTTCGGTTGAGAAAAAAGACTTTCTTTATTAATAGAAAATTTTTATTTTCCTCTACTTTAAAGAGATGTTGGGCGATATATTAGAAGATGTCGTATCTGTAGAAGTGTGAAAACCTAGAGCAACAACATTGGATTAAATACACCCATACATGTACCTAATGCTCCATGGGTAGACATTAGCCTTGACTTTGTGGTAGGCCTTTCCCATACTCAAAGAAACCAAGATTCTATAATGGTGGTAGTCGATCGATTCTCTAAAATGGCACATTTTGTGTCCTATAATAAGACACTTGATGCTACACATTGTAGATCTATATTTTTGGAAAATTGTTTGACTTAATGGCATTCCAAAACCTATTACCTCTGATAGAGACGAAATTCTTAAGTCATTTTTGGAGACCCTTCGAGAACAATTTGGAACTCAACTATAATATAATTCAGTTGCGCATCCTCAAACGGATAGATAGACTGAGATTGTGAACCAGAGTTTTGTCAATCTACTACGTTATTTTGTGGGAAATAACATATGACAATGAGATTTAATACTAGCTCAAATAGAATTTTCCTTTAACTGTAAATTTACTAGTTGACTAGAAAGAGTCCATTCGAAATAGCTTTTGGCTGCAACCCCATCACTCCGGTGGACCCAATACCTTTGGTTCAGCTAGCCACTTTCAGTGAAGAAGGCGAACAACAAAGATTGGAAATTTAAAATCTACATCGACAAGTCAAGGAAACCATAGAGAAACAAAATAGCAAATATCAAAGGCAAGCTAATAAGTCTCGAAAATCAGTCGAATTCAAAGAAGGTGATCTTGTATGGATTAAGTTAAGGAAAGAAAGATTTGCTCCAGGCCCCTTTAGTAAACTCAAGTATAAAGCTGATGGAACTTTCAAAATAATTAGAAAAATTAATGACAATGCATATCAAATCGACCTCCCGGGTGACTATAATGTTTCCACCACTTTCAATATGACTGATCTAACTCCCCATTACGACCTCAACCTTTTCCCTACCTCGGAAGAATGAAATCGTAGTTGGATAGTTAAGTTGGATGTTTTGTTCTGTTTCTTTCTGTAGCTTGTAATTAATTACTTTTGTATTTCTAAATGGTGGCGTGGCTATGTAGCCAATGTATAATATGTATAAATAGAGATTCTTGCTAATAGAAAGATGGCTTGGGATTTATTTTATTTCTTGCTTTGAGATGTCTGTATCTTGACTGTCAGTCAGGTGGGGTTTGTCTCTGGTTTGTACCAGATCTTGTTCTGGTTATAGTTCAAGTTCTATTTTGTGTAGAGCTGCTTGCCAATTCCTCTCCAAGTCATGGAGTTCTCCTCTGTTTCAGCGTCAATGCCACTCTCTGAGTTGACTGACTTCGAAAAACATTGTGGGACCTTTTGGGAATTTTTTTTTTTTGGGTTTCATATTAGAAGATTTGGTATTTTTTTATATTTCTACTTTAGTTTCTTCTACCCGGCCTGAGGATTGGTTTCAAAAAATGATTATATGCAAGTCTACATTTCTGCCTATTATATTTGTCAGCATCTATAAGGGGTGAAATTAAGTTTTTCTAAAATATATGAAAGAAATTGCTCATTCATCTTTTATTTTTGTAATATGATTTCTTGCAAAAAATTTTGTTGGTAAATATTATTTTGTCCATTTAAGAATCACATGTAAAGAAATATGTGATGCACACAATGAGCAAGAGATTTTCTGATTTTCGCTTGAAGGCTTATATACATTGTAAAAAACATGGAGGTGGAATGTTAGCAAGAAAAAAACCTTACAAAAACTTACTGAGAGACCAAATGATTGGATTTGGTTATGTAATTTTTTTTGAGTCAGAAACATTTAAGGTACGTCTATAATCTAAAAGAAACTATAGGTTAGCTAATTTATTTATTTATTAGCGATAAATGAAACTTCTTATAATGTAATGATTTTGTGAGGAAAAAATTAAGTATTAAAGATAATATAGCAAAAATGAGATAGACATGTATAAAAGACATCCATATTAAAATGTTTGAATTTCAAGCATATGAAGATCAAATTTTGTCACTACTTATTCTTTGTTTGTTATATTATGTTTAATAGTTTTTTTTTTAATATAGAAAAAATAGGAATCAAACTCTCAAAATCATTCGATATTGAAGTTCGTTCATCGAATGGGCACAAAATCCCTCCTAGCACATATGTATGACCATGTATCTATAATTTTTTAATTGTTTAAATTTTGAAAACTATTAATTTGTGAGATATATTTTGTCATGGTGTACAAATTAAGTAGAATTGAATTATACAAGGAGGAATTTATAGACAAAAAAAAGAAATGGGTTTCTCAAAATTGTCGGCAAAATATATTAGTAAAAATTTAATTTATTAGAATATCTTTATAAGTAATATTTCATCATTTTTGTGTTGATTTTTGTTAAAACATACAGGACAAGATGATGTAAATTTACCATAAAATAATTGACGATAGAGGAATAGTTGATGAGACAATCATTTGTGCTAAGTTTTAGGTGAAACATCTTCATATATTCGTGGCCTTGGTTATGGCCAAAGCTGATAACGAAAACAAAAATTGTTAGAACAAATGCACCTTTCGAGGGAGAGATCAAGCTTGAAACTAGTTTAAAGGTTATACAAGAGAAATATGAGGAATAAAGTAAGTTCATTAAATCTCAACATAAAACTATAGATTGGTTAAAAATGATAGCAGAAAAAATGGGCATGCAACCCCCTAACGATTATGATGGTAAATATTTAGAATAAGCACATTAAGGTTGACTTAATAAGATTGAAAATTATCTTTATGCTGTGAATTTAGATCATTGCATAATTTAATTTTGATTGTTAAATTTGTTGTGGAATTATAGATTTGGTGACTTTTTTATATTATTATTTGGAATGGATAAAATGTATTTTCTCATATCCAACTAAAGCTTCTGGAATTTCTGGTCTTGAGTATGAATCTAAAGCCCAACTTCTAGAGACCAGCTCTAATGATCCAGACCAATTCTTCTACTACTTATTAGAGTTTGGGAATTCTAAACTTTAGTAGAGTTGAATTTCAGTTTTGTTTTGTAAAATCTGAACATTCATGAAGGGTTCATCATTTAAATAAGAACTTCATACAGCCTCAGCTCCCTGTGAGTGTATGCTAGCCCTTTCTGTGACATGTCTTTGATGCATGTGTAGAGATCTACAAACATATTCCTCTTTACTCTTTTGTTCTCATACTTTGAATAGTTGAGATAAGACTAATGATCAGAAGGATGATTTAATAATACTCTATTTTTCACAAGTTCTCACAGTGCCTCATATCTTTGATCATATTTTGTAATTTTAATTGATGAATGTACTTTTAAAAGTATATGAATGAATATTTTTAATTGATGAATATTTTTTAAAAGTATATGTATACCGCTTTCATTTAATTTCCTAAAACATTAACATTTTAGGAAATGTATTTTTAATTGATGAATGCATTTTTAAAACATGAATACAATTTCCATTTTCTTCAAGCTAATCCTTATTTAGTATATATATGAATAAATATTATTTTTTATTCAATACTTGTTTTTTTTTGTTACATCAATATAATAAAATTTGTGTTTTTTCTTTATTTTGTATTTTATTTGTCTAATTAATGAGAAGTAATTAGATGCAATAATATTAAGGAGTGATTGATTGATCTTAAATGTTTTAGCTAAGTTATAATAATTGGATAAGCAATAAACTTTACTAAATATGACCAAGATTGATATCCATTAATAATCACATTTCATGAAATTAAAGGGGAATGCGATTTACTTGTTTGATCTTTTTTGCAACCAACTTTTGTTTTGGTCGCTATAAAAAAATGTGATAAATAAAATTAATAATTAAAATAACTAAATAACAAATAATTAATAATTAGCATAAAAAAATGGTTTCTAAAATGTACAACTTTAGCGACCAATACTAATTAGTGATCTCTAATTTAACAACCTAAAAAAATTTTGGTCGATAAAAGCCTCAACGATGATGCTACTATGACAAACCAGTGACCAAAAATTATTTGGTCGTTATTCGCTTTAGCGACCAAATTATCTTTATTAGCAACCAATTGTGAAGGTCACTAATAACCTTTTTTCTTGTAGTGATATGAAGGTTTTTGTCACGGATGGTCTACCTTCACCTAATCTAAATTATGCTCAATGGATGCACATTGATCAAAACATAGCTGCAGCTCTCTTTCTATTATTTGTGATTCCCTCCTACTCTACATTCTTAATTTGGACACATATTTTAACATATGGATAACAATTGATAAGAGGTTACAAGCTACCAATAGGTCCCATATTATTCAGCTTAAGAACGAATTGCATCATATAACCATGAAGGATATGACTATGTCTCAATATCTGTCTCTTATAAAATCCAAGGTGATGCAATCAATGCTGTTGGTAGCTCATTAGACACCGAAGATGTCATTCTCTACACATTAAATGGAAAACTTGCTTCCTATCATGCTTTTAAAAATTCCATATGCACTAAATTACACCCGCTCAGCCTTGATAATTTGTACTCACTGCTAAAAGAAATAACTCTTGTTGCTGAAGCAATGTGAGATAGCCACATTTCTGAAGTATCAAAAACTCAACCTGCATTGTATGCTGCTCGAGGCAGAGGTCGTGGATGCTCTTCCAATTCTTACATCAATGGTCACTTAAACTACAAGGGTGACCGTTCTTATGCTGATAGTGGTGGACGATCCTTAAGCACCTCTATTTCATGCCAGATTTGCTTCTGGAGAGGTCATACAGCTACACAATGTTGGTATAGAGTAGACTTAACTTACCAAACACCCACTCAAAATTTTACTACTCTTACCGCTTAAAATCAGCCTACTCCTCTATTTAATGGTTTTTAGACAGCGGTGCGTCATCTCACATTACATCTGACTTATCATAAATTCAATGTTCTACGATGTATACTAGTTCCCAATCAATCTTTGTTGGTAATGGTCATTCCTTACCAATTGTTGCTCAATTCCAAGGCATCTTACCCACCCTATCCCATAAGCTTCTACTAACCCCTATTTTATGTACTCAAACTCACTCAGAATCTTCTCTCTATTCTAATCATCAATTAATTACTAACAACAATTTCTAGGTTTCCTTCCTACCCCACGACTACCACAATAAGGATTTGGAAACCAACCTCCTTGTCCTTCAAGGTCTCAACCATAATGGCCTCTAGCCACTTCAGTTATCTTCTGTTTCGATATCCACCCCGATAGCTCTCCTATCATCTACTATATGTTCTTAAGTTTGGCACAAATGTTTGGGACATCCGCATACATCTTCTCTACACTCTTTTGTCAAACAACTTCCTTCGACTATACGTGCTTCTTCCATTAAATTTTGTGCTTCTTTTTCTTAAGAAAAATGTCATAGAATTAGTTTCCCCCTCTCTACCTCATGTACCTCTCACCCCCTTAAACTTTTTCACTTTGATGTATGACGCCCTTGTGGGATCCGAAAATTCAACCCTGGCCTCCCCCACTGCTTTCTTCAGAAGAGTTTTAACAAATTTAGGTTCTAGGGTAAATTTTGGGAAGGCAAATGGGTTGTAAATAAGACACTACCAAGAGATTTCACCCTCATTTTGCAAGGACTTTATGATCTAAGTTTGGGTTTCCTATAGGTGCAAGCCCCTAAAGTTAATTACCCCTCCTGATCACAAGAGAGAACTTTTGATTAAGGCTAATCATCAATCAGATATGTAGAGATATGTGTTAACTGACATATAGTAGTAGTATGGGCTTAGAATTGGAAAGTTAAATATTTGATATTTAAAATTAGAAAATTGATAATCTTGCACTTAAAAAGGATGGTGTGGGAATGGATTATGGACCCGATCAAGATCCCATGGTTCCGTCATCCCGGACCATCATGGCCCCTGATCTACTTAGTTAGAGGAGGTAGTCGACCCAACTTGATAGAAGGATCCTTGTAGACAGCCATGGGTTGCTCCGTCCAAGGGGATCTTGTAGACCTAGGTTGAATGTTTGTCTAATGGGACTAATTTGAATACACCTTAAATAACAGAGGGATTTGTGCTCTATCGAATATATCCTACTGACTATATCTCAAGAATTTTATGCCACTACGAAACGTATTGGCTTTAGCCATAACAGTAATTTAGTGGTGCCATTTGGCGGCAAAAACACTAGGTTCAAAGGGATCTGGATCAAAACTGCCAGTCAGAGGACACATACCATGTTCTTACTAGAAGAAGATTATTTGAGAATAGATCCTAGTGATATTTTTGATTAGACATTAGCTCTATGTGAACTGAAGCAAATTTTAATTTTTCCACCCAGTAAACTATTGTGGAGGATGGATGGATTTTTCTTTAAGTGATTAGATGGTTGATTTCAATTTTAAATATTTTTTTTTATTTTATTATTTTTGGAGATTTTTAAATTTTGTGGGTATTTGGGATGGCATTTGAAAATATTGGAATTAACCCCTTTGGTTGAAATTTTTGTTTAACACGGTCATTATCGAGGTAATGGGGTCATTTATAGTTTTGTATTTTATGGGAATTTGAATTTTATGAAAGTTTGGATATATTTAAAATGGTTGGAGTTAACCCCTCATGTTTAGATCTATATTTAACGTGACCATCATCGGGGTGTTTAGGGGTCATTAATTTTTTTCTATTGGACCTTGGTGACTCTCCCAACTCGTTGATAAAGGACCGGGTCCATAGGCTTTATATTTTTTCTGATGAATTTCTTTTGTCATAGACATTGAAGGCCTTATATGAATGTATAAAATAGATATTTTGATCGACAACTTGACTATATCTCTATTTGATAATTTTACTCATGTTGACTCCTATCTATCCATATTAAAGGATAGGGCTCAAACTATGCTCATTTATTGACCCACGCAGCATCCCTAGACGTCATGTGTGTACCCTTAACATGTTCGTCAGGGCTCATGCAGGTATTTGGGAGAATTTTATAATTATTTGTTGAACCTTGTCAACTCGGTCGACTTGCCAACAGAAGATCAGGATTCGCACGCTCTATGTTTATTAATGAATTTCTTTGTTCATAGGCATTGAAGGCCTTATATAAACGTATAAATAAATGTCCCGGCCGATGTCATGATCGTATATTCCTAGACATCACATGTGTACCCATAATAAACTTATCGGGGTCCATACAAGTATACAATTACACATGCCCCTTTTGTGTACCTATGTGTATACATTTTTAGAATCTTTGTAAACACCTTATGTCTACTTGCATAGATGTTGTAGATCTGATGACATGGCGTTGCAGCATGTAAACGCCTTCTATCTTCTTGTATGAATGTTGCAGATCCGGTGACGTATTGTAGTAGCTTGTGAATTGAATTATTTGTTTCTTTTTACAAGTAGATTATTGTGCACTACTTTACTTTATGTAGGTGGATTATAATGCACTAATGAATCTCTTATTATGGGTTGTAGATATTTACATTCGCATGATGACTTTGTTCGTGGTTATTGCTTTGCATACAAATCTTCTAGCGCCGGCCACAAGCATTTGTATTTGTTGTAGTTATTCTACATTTTAGCTTGTGGTTGACACACCTGGTGTACAACAAATCTTCTACAACAACTCGTAAATATTTATAGTCATTTGACATTTTATATGTAGATGACATTTCGTATAGTAGGTTTTCTAATACTGCTTGCAGTCATTTGTATTTGTTATACATCCTCTGCTTCTGCTGGTAGAGGATAAGTGTATTTTCCTACGGACAAATGATATTAATTGCATTAGAGTTGTATTCTCTTCAAACTATTAAAACACACCATGTCTTTCATTTCATCGAATGTGGAATCCACTTACTTATAGGAGACAAGTGTATTTACTTTCCACTGCCCTATTATAAGTTGTATAAGTATCTCAGTGCTTATCGTAAACTCCTTGTACCCTTCTTATAGATGGCTTATTATATGTATGGAAAAACTTGTACCACTGCTTGTAGGAACTTGTATTCATTTCGTATTATCCGCATCTACTTGCAGAAGACCGGTTTACTTACTTGATGCTGAGTGACGATTGGTTGTAAGGTGTTTGTAGCATTCATTCTTAGTCTTCCCTATGTGTTTATTGGAGAATTAATGCATTCTCTTATATACATTTTAATATATGTGGGGACTATTGCAGATGCTTGTATATCAGTCGGTATTGGCTCAAGATTACCGTACTATTCATTATTTGCTGATGATCATCACTTGCAAATATGTTATTGCGCTTACAACAAACTTCTTTCATTCATCTTCGACTTTGTCCATGCGTTTATTTTTTTGCTGCCACCAGTAGTAGATTTTGCACTTCAACTAGCATAGTTGTCATGAATCAATTACTACATTTACTGGAAGTCTTTGCACTGTAGTTCATAGATAATTTTCCACCCTTCTTATAATGCTTCCCAATTTTTATTTAGAGATATGTCATCTCCAACATTGCAAGTGACCTATCGGGGTCCAAAGATCTCCCATATCATGTTTTCGTAGTAAAATTATATTCCCAAAATCTTTTATTTCTTTCAAAAAAGTTACACTTGGAAGTTCTTTTATTTTCAAAGGTGATTTGCAATTGCAATTTGCATGATGAGCTTGGTATCGAATTCATCTATCTATTTGTTCCATGAGATGATCACTATAAGCTGCTCGTTATTGTTCAAACAAATTCCATGTCTAAGTTTGAAATGAATTTGTGCATAAGTCCTTGCTTGTTTGCATAAGATTTGAGCTAGTACTTTGTATTTAAATTAAATTGATAATTCCTTATTATTCCACTGGAGCTTTGATTTCACTATTCAAATAGAGTTCATATGGGTTATTCAATTAAAATTAAGTATAGTTTATTATTGCTTAATTGAGCTCGAGCTCATGCCCAATGCACTTAGTTTAATTAAGTTTGAGTTCTTTTCATTTAAGTTCAAATTTTGTGGTTAGTCATTTGAGTTCTAATAAGTTCCATGCTATCCAAATAAAGTCCCCTGTTGTCCAAATAGATTCAAGTTCTTGTCTTTTTAGACAAAATTTTGACAGCCTCCCGACGTCTCCCCTGTTTAAGAGAAAACTATAGGAGTCTTAGCCTGCCAACCATATCAAGAAATATGTGCATGGTCGGTGTCATAAGACACCATGACCGTATTCTTCATCCTCCACCACACGAAGAAAGAAGTGCATGGGTCTTCCAAAAGTACCTGTTTGAAAAAGCTATTTTTTTCGACGTACGGGTACTTATCATCTTCCCCATCGTACTAAGAAAACAACGGACAAGGATTGCCCACCTCGCCTAGGCATCGCACCGAGTTCTCTCTCATCACACTTAGAAAAGTGTGTATAGGGGGTCCCTCAGCACACTGCAAATACTGATAACAAGACTTTAGAAGGGACAACCCGCCTCGCCATAAGCATCGTGATGATCTTCCTCCCACTGTACTAAGAAAAGCATGCAGGGGTGGTTATTCACCGCGTTACAAGTGCCGAGAACATGCTTTCGGGATTATGAGTTAGGGGGATTATACCTTGGCGAGGTGTTGATGACGATAAATTTGTAAAATTACATAACTTATAAAAATACACTATATATATATATACAGAAAATCCCCTTTATTTTCTTTCTTTTTCTTTTTTTTTCACTTCTCTTTTTTTTTTTTTGTTTCCCTCACACACACTCACAAATATATATATATATACAAATGTTAAGAGTAATAATAATAACATAATAAACCTTGTCAACACTAAGAATAATTTTAAGACACCAAGAGAGCAATCACTTTAGTGGATGGGGTTTGGGTTTGTTTGAAAGGGTTGAGTGGGTTAACTTGCTATTGGGCCCTTTGATTGGATTTTTTGGAGTGGATTAAGTCAAGCCAAATAAGGAAAGCTAAGGTTGTGGCTACTGTATAGATTGGAATATAGGGGCTTTTGTTGTTCTGGTGGAGCAGTAAAACCAATAAGTTGAGGGCGTCGGGATTGGAAGGATCACGAGAGATGGAGAGGGCAATGGGTGATTTTAGTTTACTTCAGTTCAAAAAGAGGGAGAGGCCGAGAAGAGTCAGAAGGGCTACGACAGCGACAGGGAAGTTGGGAGGGAGGTAGGTAAATATCAAAGGTGGACTTCGATCTTTGGGGTAAGGATGAGGTAGCTTCGAGTTCGAGAGTTTTGCGTATGTGGAAGAGTGAACTGAAGGCTTCATTTTGTCTAAGGATTTAACAACGCGAAGGGAGAAGAACTGTGTTGGGATTCAAGAAGGAATCATGTGAGATGACTGTTTCGGTGTCGATCTATACAAGGTAAGTAGGATTTTTGGGATTCTTAGTAGCTTTCTAGGTTTTTTTGTTATTTATCTGGTGGTCAACAAATGCCCATCAATAAATGTGGTATGTGTCTAAAAGGAACCACGTTTGTTGTATGATGATTGACCCTGTGGATCTTCATATATTTTCTCTGTATGTCACACAAAGATTTTTATTTAGTAGATCTCCAAAAGTCTATCTCTATGTCTTTGTATATCTTTTAGAGATTCATATAAGAGTGATAGAGTACTTCATACTAAGGTTCTTAGAGAATCACTTAATAGATTGATGGTAGTATATAGCATCACCACTTTCTATTCTTTTTTAACCACCACTGTCACCTTAGTTTTTATCATTTTTGTATGACCTCGCCATTCTACTTCACCGCAATCATGTAGGGATGTGATATTTCTTATGTATAATTGTTGTATCATTCAAAATTTATTCAAACTTTACAGATTCATCAGCTGGTGGGACTTTATTGTCTCTTATATTGATTGTATTTTGTTCAAATTATACTTTTTGTTGATGGCACATTCAGTTTATAGATGTTCTTTCATTCTTCCCTTATTTAGCTGTATTTTGGCTCTGAGAAAAAAAAATTTATAGAAAAAATTTTTTTTTTTTAATTTGTGCCCCATAGGATTTGCTTTATTTCTATTTAAACAAATTTCTTTGAGTTAAATCAATATAGTTCAACATTATGTCGTCCCGAAGGGCAGACTAATGTTTAACTATCGATTTAAAAGAAAGAAAACTGTAATTGTTTTCTCTAATCAGAAGCAGCATAGGGAAGATACAGATCATCATGAGGGATAATAAGTAACTTCTCCTATTGTTCTAATTAGAAAAATATTTATCTCCATAATCAAGTATAGGAGATATTGGATTAGCTATTATAATAAATCCAATATTTATTTATATTTTGTTATGTAGTTAAACTTTAAATATAGATAAAGCAATTAGTCTACATCCATAGATCTTACCCCTACCTTAGAAAGGAAACTAAGATAGTTGTAGATTATTTTGGGATCTAGACTCTCTATACGGGCAAGCCCCTATAGTTAATTATATCTATTAAGAGAATACTCTCGATTAAAATGAAAACTAAATAATTTCAAAATACATATAAGTTTAAAAAAATATTTAGGATAATTAAATTTTTCATATTCAAGCTTTAGATTATAGACTCGAACACTGAATTTGAAGATTTGAATTTGATTGTAAGAAAGAAAGTGTGAAGAGAAGATTGTATATAATCTGGACTTACCACTTGCATAGAATGAGCTGTCAGCTAACAATCATAATCACAACAATCACTGATGAATGCAAGATTTAAGATAGCTCTATCCTAGAAATCAAGGAATTGTTAAGGAATTTTAAATCAAATGCATTGAAATATGCTTAGAAAAAATAGAAAACTACACGTATGCTTATGGTGCATGAATCACAAATTAATATAAAAGAGTTAATTTTATTAATGTAAAATTTACATAGTACAACCAAGGATCTGCAATAAAGTAAAGGTGATCAGGCCCCACCAACAAGTCTGAATTCTACACCTACAAGAATGTAGAATTAAATAAAACTGTTTATTATCTTCTGGCTCCGAGTCTTCGGTGGAATTCTGAAAAGGAACATCCCCTTTAAAAGGTCGTATGGCTTTGATATGTCCTATTGGGAGTTATATTTGAATTGCATGTATTATTAAGGTTTATTCATTAAAGGCCAAATGGGAATTTAATTAATGTTTAAATTATGTGTATTTGTCTTTTAAATAATTCTAATTTTAGATGTTAGAGTTATTGATTTAGTTTTAGAGAACATATAGATTGATAACCGCCTAAGTATAGGGAATTATCAATTTGTAAGTCTTAAAACTTCCAAAATAACTACCATCCTCTATGCAGGATAGATAATCATATGAAATCTCTGAATTTTTATTAAAGAAAGAGAGAAAAGGGACCTTGTAATTTAATACAATATATCCTCCCGAAGGAATCAAACATATCGTATAATGTCGATATATTATTTAATTGTTGGAAGATCTCCAAATCCAATGTATTATTGCCTTCCTGAAAGGAGTCGTACACAACACATAGGAGGATCTTTTTTTTTATTTAGGTGTATTAAAAGATCTTTAAATAAAAATACCTAAAATCCTAAAAAAGGAATCAAGCTTTAGGCATGAAAGATCTTAATCCATTTAATCCAAATTAATTATCAAATTTAATTGATTAAAATAAATTTTAATCAATCAAATTATCAAACTAATTTATTTTAAATGAATTGAAATTTAATTTGAAATTTATGAATTTTATTATAATATTTAAAAAATTTTAATTTCTTATTAAATTTTTAATGAATTTAATTAGGTATAAATGATTTATTAAAGAAATTAAATAAATAATTCCAAAATTTTATTTAAGTTAGAGAGATTAATCTATGAATTTTTTTTCAAAATTAAATTGAATTTTTAATAACTTTTTTGATTTATTATTATTATTTAATTAATTATTAATAGAAAATGAATTATTTAATGAATTATTAAAGAATTAATATTTAAAAAAATTTACAATTTTAATTTTAAATCAAGTAATTATTTTTTGATTTTATTTAATTTTAATTAAATTTTAATGAATTTTGGAATTTTTTATTATATTGAATTAAATATTAATAGGACGATTTAATTAATGAACTATTAATTGAATTTTTAATTTGAAATTTAATTAAGATTGAATTTATATATTTTTTATTTTTATTTGAGTTTAATTGAATTTATTTTATATTTTTTATATTATTTAAATTTTAATGAATTTTATTAAATTTATTTAAATAATAATTATTTAAAGGTTTTTTAGGGATTAATTAAAATTTAATGAGATTTAATTTTGAAATTTTAATGTTTATGTATTATAAACTTTATTTAAGATTGGTTAAAATTTCTTTTATAATTTTTATGAATTTTATTTAAATTATTATGATTTATTTAATTAATATTAAATTAGGGGTGCTTAAGGATTAATTAAGATTTAATGAAGTTTAGGTTTTAATTTTTATTTTGAATTATTGTATACTTGATTTAGAATTGATTAGGATTAATTGAAATTGATTTAGATATTTAAAGGATTTTATCTGACTTGTGGAAAATTATTGATGTAATTCATTAATAAAGAAATAACTAAATATAATAGTTATATGAAGGTTAATTAGTGTCAAATCAATGTATATTGAATCATGGGGTATATTACATAAGTTTTCTATATTTGAATTTCATCCTAAATGGATGTGTGGAATTCATCCTGAATTGACTAAGTTAACTAGGACTTAAGTCCTTAATTGTTGTCCTTGAAAATTCGTTAGGGATGTTAGGCCCTATGAACTAGTCCCAAAGCTAATTAACGAGAGTGGTGAATTGGTTAAAGAAGAATTTTTAAATCAAACTACAAACCAAAACACCACAATAACAACCAATACGGAAATTAAAATGCGGAAGCAATAATAAGAAAAGAACACACCGGATTTATAGTGGTTCGGTCAAACCTTGACCTACGTCCACTCCTTCGAGGCACCCTCCAAGTATTGCACTAACTAAGTGTCTCTCCTTTAGCCCCCACAGCTAGGCGGAGAAGCCCTTACAAAATCACTTCCACCTTCCTTAGTGCGGCGGAGTCGCCGGGTCCTTTGACACCAAAGAGATCTTATTCTTTGGTGAACTTCCCTCGAGACAAGCCTTGAATCTGACGGTATTCAGGTGCGAGCTTGCCGGAGAAACCGTGTGGAATCCCCTCCACACTCCCTTGAGCCCCCACTCACAGGATCTTCTCCCTCTCTCAAACTCCACCCTTTCCTCACTCCCTTTCAGGCTTTCTCTTCAAGTCTCCCCCACAAGAACGAAGTCACAATGGCTGCCAAATATACTTTACAAAGTGCCTTGACATCTCTTAAATAGAAGGGTTTAAAACAAGCTCATTAATGCAAGTTGCCGACATTATCGTCTAGGACGATAGGAATATCGTCCTGGCCGATCAGTACAAATTTAGCTCAACGGCCCGGGACGATTTGGGACGATCAGAAGAAAATTGGTTACATCGTCCTGGCCGATCTCATGATCGTCCAGGCTGATTAGTTTAAAACTGATTTCAATCGTCAAGAGCATCGCTCTGAATTCAAGCTGTCCGATGTAAATCGTCCAGGACATCGTCCCAGCCGATCCTACGATCGTCCCGGATGATGTGATTATATCAATCAACCCTTAATGCTTTCCAAAGATACCAGATCAATTTAGGCATAATTGAGTTAGATCGTCCTGGACGATAGTAATATCATCCTGGATGATAGTAATATTGTCCTGACTGATTTCCTTAAACAAAGAATACATAAACTGATTATGGCGGCTGATTCTTTCTGAATTAAGACTATCGTCCAGGCCGATCAGTTTATGACGGCTGCCTTAATGAGGATGCCCTAATTAGGGTTTCTGCTTTTGAACAGATCGTCCCGGCTGATATAAATATCGTCCGGGACCATGTTACCAAAAACAGTAAACTCTAGGGAACAGTTAGAAACTCTTCTGCGTTACAAAGCATCAGGAGCCACAACAAATACAAAAGACTCAAGAAATGAAAAAGAGTACAAACTGACTCAGATCTAGTCTACCCAATCTTGAGCTGATTCCAAATTGCAGTCCAATCGTGTGAACCTGAAATGTTAGTACATAAGGCAGTCATAGAGAAATAGGAATGTTTGCTATCATCAAAATCATAAACCATAGATCCGCAACAATCTTCCCCTTTTTTATGATGGCAAACAATTCAATTTGAAGTTTCAAAAAAAAACTTTTTCTCCTAATCTCCCCCTCACTAGAATAAACCCTTTTAAAAAAATAGGGGAGATTAAAAACATTTTTGTTTTAATTTTTTTTTAAAGAAAAAAAAAAAGGATACAAATTCAACATTACGTTCTCCCCCTTTGACATTATCAAAAAGACAGGATGCACAAAAAAAAAAACGAACAAAAGAAGAAAAAAAAACATTCTCTGATCTAGTGAAAAAACAAATATTCTTAAAATGAGAAAGTTATGTGATGCCCCAGATATCAATAGTGAAAGGATTCATCTGTCATTTTCTTTTTCCATATTTTTTTTTCTTTTATCTATCATTCTTTTCATCTTTCTTCTCGTTCAAATCAATACGATCATCCAGAGATAATTGCATTACAGAAACGAAATACAGAAAAGAGATACAACATCTATAATAATTCACATTTCCACATATACACAGTCAAAAGATTGCCCAAAAAATATGTACAATAGCCCAACGGCTACAAAACAGAAGTCTACCAAGGCTACAAGACAAAGCTACACTATCAACCGAAGAAGCATCACGCGGGAGGCTCTGCACCTGAAATATTAACCACATATAATGAGCTTAAATAGCCCAGCTGGTTACCAAAGCCTATAACTGAAATCAAAGCACAACACTGAAAACAATATGCAGGTCAATCAAATCAAGTCAGATCAATCAGTCGTACATGATCAATGAGTCAATGCAATACGGAAATCAATACGGAACAGAAATCAATAAAATCAATAACCAGCAGGAAATCCATAAAGCTCAAAAATCAATGTGTTAATCCATTCTCTACAATCTCTATCATAGCAATCGATAACATCGAGTACATCAATACAGTCGTCTAGTCGTCTAACTTATCGTATCATATCAGTCAAATCAATAGAGTGGAATCGTATCAGAATATATACTTGCAAATCAATCTATCGTTCAATCTCACTTACTTCTTATCAATACGGCAGTGTATGTGTCCATATCCATAAAAAGAACCATCCATTGACGACCATGAACGATGCTACCACAGTGACATCGTATCAATCAATTCTTCCAGTCAATAGTATCAATCGGCTCAAAATCCCAATAAACGATCAAATCAATACATCGTAAGATCAATTGAAATCAAATCAATACAATCGGCTAATACAATTGAAATCAATCAATATGATTAATCAATGCAATAAAATCATATACAACAATCAAATCGATAATTCAATAAACAAGTAACTCAATCAATCAATCAATCAATGATCGGTACTATGAATTAATTTAATGAATCGATGTATCAATGGATCTATAGTATCGGTATCAGTATCAGTAGTATCCATAGTGTCTATGAATCAATGAATCTATAATAGCGATGAATCAATAATGTCGATGTCTATAACCATGAATCCATCCGATATCCATATCCATAGCGGTGTCGGTATCCAGTGACAAGAGTAATTTGCAATCTCAATGAAATCGTACAGTAACGATGAATCCGTAAATCCATAAATCCGTCAATAAATTCGATCAATAATAAATCAATTCAATAAATCCATCAATATCAATAAATCAATCAGAACTCAATAGATTCATGCATATTAGGAAACCCATACGATGCAATATCATATACATACAATTCCATACAATGGTCTTACTGGACATGCACAAACACTAGCTATGATCAATAGTGCTGTTGTAGAAATCCATAGTGCTGTTGTAGATATCCATAGTTCAACCAGGTTAAACACTGGCTATTATCATTAGTGCTGTTGTAGAAATCCATAGTGCTGTTGTAGATATCCATACGTTGGTTTCTATAACCAACGTTCAACCAGGTTTCCACTTGTCTTTCAGTATCAATAATCAATTCAATAGTCAATATAAGAACAATGCAGACCAATCATATCAACATTCATATGCATATCTATACAATTCATCAATTTCAGAACAATTGAAAATCGTACGAAAATCCAGCGGCATAACGGCAGTGTACGAAATTTACACAAAAATCACCCAAAACAGAAATTTACCAAATTACCACAGAACGTGCACAACAACAATATAAGACTATTATTCTATAGAATCCAAATCAAATCACGTCCTGATATTTTTCTATTCAATAAAAATCGCGTAGAATCAATTCTGACAGGTAAAATCATCGCAGAATATACTTAAATCGTATACAATAGTCATATCTATAACATACCAAAAGTTGTGCGGTGAAAGTTGTGTCAATACGGAATCAGGTCCAAAATTAGACTACGAAAACACAAAACAGGTCACCACACGATCAAAACTCAATATCTCTGAAAACACAAATAGGATTCGGAGTCCTTACCATGAGATCTACACTTTCTCCAACAGCAGCGTCAGACGAAAAGCGCTCCGCGGCCTCCGAAACCCAAGATTTCCTTTACTTTTCTTCTCTTCCTCTCTCTTCAAAATATCTGATATTTTAAAAAATGATATTCTCTCTCCTCAAAATGAGCTGCTATTTCATATAAACTCAACAGATCGGCCCGGCCGATCGCCACATCGTCCAGGCCGATGTGAACAAATTCACATCGTCGAGGATGATTTCTGAGGACGATAATTAATTTTTCTTAGACGATAAAAACCCTTATTCTCGGGATTTTTGTCATTACTGATCGTCCCCGGCCGATCCAAAATCGGCCTGGACGATCCAGTCCAGAAATCAGTCCAGGAAACAATCTAGAAATCAGCCGTTTTCAATGCACTGATCGGCCTGGAGGATCTCAATATCGTCCCGGCCAATCCTGGGAGGAAAATCCAATTCAGAGAGGAACAGTAAAGGAACGAGATCTCACAATCTCTCCACCTTAGAAAAATGTCGTCCCAACATTTCCCTAAAGTGTCCGAATCAAAACAAAACAAAACAAATCCAATCAATCAAAAATTGTACAAATCACATCAAAACAAACAATAATCGTACCAGTCACATCTTCAGGCACTGAAGAAACATCTTCCACCATTGCTTGTATGTTTTCAGTCTGAACATTCGGAACAGGTTCTTGCCTAAGTCCAGAACTTGGGCATTCCGTCATTCTATGTCCATATCCACCACATCGGAAGCATTGCCCAGTCCTCCGATAACATTGTCACGAATGTCTTTTCCCACAACATGTACAAACATTAAACCTTGCTCTGCTACCTTCCCCACTTTTCTTGCTACGGCCAGAGCGTTTTGCTAACTTGTCGCTCACCATTTGAGCGACCATGTCAGCAAACTTATTCATATTTGCAGATGTGAGTGGGAGATCAGTAGCAGACTCAACTTTCTTTCCTTTCGGATCCATTGGCCTGATCAATACAAATCATTCGAATCAAAATCGCGGAAATCAAATACGTAAAATAAAATAAATCAAATAATGCAATCATCACTATCACTCTGGATATAAGCAAATCCTTTCACTACACTCGCTCTGATACCAATTGTGATGCCCCAGATATCAATAGTGAAAGGATTCATCTATCGTTTTCTTTTTCCATATTTTTTTTTCTTTTATCAATCATTCTTTTCATATTTCTTCTCATTCAAATCAATACGGTCATCCAGAGATAATTGCATTACAGAAACGAAATACAGAAAAGAGATACAACATCTATAATAATTCACATTTCCACATATACACAGTCAAAAGATCGCCCAAAAGAATATGTACAATAGCCCAACGGCTACAAAACAAAAGTCTACCAAGGCTACAAAACAAAGCTACACTATCAACCGAAGAAGCATCACGCGGTAGGCTCTGCACCTGAAATATTAACCACATATAATGAGCTTAAATAGCCCAGCAGGTTACCAAAGCCTATAACTGAAATCAAAGCACAACACTGAAAACAATATGCAGGTCAATCAAATCAAGTCAGATCAATCAGTCGTACATGATCAATGAGTCAATGCAATACGAAAATCAATACGGAACAGAAATCAATAAAATCAATAACCAGCAGGAAATCCATAAAGCTCAAAAATCAATGTGTCAATCCATTCTCTACAATCTCTATCATAGCAATCGATAACATCGAGTACATCAATACAGTCGTCTAGTCATCTTACTTATCGTATCACATCAGTCAAATCAATAGAGTGGAATCGTATCAAAACATATACTTGCAAATCAATCTATCGTTCAATCTCACTTACTTCTTATCAATACAGCAGTGTATGTGTCCATATCCATAAAAAGAACCATCCATTGACGACCACGAACGATGCTACAACAGTGACATCGTATCAATCAATTCTTCCAGTCAATAGTATCAATCGGCTCAAAATCCCAATAAACGATCAAATCAATACATCGTAAGATCAATTGAAATCAAATCAATATAATCGGCTAATACAATTGAAATCAATCAATACGATTAATCAATGCAATAAAATCATATACAACAATCAAATCGATAATTCAATAAACAAGTAGCTCAATCAATCAATCAATCAATCAATCAATGATTGGTACTATGAATCAATGTAATGAATCGATGTATCAATGGATCTGTAGTATCGGTATCAGTATCAGTAGTATCCATAGTGTCTATGAATCAATGAATCTATAATAGCGATGAATCAATAATGTCGATGTCTATAACCATGAATCCATCCGATATCCATATCCATAGCTGTGTCGGTATCCAGTGACAAGAGTAATTTGCAATCTCAATGAAATCGTACAGTAACGATGAATCCGTAAATCCATAAATCCGTCAATAAATTCGATCAATAATAAATCAATTTAATAAATCCATCAATATCAATAAATCTATCAGAACTCAATAGATTCATGCATATTAGGAAACCCATACGATGCAATATCATATACATACAATTCCATACAATGGTCTTACTGGACAAGCACAAAAACTAGCTATGATCAATAGTGCTGTTGTAGAAATCCATAGTGCTGTTGTAGATATCCATAGTTCAACCAGGTTAAACACTAACTATTATCAATAGTGCTGTTGTAGAAATCCATAGTTCAACCAGGTTAAACACTGGCTATTATCAATAGTGCTGTTGTAGATATCCATACGTTGGTTTCTATAACCAACATTCAACCAGGTTTCCACTTGTCTTTCAGTATCAATAATCAATTCAATAGTCAATATAAGAACAATGCAGAGCAATCATATCAACATTCATATGCATATCTATACAATTCATCAATTTCAGAACAATTGAAAATTGTACGAAAATCCAGCGGATAACGGCAGTGTACGAAATTTACACAAAAATCTCCCAAAACAGAAATTTACCAAATTACCACAGAACGTGCACAACAACAATATAAGACTATTATTCTATAGAATCCAAATCAAATCACATCCTGATATTTTTCTATTCAATAAAAATCACATAGAATCAATTCCGATCGGCAAAATCATCGCAGAATATACTCAAATCGTGTACAATAGTCATATCTATAACATACCAAAAGTTGTGCGGTGAAAGTTGTGTCAATACGGAATCAGGTCCAAAATTCGACTACGTAAACACAAAACAGGTCACCACACGATCAAAACTCAATATCTCTGAAAACAGAAATAGGATTCGGAGTCCTTACCACGAGATCTACACTTTCTCCAACAGCAGCGTCAGACGAAAAGCGCTCCGCGGCCTCCGAAATCCAATTCCTTTACTTTTCTTCTCTTCCTCTCTTCCTCTCTTCCTCTCTCTCTCAAAATATCTGATATTTTAAAAAATGATTTTCTCTCTCCTCAAAACGAGCTGCTATTTCATATAAACTCAACAGATCGGCCCGGCCGATCGCCACATCGTCCAGGCCGATGTGAACAAATTCACATCGTCCAGGACGATTTCTGAGGATGATAATTAATTTTCCTTAGATGATAAAAAACCTTATTCTCGGGATTTTTGTCGTTACTAATCTTCCCCGGCCGATCCAAAATCGGCCTGGACGATCCAGTCCAGAAATCAGTCCAGAAAACAATCCAGAAATCAGCCGTTTTCAATGCACTGATCGGCCTGGACGATCTCAATATCGTATCGGCCAATCCTGGGAGGAAAATCCAATTCAGAGAGGAACAGTAAAGGAACGAGATCTCACAATCTCCCCACCTTAGAAAAATGTCGTCCCGACATTTCCCTAAAGTGTCCGAATCAAAACGAAACAAAACAAATCCAATCAATCAAAAATCGTACAAATCACATCGAAACAAACAATAATCGTACCAGTCACATCTTCAGGCACTGAAGAAACATCTTCCACCATTGCTTGTATGTTTTCAGTCTGAACATTCGGAACAGGTTCTTGCCTAAGTCCAGAACTTGGGCATTCCGTCATTCTATGTCCATATCCACCACATCGGAAGCATTGCCCAGTCCTCCGATAACATTGTCCCGAATGTCTTTTCCTACAACATGTACAAACATTAAACCTTGCTCTGCTACCTTCCCCACTTTTCTTGCTACGGGCAGAGCGTTTTGCTAACTTGTTGCTCACCATTTGAGCGACCATGTCAGCAAACTTATTCATATTTACAGATGTGAGTGGGAGATCAATAGCAGACTCAACTTTCTTTCCTTTCGGATCCATTGGCCTGGTCAATACAAATCATTCGAATCAAAATCGCGGAAATCAAATACGTAAAACAAAACAAATCAAATAATGCAATCATCACTATCACTCTCGATATAAGCAAATCCTTTCACTACACTCGCTCTGATACCAATTGTGATGCTACAGATATCAATAGTGAAAGGATTTGTCTGTCGTTTTCTTTTTCCATATTTTTTTTTCTTTTATCTATCATTCTTTTCATCTTTCTTCTCGTTCAAATCAATACGGTCATCTAGAGATAATTGCATTATAGAAACGAAATACAGAAAAGAGATACAACATCTATAATAATTCACATTTCCATATATACACAGTCAAAAGATCGCCCAAAAGAATATGTACAATAGCCCAACGGCTACAAAACAGATGTCTACCAAGGCTACAAAACAAAGCTACACTATCAACCGAAGAAGTATCACGCGGGAGGCTCTGCACCTGAAATATTAACCACATATAATGAGCTTAAATAGCCCATCAGGTTACCAAAGCCTATAACTGAAATCAAAGCACAACACTGAAAACAATATGCAGGTCAATCAAATCAAGTCAGATCAATCAGTCGTACATGATCAATGAGTCAATGCAATATGGAAATCAATACGGAATAGAAATCAATAAAATCAATAACCAGCAGGAAATCTATAAAGCTCAAAAATCAATGTGTCAATCCATTCTCTACAATCTCTATCATAGCAATCGATAACATCGAGTACATCAATACAGTCGTCTAGTCATCTTACTTATCGTATCACATCAGTCAAATCAATAGAGTGGAATCGTATCAGAACATATACTTGCAAATCAATCTATCGTTCAATCTCACTTACTTCTTATCAATACGGAAGTGTATGTGTCCATATCCATAAAAAGAACCATCCATTGACGACCACGAATGATGCTACAATAGTGACATCGTATCAATCAATTCTTCCAGTCAATAGCATCAATCGGCTCAAAATCCCAATAAACGATCAAATCAATACATCGTAAGATCAATTGAAATCAAATCAATATAATCGGCTAATACAATTGAAATCAATCAATACGATTAATCAATGCAATAAAATCATATACAACAATCAAATCGATAATTCAATAAACAAGTAGCTCAATCAATCAAATAATCAATCAATCAATGATTGGTACTATGAATCAATGTAATGAATCGATGTATCAATGGATCTGTAGTATCGGTATCAGTATCAGTAGTATCCATAGTGTCTATGAATCAATGAATCTATAATAGCGATGAATCAATAATGTCGATGTCTATAATCATGAATCCATCCGATATCCATACCATAGCGGTGTCGGTATCCAGTGATAAGAGTAATTTGCAATCTCAATGAAATCGTACAGTAACGATGAATCCGTAAATCCATAAATCCGTCAATAAATTCGATCAATAATAAATCAATTCAATAAATCCATCAATATCAATAAATCAATCAGAACTCAATAGATTCATGCATATTAGAAAACCCATACGATGCAATATCATATACATACAATTCCATACAATGGTCTTACTGGACAAGCACAAACACTAGCTATGATCAATAGTGCTGTTGTAGAAATCCATAGTGCTGTTGTAGATATCCATAGTTCAACCAGGTTAAACACTGGCTATTATCAATAGTGCTGTTGTAGAAATCCATAGTTCAACCAGGTTAAACACTGGCTATTATCTTTGGTGCTGTTGTAGAAATCCATAGTGCTGTTGTAGATATCCATACGTTGGTTTCTATAACCAACGTTCAACCAGGTTTCCACTTATCTTTCAGTATCAATAATCAATTCAATAGTCAATATAAGAACAATACAGAGCAATCATATCAACATTCATATGCATATCTATACAATTCATCAATTTCAGAACAATTGAAAATCGTACGAAAATCCATCGGCATAACGGCAGTGTACGAAATTTACACAAAAATCACCCAAAACAGAAATTTACCAAATTACCCCAGAACGTGCACAACAACAATATAAGACTATTATTCTATAGAATCCAAATCAAATCACGTCCTGATATTTTTCTATTCAATAAAAATCACATAGAATCAATTCCGACCGGTAAAATCATCGTAGAATATACTCAAATCGTGTACAATAGTCATATCTATAACATACCAAAAGTTGTGCGGTGAAAGTTGTGTCAATACGGAATCAGGTCCAAAATTTGACTACGAAAACACAAAACAGGTCACCACACGATCAAAACTCAATATCTCTGAAAACAGAAATAGGATTCGGAGTCCTTACCACGAGATCTACACTTTCTCCAACAGCAGCGTCAGACGAAAAGCGCTCCGCGGCCTCCGAAACCCAAGATTTCCTTTACTTTTCTTCTCTTCCTCTCTCTTCAAAATATCTGATATTTTAAAAAATGATTTTCTCTCTCCTCAAAATGAGCTGCTATTTCATATAAACTCAACAGATCGGCCCGGCCGATCGCCACATCGTCTAGGCCGACGTGAACAAATTCACATCGTCCAGGACGATTTCTGAGGACGATAATTAATTTTCCTTAGACGATAAAAAACCTTATTCTCGGGATTTTTGTCGTTACTGATCGTCCCCGGCCGATCCAAAATCGGCCTGGACGATCCAGTCCAGAAATCAGTCCAGGAAACAATCCAGAAATCAGCCGTTTTCAATGCACTGATCGGCCTGGACGATCTCAATATCGTCCTGGCCGATCCTGGGAGGAAAATCCAATTCAGAGAGGAACAGTAAAGGTACGAGATCTCACAAGTTACCTCTTAGTTTTAATAAAAAAACTTAGTAGAATTGGATTGACA
The DNA here is from genome assembly GCA_022539455.1 of Dendrobium nobile. Taxonomy (NCBI): domain Eukaryota; kingdom Viridiplantae; phylum Streptophyta; class Magnoliopsida; order Asparagales; family Orchidaceae; genus Dendrobium; species Dendrobium nobile. Next base: position 67,199,716 of record CM039721.1, on the reverse strand, counting down.
CGCATAGCCCAGAAAAGGTTAAAAATTCAGAATTTGATAATCCAAAACTCAAGTTTTTTAAAAAGGCTCAAAAACTTTTTAATTTAATATTTAATTCAAGGAATAAATTAGAGAAAGAAATAATTATTTTTCAAAACTCCTTCCATAAAATATATCAAATAGAAGATTAATGCACTTATTGTTGAATCAGGAAACAAGATTTTCAAACTCAAGTATCGAAAGAATCAAGGGTTTTCTTAAGCTTTAAAAAGTACAAGATTGGTAAGCATTAAAATTTTATGGGTTCATTTTATGCCTCTTGACAATTGGTTGGCGCACTGCACATCTTTTGATACACTTTGTGTATTCTATATTTGTCAATTTGGCGCTTTGCGCATCTTTTATTTTTGGCATCATTGACCAATTTTTTGACTATGCTACCTTTCTGAAATCTTAAATACCAAAAGTAAACCCATAATATTGATAAAGCGAATTTCTTGATTAAGAAAATTTTGAATTAGATTCAACAACTTATAAAAGATTCCTATGCGATAAAAAAAATGTAGGGAGATAAAAAATGTTAATTTCAAAAACTAATTTAAAATATGAAAAAGGTTTTAAATCAAAAGTATAATAACCTCTTTTAGGAAACAGAGATTGAGAGTCAAAAGCATGAGTTTCCTTCCTTTAACAGTTTTTAGAGAAGTCAAACATAATTTAATAAGAATTCAAGAAAAAGCAGGAGGTAGGTTTTTCATTTTTAGAAAGGTAAACGTATGTGTTGATTAGAGAGAACTTTACGAAACAAAAAAAAATTCAAAGCAACAAAGAAAAGAAAAAATAAAATAAAAATAATAATAACTAAAAATAAAACACAACAAAGAAAACACAAACGATACTTTTAACCATTATCTTTCTCCTGGTCCGATGCTTCAGAAACCAGATCTACCCATGAGATTTTTTTCTTTTCATTATTTCCCCAATTTAAATTTAGCTTTGCCTTACCCTTTTCTTTTGTAGGAATAATTTTTAAATTAGGGCGCTGATTTTTCATATGTCCAGGCTTCCTGCATCCAAAGCAAATAACGTCAGAAGAAATATAGACATCCTTACCACTTTTACCTTTCTTTCACTTTTGCTTATGCTTTGGTGAGCTTTGTGATTTGCTTGATAAGTCATCACCAACTAAGCTATCTTCTTCTCTATCTTTCATTTTTAAAACAATCGTTTCACCTGCATCAAAAGGTCTTTGACCCAACCTTTGCTCGTAGGCAATGAGTGAGCCAATCAAATTATCAATAGAATATACATTCAAATCTTTAAATTTGCAAATAGCAATAACTTTAGTATCAAATTTATCTAATAGACAACGAAGAATTTTGTAAACTTTTTCAAAATTTGAAAAATCTTTTCCTAAGGCATGCAATTATGTTACAATTTGAATGAACCTAGTATACATGTCTAAGATCGTTTCAAAAGGTTTCATGGAAAATAGTTCAAAATCATGCATTAACATATTCAACTTGGATTGCTTGATTTCACTAGTGCCTTCGTATATGGTGTGTAGTTTATCCCAAACTTCCTTACCTGTAGTGCACGTGGAAACTAACATAAAATCATCAAAAGTTAAAGCACAGAAAAAATAATTTAATGATTTCGCATTCAATTTAGCATTGAGTTGTTCTTCTCTATTCCATTGATTAAAAGGAATATCAGTTTTAACTCCATTAACAATATGTGATGGTGATGAATAACTAGTTAAAATCATATGCCACATGCAAAAATCAATCGATTGCAAGAAAATAGACATGCGAGTTTTCTAGAAATCAAAAGGTAAATTGTCAAACAGTGGATGTTGTGTAATTGAATAACCTTCAGTAGTGTTTCTATTCCCAAAGTTAGCCATGGATCTAATTCAAAAAGTTTTCAAACTTAAATTTTTGAATCCCGCTCTGATACCACTTGAAAGTTCTTTAGGGATGTTAGGCCCTATGAACTAGTCCCAAAGCTAATTAATGAGAGTGGTGAATTGGTTAAAGAAGAAACTTTAAATCAAACTACAAACCAAAACACCACAATAACAACCAATGCGGAAATTAAAATGCGGAAGCGACAATAAGAAAAAGACACCGGATTTATAATGGTTCGGTCAAACCTTGACCTACGTCCACTCCTTGGAGGCACCCTCCAAGTATTGCACTAACTAAGTGTCTCTCCTTTAGCCCCCACAGCTAGGCGGAGAAGCCCTTACAAAATCACTACCACCTTCCATGGTGCGGCGGAGTCGCCGGGTCCTTTGACACCAAAGAGATCTTCTTCTTTGGTGAACTTTCCTCGAGACAAGCCTTGAATCCGACGGTATTCAGGTGCGAGCTTGCCGGAGCAACCATGTGGAATCCCCTCCACACTCCCTTGAGCCCCCACTCACAGGATCTTCTCCCTCTCTCAAACTCCACCCTTTCCTCACTCTCTTTCAAGCTTTCTCTTCAAGTCTCCACCACAAGAACGAAGTCACAATGGCTGCCAAAGACACTTTACAAAGTGCCTTGACATCTCTTAAATAGAAGGGATCAAAATGAGCTCATTAATGCAAGTTGTCGACATTATCATCCAGGACAATAGGAATATCGTCCTAGCCGATCAGTGCAAATTTAGCTCAACGGCCCGGGACGATTCTGGACGATCAAAAGAAAATTGGTTACATTGTCCTGGCCTATCTCACGATCGTCCAGGCCGATTAATTTAAAACCAATTTCAATCGTCCAGAGCATCACCCTGAATTTGAGCTGTCCGATGTAAATCGTCCAGGACATTGTCCCGGCCGATCCTACGATCATCCCGGACGATGTGATCGTATCAATCAACCATTAATGCTTTTCAAAGATACCAGATCAATTTAGGCATAATTGAGTTAAATCGCCCTGGACAATAGTAATATCATCATGGCTTATTTCCTTAAACAAAGAATACCTAAACTGATTATGGCGGCTGATTCTTTCTGAATTGATAATATCGTCCTGGCCGATACAGGTATCGTCTAGGCCGATCAGTTTATGTCGGATGCCTAAATGAGGATGCCCTAATTAGGGTTTCTGCTTTTGAACAGATCGTCCAGGACGATGTTACCAAAAATAGTAAACTCTAGGGAATAGTCAGAAACTCTTCTATGTTACAAAGTATCATGAGCCATAATAAATACAAAAGACTCAAGAAATGAAAAAGAGTTCAAACTGACTCAGACCTAGTCTACCCAATCTTGAGCTGATTCCAAATTGAAGTCCAATTGTGTGAACCTAAAATGTCAGTATGTAAGACAGTCATAGAGAAATAGGAATGTTTGCTATCATCTAAATCATAAACCATAGATCCGTTACAGTCCTTAATGGCACTGAGTTTGATAGGTTTAGAAATCATGTTATTCTAATCCTTGGACATTGATTACAATCACATCAACAATCATGAACAGAAAAGGTGTCCTAATATTCTATGGGACTCTTCATAATGGATTATTAAGTCTACAGATCATAAAATGATCTATGGGCCTAATAAATCATTATGAAGACATAACTATATCAAATTGAACTAAAAATACTTGAAGATGCAAGACATTTCCAAGTACATCTCAATTTGATATAGTAATTATACATGATTTGACAATTATATATGTATATATACATATATATACCTATGTATATACACATTAACTAATATGCTAAAACAAGTAAATTTATCAAATCATGTTTAATTACTAGTCCAAATCTATTTTTCAATGAAAGGGGACATTTCACTGATCCCATCGAATTCTAAAACATGCAAATTAGAATTGAATTGAATTAATTATGATTTTTCAAAAAATCTAGGTCAAATCGAGGCCAAAATTTTTGTAAGTTCATAATCTAAATGATATTGCATCAATTGACCTTGAAAAAATCAACAAACTTAAACCCTGTAATACCCCTACCAAATTTCAATTTAAAGTAATTTGTATATTTTTATTTAAAATTAAAATAAGGTTTTCATAAATTAGAAATAACTAATATAATATTAATCAAAATAATTTTATATTATTTTTTTAAAAAAATTACATTAAAATTTGAACAAAATGAGCCATAGAACTCTAAATTTAGATAAGAAATGAAATTCTTATGAATTTTTTAAGTTCAGGTATTTTCTGGATTTATTTTGGGGTTTTAAATATCCAGTCAGCCGGTAGTGCTAATTGGATATATGCTTTCGACAAGTAGCAGCAGGATTAGGCCATGCAAACAATGGTGGTTAAGTGACACAGGTCACTTAACCAGTGCTGCAGGACTTCAAGCCATCAGATTCATCACAACATAGATCCAACGACTAAGATCAAGCCCGCGGGATTGATTTTGATCCAAAATGATCAAACTGTCGATCTAAATCCCACGATCTATATAGATGGCTTGGATTCAGTCAGTTGAAGAACTAATCAACCTGCAATTTCGAGAGACCGAAATAAACTGTGGATCCGACCTGATCACAACCGTTGATTTAAAAAGAGTATATCTAACAATTACGGGATTGTCTTCCTCCTCCGTCGACCCGCAAACCCTAAACTCATTTTTTATCTCATTTTTGTAAAATATCTAACCAAATAATTAGAAAATTTGAACAGAGGTAGTACATAACCTAAGGATGAGTGGGGAGGTATTTCCAAGCTAATTATGTAATCCTTAGAGTGTTATTTAGGAAACATAGGTAAATGCTTACGGTTAGAGATATACTAAGATATGGTTGATGGATTCAGTTGATTTAGAATGGGTTGAGCTTGTGGATTGTCTGTGCTCAATTACCTTGAAGGCTTTGACCTTGGAAGAAGCTTATATAAGGAGTTCTATCGGTTGAAGCATAGTAGCCTTCGATCTTAATCTTCTATTGTTGCCGGCAGCCTCCAAATGACTGGAAAATGAGTGGGAATGGTAAACAAAGCTCTGGGAGAGTGAAACAAACTCTCAAACACTATGGGGAATAGTGGAGTAGGAGATGGCTTCGAATGAGGGTCTCCCATGCTTTTTCCCTATTCCAAGCATTGGAGGGAAACTAGAGGGCCGGATCAGGCTGGATAAGGCTGGGTAGGTCAGGTAGGTTGATTTAATTGAATAAGCTCATTTGAGCTGTTGTTGACCATTTGACCAGTCAACAAGGGTCAAGCAGCTAAGGTGGAAACTAGGTGGACATATAGGTTTATTTAGGTTGATGTATAGGACTAGCTTTAAATAAAGGGGGTCAGGTTCCATAGGTTTGACCGGATGGAGCTCATTTGAGCTCTAGTTTACCATTTGACCAGTCAAAGGAATCAAAGGCTATTAAGGTGGGATTTTGACCATGCTAAGGGGATATCCAAATGGTTGGGTGTATTTGATTTCAAGCAAGGAAGTTGAGTGGGGGGTTTTGACCATATGAAGTGTATTAAGCTTCAAGTTGCCTGGTTTTGACCAGTCAACTTTGATAAAAGTCAATGAAGTAGAGTTTGATGAAAGTTTGGTAGGGTGATTTGCAAAGAGCTTTAAGGGATATATCCCTTGCATGAGTGAAATGAATTTTGAATGGTGGGGTTTAACCAAGCTTAGGTGAGTTAACCAAGTCAAACTCACCATGGGTTGACCAATAATAAATTAGAGTGTGTTTGATTTGTGCAGTGGAATGATTTTGAGTATTTGGAGGGTCTTGATTGGATCATATATAATGATTTGATCAATTATATTTAGTTTGACCAAGTTTGGGTCCAATTGACCAAGTCAACTGGTGACTGGATCAAGATGGCAAGTCAAGTCCTTTTCACTAGGAAAAGTGCTTGAGGAAGTTTAATTGGGTTCAGAGGTCATTAATTGATGAATTGAAGAAAAACAAAAGTTTAATGTTCAATTAAGCTAACTTGAGCTAGCTTAATTGATCTTCTTGATCTATGAGTTCAAAGGTGTTAGGTTTGATATTTGAAAGTCCTAGTGAATTAGTTTAAACTTTGATTAAGATCCAAGGATCAGTGCTCTATACGAGGTAGTACATTGGGGTGCCTAATTATAGTACAAGACTACAGTTACATATAGGCATTAATTGATTGAAGTTTAAAATGAGACTAGTGGCTCACTGAGATTTGATTGATTGAATAATTGATAGGTTGATTAAATATAGACTATAAGATTGAGTGAATTTTTTATTGAGATGAAATTGATTGATGATTAGATTTATTATTAATTGATTAATTTTCTGGATGATTTGAAGAGCAGGATTGAATGATTGATTGAACACTAGATGATTGATAGTTGGGTGATTATCAACCACTAGATGTATAATCAACCGTTTGGGAGGTCCTGATAATCTCATATAAAAAAGAGGTCAACATTGGTAAGAAATTTTAAATATTTATTTGAGAATCTCGACATGCGACACGATGTTGACCCAAATAAATATTTGAAATACCCCTAATTTTAAGGGATATTTGTAGATGTTATTCAGGGTGATTCTTTTTATACCTTTAGCTTGAGTCATTAGATTTTTGTTCCTTCTGCCCTACGCTTAATGCAGCGGACATTGGTAAAGGATTATATGTTAATGACCTAAACCCTTTAGGTTTATACTAGGTCGGTGGTGAAAATTCATATGTCCATAACTTTGTGCGTAACAAATTCGTTAATGATATAATCCTCTTAGTTTAGCCTTAGGCTTTATATGAACTTTCAGGATAGTTTTTTTGGTCATTTGCTTTGTACTTTCGTGAACTTGTTGAAGAAAAATTCCTTTGATCCTTGCTTTATAGGTTTCAGATTTAGTTGATCGTATAAATGCAGCTAGTATCTTGATCTTTAACCAGTTAAGAAGACTTAAATCTAAATTACTTGAGTTCATCAGATTATATGAGCTAGGATTTGATAGCTCTTCATCCTCATATTACTGTAACGGGGGTTCCTTTACTATGGCCTTTCTTATGGCATATTGAGTAGACAGAATTACCAGCAATCTAGCTATATTTGGGCTTATTGGATTCGACCTTTTACAGCTATTCAGGCTTCAGACTTGAGCTATGGTAAATGTGCTTCCCAATGTTCATTTACGAAAGTTGGAAGATTTTGAGTCCTTCATGGTTGAAGATTTGGAATCTACAAGCATTTAGAAGTTGTTCACGACTCATCCTTCCCATTAGAATTTTAATTCTTCAATCAATCAGGATAAATTGATAAATTATAATTACTTAATCTTATCAAGTCGAATTAGCCTTTGTGCTTTTTACAGTCCCTACTAACAGGTTGATGAAGTGGGGGTTCCTCTATTACGGTCTTTCATATGACGTGTTGAGTAGATAGAATTACCAGCAATTTGGCTATATTTGGACTTATTGGATCCAACCTTTTACATCCATTCAGGCTTCAGACTTGAGATATGGGAAATGCGCTTCCCAATGATAATTTACTAAGTTGGAAGATTTTGAGTCCTCCATGGTTAAAGATTTGGTGTCAAGAAGCATTTGGTAGTTATTTGCGACTCATCCTTCCCACTATAACTTTGATTCTCTAGTCAATCAGGAGAACTTAATAGACTACGATCACTTAAACTTATCAAATAAAATTAGCCTTTATACATTTTACAATCCCTACTAATAGGTTGATGAAGTGGGGGTTCCTCTATGGTGGTCTTTCTAATGGCATATTGAGTAGATGAAGCAGCCAGTGATCCGACCATATTTAGCAATGTTGGATTCGGCCTTTTATACCCATTTGAACCTTAAGTTTCATGCTGTTGAATGACTTCAAGTTGTTCCGGCTCGACTTGTTGGAGTGTGAAGTTACAAAAATCTATTCCTTGACTTTTGAAGTCTTGGTATATTGGAGAAGGTGGTGTCCTAAACTTTTGAAAGATCACCTGCATATACTTTCAAAAGAATATTATTATATTTTTCTTCATGAAGGAATATTCGTGTTGATAATTTTAAATATTTATTTAGAGATCTTGATGAGTAGTGCGATGTCAAACCGAATAATATTTAAATTTTGAATTTTTAGATTTTAAATATTTATTTTAGGATCTCGACGTATCACACGATGTCAACCCAGATAAAAATTTAAAATACCCCTATCTTACAAGGAGATTTATATAGGTTTTGTATTTCAAGATTTTAAATATTTATTCAAGAATTTTGGAACGTTATGAGATGTTAACTAGAATAAATATTTAAATTGCCTCCAATTTTATGGGGGATTTTAAAATACATTCTTGTTGCATAATAAAATTTTAGAAAATAAATACAAGCATGCATTAATAAATATGCATATAACACTTTGATCAGTGTATATTATATTAGACATAAACTTTTCATACATTATATTTTTTTAAATATCGGTCCTTGATCAGCGGCATAGGCCTCTAACCTTCTATATCATTAATTAATAAGCTCCTCCTTGAAATACCTTCTCGATGACAGAGGAGCTCTCCGAGTTGGATATGAACTTGCCATAAATTTTTTAGTGTGGGATGATTGTCCTTCTCAACATCATGACCAATTTTCCTTCTTGAAATGATTAATGGTGCACCATTCGATCAAATGATCTTACTATTATTGCTCGGTAGATTTCCAAGTTCTTTTGAGCTTGTAATCTGACTTCGTTGATCTCGTCAAGCACTTTTATTCATAATTGAGCATTTTACTCCTGAGTGAGATCATACTGGACAGCTATCCGAAGTGAAGGTAGTTTAATTTCCAATCGCAACACGGCTTCAACTTCGAACACTGTGAGAAATTATTTTCTGAAGAATGATCTTTATTCCCACGTGATTTGCTTTACTTGTATTTTAATGTTTCCTTTCAATCAAATCTATATAGTCGTACATTATACCACCCCGAGGGGCAGACTAATATCTTTCTATTATTCTGAAAGAAAGAAGAGTATAATTCATTCTTCTAATTAGGTGCAGTATAGGGAATATAAAAATCATCATGAAGGATGACAAGCATATTATCCTATCAACCCAATTAGAATAACAAAATTAAGAATTTATTTCCATAATTAAATATAGAAGATATTTGACCTGCCTATGAAAGAAGATCAATCATCTACCTATCCTTTGATTGTAGAAATAAACTTTAAAATATAGATAAAGCACGATCTATGTTTCACATATCTTTCCCCTACCTTAGAAAGGAAACTAAGGTAGGGTTTAGATTATTCTGGGATCTTACATCTCCTAAGAGAATACTCTCGATTTAAATGATGACTAATTTATTTTAAAATTATATACAAATTTAACAAAATATTTTGGCTAATTTAAATTTTCATTATCAGGCTTTAAATTATAGGCTTTAATATTGAATTTGAATGATTTAAGTGTTAATTAGATTGAAGAATGTGCAGAGATATGGTGTATACATTCTGGACTTACCACCTGCCTAGAGTGGGCTGCCATTTAATAATCCTGATCATAATAATCGTCGATGAATGTAAGATTTAAGATAGCTCTATCATAAGAATAAATGAATAGTTAAATAAATTTAATCAAATACAGGATAATATGCTTACAAAAATTGAAAATCTACACGAATACTAATGATGCATGAAACAGTGTATATAAAAGAGCAGATTTTATTAATATAAAATTTACAGGTTACATCCCAGGGTTTGTAGTAAAGTAAAGGTGGCCAAGTCCCACCGACAACAAACCTGGATTCTAAACCTATAGGAGAGTAGAATTAAATATAACTGCTTATGGTCTTCAGGCTCCAAGTCTTCTATGGATTTCCAAAAAGAAACATCCTCCTAATAGAGGATATTACTTTTTGGAGCCTCATTTGTATATGTATAAAGAGTTATTTTTAATTCTTTTACAGACTCAAGACACTTTACAGACTCAATCTATATACAACAGATCTACAAAAAATAAACTTTACATTTCTCTTTATAAGTACATCAGTCCCTAGGAACATTCTATTTTGCAGGTAAGTAAAGTACAGAAAAGTAAATGCATTTATGAGTGCGTTGTGAATAGTTATATATGCAGGAAAGTAAAGACAGAAAAGTACAGTACACGGCCCTCACTTATTCACTCCGCGCTCTGGTGCACTGACATAAAGTAGATATGCATGCTATGATTTACAGAAAAGTAAGCAGACAAACATAGGTGCCCTCTGGCAAGACACCCGCAAACAAAACCACAATAAACCACTAGCCTAGCCTAGGCTAAAGTTGGTCATCCTAGCAAGCATCTATATGTGTGAAAGGGGTCGTGTGGTTTGGATAGGTCCTATACGAATTTATATTTGAATTGTATGTATTATTAGTGTTTATTTATTTAAGGTCAAATAGAGATTTAATTGAAGTTTAAGTGACATGTATTTGAATTTTAAATTATTCCACTTTTAGATGTTGAAGTTTTTTAAAATAGTTTTAAAGAACTTATAGATTGATAACTCCCTAAGTGCAGGAAGTTATCAATTTATAAGTCCTAGGACTTTCAAAATGAACACCTGTCTTACATGGAAGATAGGTATTCATTTGAGAGTCCTCAAAAGTTTTATTAGAGAGAGAAAGGGACCTTGCAATGAAATGTAACATACCTTCCCTAAGGAGTCGCGTATGTCACATAAGGTCGGTGTATTATTAAGAGTTTGAAGATCTTCGAATCCAAATGTATTAGTGCCTTCCTGAAAGGAGTTGTTCAAAATACATAAGAAATCTTTTGGTTATTTAAGTATAGTAAAGACCCCTTAATCACAATGCCTAAAGCCCTCCAAAAAGGAATCAAGCTTTAGGCATAAAGGCCTTAATCCATTTAATCTAAATTAATAATCAAATTTGATTGATTAAAATAAATCTTAATCAATTAAATTATCAAGTTAATTTAAGTTAAATGAATTAAAATTTAATTCAAATTTTAATGAATTTTATTGTAATATTTAGAATTTTTTAATCATTTATTGAATTTTAATGAATTTAATTAAGATTGTATGATTTATTAATGAAATTAAATTAGAAAATTTATTACAAAATTTTATTTAAATTGAGGTAGATTAATCTCTAAATTTTATTTGAATTAGAATTAATTTTGATGAATTTTCGGATTTATTTATTATTTAATCAATTATTTATAAAAAATGAGTTATTTAATGAATTAATAATAAATAAATATTTAAAAAATATTTAAAATTTTATCTTTTAAATCACATTATGATTCTCTGATTTTTTATTAGTTTTATTGAATTTTTAATGAATTTTGGAATTATTTATTATATAAAAATAATTATTAATATAACTACTTATATAATGAATTATTGATTAACTTTTTAATTAGAAAATTATTTAAAATTTAAATTTGATATGTTTCTAATTTTTTATTTGATTTTAATAAATTTATTTTATATTTTTGGATTTTATTGAACTTTATATGTATTCTAAAGTAATTATTTATTTAATGTTCAATTAAGGGTATTTAAGAACTTAATTACAGTTTAAGTTAGATTTAAGTTCAAATTTGATTTTTAATGTGATTATTTACTTAGTTAGGATTCATTGGAATTAATTTGAGTTTTTTGAGATGTTTATTTAAATTATTATAATTTATTTAGCTAATGTTTAATTAAGGGTTAATTAAGGGGATATTTAGGTTTAATGAGATTTAGGTCTTTATTTTGAATTTAAAGTTTAATTAAGTGTTTATTGAGACTGATTTTAACTTTTAGAAATTTTATTTGATTTATTTGGATTTATTGAAATAAAAACAAGACCCTTAATGAAGGATCACCTAAATCTACTAGTTATTTGGAGATTGATTAATGTCAAATCGATGTGTATTAGATCATTGGGTACATGACACTAGTTTTCTAAGTTGATGTTTTATCCCAAAAGGGATGTGTTTAGTTCACCCTATATTTGGCTAAGTTGACTAAGACATACCTTAATTGTTGTCCTTAGTGTCCCTAGGATATAGGATGACAAATCATGTTCACTAACCCTTTGAACACTAATTATAAACACATCAAAGCATAACAATCATAAACAAGTGTACTAGATCTGAGGAAATGAAATGAATGAAAGATTGATGAATTTCCAAATATTATGATTAAGTAGAAACCCTAATATTTGGAATTTCAATCAAAGAACAATCTCCATATAATTACTCTTTAAACACATAACATTCCCCCTCAAATTTATTTACTAATAGCAAAGCTCTGTTTAAGACTTCCAAAGGGTGTTTGAATGGATGCAAATGAATTTAGTTTAATTATAGTTTAATTTCAAAATATATAATATATAATTACCCTTACATTTTGAAATTTAATAACCATCAAAATACATTTCAAATAAATTTATTAAAATTACTGGATTCCCCTAAAACTCTCTATATCATGCCATATAAATTTGGTATCAATTTAATAAATATATAAAACGTTATTAATGAAATATTGAAAACACTCAAAGCTAAATAACTCTATATACATTTATAAATTTTATTTTATTTTATTTTTACAATAAAGAGGATGAAAATCCAAAGAGAATGAGCTATTATACATATTTTTTGGTTTTATATTTTATTTATTATGATTTTTTTAAGTTTCTATGATTTAAAAGGATTTAAAACAAATTTTTAATTATTTAAAACTGGTGGCGAGCCCGTTGTACACACGTCAGCATCCTATTCGCTGGATAACACCATGAAAATGATTGTCGACGGTGGTTCATTAAGTGCTGATGATTGCGCCGCCAGCAATCATCAGCCATTAATGCGGAATGGTGGCGGGACCTGCATGTCTTTAAATTAATCTAGTCAGCATAAGCTAACAGCCGTCGATCATCCGCTGTCTTAAATTGGACTGCTCGGATTGAGCGGGACACTTAATTCATCGAACAAACTGACCGTAGGTTGAACCATGGGATTATATGACTCGATCTTCACCGTTGATCGTGAGATCAATGGTGCAGAACTTGTCCAGTTCATGCATGCAATAACCCGATGCTCCAGAGATGAAAACAAGCTCGTTCTTTCAAACTGCTTAACCAAAACTTCTAAAATTTTAAATAGAGCTTTATCTAGTGGAATAGAATAATGGGGTAGTGATTTTGAGTTTAAATAATCACTTTATGTGAAGCTATTTAAGTCTATAGAGAAATAGCTAGGGTTTGAGATTTACCTTAGTAGGATGGATCGTTTTGAACAATTAAGGGTTTATTGAGCTTTTTGATAGTCCTAGATTATTTCTCCAAAAGACTTCAAGGGCTGAAAGGGCCTAGATCTCGAGCTATAAGCTTGGGACGGTCTTCAAGCAAAGGTGGCCGGAATCCTCTCGCCGGCGAGCTTCGACCACCGGATTTGGACTTGGGGGATGTAGAGGGGATCTGGGAGAGCCAAAATGAAAAGTGAAATCCTCTGGAGGAGGTTAGGGTAGAGAGAGATAATAGAAAATTAGAATCCCCCTTTTTGAGTCATTTGGCCAAATTCAAATATCATGTAGAGCTTGGATGGTTAAGATGAATTTGGTAGGTTACTAGGATCAAGACATCTGTCTAAGGGTTGTTAGGAGCAGAGAATCAAAAGGACACAAGGACATCCTAGGTGGAAAGGTGTCCTTATCCTCACTAAAGCATGTGGGGTTGATTTAAACCCTTTAATTTCAATCTAAGGGCTGGGATGCAACTTAGGAAGGTTTTGGAATGTTGTTTGAATAGCTGGAGTACTTTGAATTAGGAGGGATTAGGCTTAAGCAAAGGGCTTGGCCATTTAATGGGTTTTTTTATCATTTGTTGACTGGTTTGACCAGTCAACAAGTCCAATCAGCTGACATGTCATCCCAAAAGACTTGATGAGCTGATGGGAGGCATTGGAAGGGTTTTGATGTTCAAGTGTTGAGGTTTGAATGTATTTGCATGCATGAAAGGAAGTTTGACCAAGCCATCATAGGTTGACTTGGTCAAACAACTATGGCTTGACTCAAGATGGGTTTAGGAGTAATCAAGGTATCGAATGGAAGATGTTTAAGAGCTTTATGACATTGATTTGATTATATGGAGCAATTTGAGCCAAATAGGTCAAGTTTGACCAAACTTGGGTTCAGTTGACCAAGTCAACTATTGATTGGGTTGAGATGACTAGTCAGGTCCTTTTCATTAGAAAGAATGTTTAAACGAGTTGAATAAAGATTAGGATTCATTTGGTGATGGGTTTAGAGGGTAATTGAAGTTTGATGTTCAACTGAGGTGACTCAATTGATCACCTTGATCAACATTTTTTTTTTCAAAGGAGATGTTGAGTTTGATGTCTAAAACTCCTAGTGAAATAGTTTGAACTTTGATTGATTGATTGAATAGGTTTGAATTCTCAAGGGATTTGAGATATATATTGAAATAAATTTTAAATAAGTTCATTTAAGTTTTGAGTTACTTTGAGATCTGGATTGAATTGAATCAGGATTGATCTAAGGCCAAAATTGATCAAAAGCTGGAATTGATTTGAGATATGAATTGATCAAAATTTTAGATTGATTTGAATCTGGATTGATTTTAGGGTCCTATATAGACCTCATACAAAAATGAGGTCAACAAACACCAACACGTAAGGAGTGGCCTTGGTTAGCATCTTGAAAGTAGTACGGTATGCCCAAAATGCTTCTATCATCTTCGTATGCCACTCTTTTTTATTTTTGCTAAGAATTTTATTTAGCAGCTTCATTAACATCTTATTGAAGGCCTCTGCCAAGCCATACGCCATTGGATTATATATCGATGAGTGTCACCAATCAATCTTGTGTCTCTTGTTGAACTTATAGATTTTAGTGCTCTTGAATGTTGTGTCGTTGTCTGAGATCACGCGACACAATTCAACAAATATGTATATGACATTATGGGTGAAGAAGTTAATCACATGGTCGGATGTGACTTCTTTAAAAGGAGCCACTTCTGCCCACTTAGAGTAGTAGTTTCTTGCTGCCAGTATGAAGCTGTGTCTGGCCGATGATGGTGGCTCTATCGGTATAATTATATTAGTTCCCCAACACTTGAATGGCTAGGATACTACTATTGGGTATAGTGGATTTTGTGGTTGATGAATAACATCACCTTGAATCTGACACTCGTGGCACCTATTAGCATGGTCAATGCAACCTGTCACCATTATTGGTTAATAGTAACACATCCACTTGATTTTATCAGCCATTTTGGGACCTGGCTATTATGCACCACAAATTCCTTTATAAACTTTTCTACCACTCTATGAGCTTCCTTAGTCCCTAAGAACTTTAGCCACATCTGGTCAAAAGCCTATCGATACAACATGTCATTGACAAATTCATATCATAATGCTCTTTTTCATATTTATGCGCCTATAGATTTTTTTAGTGGGTGTTTATTTTTTTTGAAGTAGTTGACAAATGACTGTCTACAATTATTCTCTACTTCAATATCTAGGCAATGTCACCATGATTCTAAAGCTTGACTAGCTTTATGTCTCTTAGCTATATGATACATTTTTGGATAATTTTCCATAATAATCTGATCGAGAGGATGAGGGTCACTCGCAATTGCATCATGCTGGCTTGAGTCTAGTACATCTTCTGCATTCAAGAATTGTAATAAAGCAGGCTCCAAAACCCGACAATTGTAAACTCCAATAAATACTGGCCTCTCCTCATTAGTATTCATTATTTCCTTAGTCAATTTAGCCAAGCAATCTTCTTTGGCATTCTATCCTTAGGGAACTCGAGCAATTTTAACATTTGAATCCTGCTTCAAAAGCTCAAGGGTTCGCTGGTGGTAATGGACAAACTCAAGCTTACAAATCTTGTAAATGCCAAAGACTTGATTTATCACAAGTTGAGAGTCACTAAAGATTCAAAGATTTTAGAATATGATGTTGATTGCAATCTCTTATCCTACTATTAGAGCTTCATACTCAACCTCATTATTTGTCAGGGGTTTAATTAAACTGAACACTAATCTCATTATACCTCCTTCAGGCAATATGAAGATGAGACCAATGCCGGCTCGAGCTCTTGCAATATTTGGAGGTCAGGAAGGCTTAATCAATGATGCCCCATCGAAGTACATCTCTCAAAATGGTAATTTTTCATTCTCATCAACCTGCATGATTTTCTCGTCAAGAAAATCATCACTGAGTGGAGAATCTGTCAGGATAGGATATGCGGTGAGAAAATCTGCTAAATTTTATCCTTTCACTACCTTTTATAGCATGTATGTGATATCAAATTATAGTAATATTACTACCCACCTAGCTAAATGACATGTCAATGCTTATCTTACCAACAAGAACTTCAAGAAATTAATCTTTGATATCAATGTGATTTTGTTAGATAATATGTAATGATGGAGTTTCTGGACTGCAAAAATCAATGCTAGATAATTATGGACCTCCGAAAGAGCACCGCTCGTGGGATTCGAACACAAAGGGTATGGTCGCACCATCCCGTAGGACGAAATGATCATAGGTATTTACACTCGACATGAATAGGTCAATGGAAGGGCAGATTAGACCGTGCATATGACTAACCATTGAGGATAGAGGCTCTCGCCAACACACGCCGATGGGTAGTAATATATACTGCCTGATCAAAATGGGTTTCCCCCATATGATACAATAGTTTGAGCGGGTTTATTAGATATGGGGCCAAGTTTCCAAAGGGTGCAATCCCCCGTGGTTAATTATATCTCAGGCCAGAACATGAGAAAACTCTTGATTAAGGATCATACATTATCCTTTCCTAAAATGGGATTGGCATGATGGTGTAGACTAGGAAGTCCTATCCAAATGGGAAGAAAGGCCTCAAGTAGCTCAGTCAACATGCGTAGTTCATACCAGCACTCGGAGGGTCTAGGGTATTAAGGAGAAAACTGGAGAAAATAAATCAAACACTCAATCACATGCGTGAGAGAAGGATGGAAGTGGTGTCATCCTATGACGCAGATAAGTAGGATTTACAGTCCCTGAAGAAAAGGGACCTACCTACTATTTAGGCATACTACAAGACCAAATGTAGTAGCTGAAAGTTCATTGGGGATGTTAAGCCTTATGAACTTAGTCCCAAAGCTAACCAAGAGGGGAGGTGAATTGGTATTTTAAAAAATTTATTTTACAAAGAAATAAAATCACAAACCAAAATCACCACAAAATAAATAATGCAAAAATTTAAGTGCGGAAACAGTAAAAATAAGAACACAAAGGTTGATAGTGGTTCGGTCAACTCGACCTACGTCCACTCCCCGGAGGCACCCTCCAAGTATTGCACTACCAACGTGACTCTCCTTTAGCCCCCACAGCTAGGCAGAGAGGCCCTTACAAAGACACCTCTTTTTTGCCATCCCGGCAAGGCAGAGAACCCAACTCCTTTTGCTTCCTCCTGCAGCTGGCAAAGAACCACGATCACTTGCTAAAACTTACCTCTCCCAACCCTTCCGAGGATAAGAGACTCTAGGGAAGAAGAAGTGGAACAATGCTTGGAGCAACCCCTTGTGAATCCCCTCACAAGCTCCCCCTCACAAGATCTTCTCTCTGTCTCTCTCTTTCTCTCTCTCTCTCTCTCCTTTAGGTTTTCTCAGGTCAAGACAGCAGCCAAGGATTATTAAAAACATATTTTCTCAAGCTCTTATAGAAAAGAGCTTAAAATAGCTCAATAATTGCAAGTTGCCGACAATATCATCCAGGACGATATGGAAATCATCCTGGCCAATCAGTATAAATCTCAGAAGATCGGCCAGAGCATCGCCCTGAATGCAAACTGGACGATTGAAAATTGGCTTGATCGTCCAGGTCGATCTCACGATCGTCCCAGCCGATCAGTTCAAATCAGAGAAAAATCATCCAGAGCATCGCCCTGAATTCAAGCTGTCCGATCTAGATCGTCCAGCACATCATCCTAAATTTGGTCTGGCTGATATTTATCATCCAGGAGTGACTAAGAATTATAGAATAGATCATCCTGGATGATCCTGCGATCGTCCAGGACGATGTGATCGTATCAATCATCCTTAATTACTCCCATGATTGCCGGATCAATTTAGGCATAATTATACCATATCATCCAAGCCAATCATACCATCGTCCTGGCCGATTTCTGAAAAATACAGAATACCTAAATAGATCATGGCGGCTATCTCTTTCTATTTTGAGCCTATCATCTTGGCCGATACAAGTATCGTCTAGGACAATGCACTAATGATGGCTGCTTTAATTAAGAGCCCCTGTTAGACTTACTATTTTAAGCCCGATCATCCTTGACGATGTAGATATCATCCTGGCCGATATGAGCAAAAATAGAAATTCTAACTCTCAAGTGTGTGTGTGTGTGTGTGTGTGTGTGTGTGTGTGTGTGTGTGTTGGGTTACTTAGCATTAACCACTTCAAGGATTACAATGGACTCAAGAAAGGAAGAAAAGAAATTTACAGACAGACTCAACCCTAATCTACCCAATCTTGAGCTGACTTCATTTTTCCGTTCGTTCTTTGATTCCTTAAAAGTCAGTAGTAAAAGGCAGTCCAAGACAAGCAAGAGTATTTGCCAATCATTAAAACCTAGTCCATGAATCAGAATTTGCAACAATCTCCCCCTTTTTGATGATGGCAAAACACTACGAAAAAAATGACAATGTAAACTACAGAATTGAAAGTGTAAAAATATCCTAAACTTCTCCTCCTTTTGACATCTAAAAAAAGAGGGAATGAAGAACTAAAGCAAACCACAAGAGATTTTTTTTTATCAAGGCATGAAGATGATATAGTATTCCATATAATTGATTTTAAAAAATTTATGAGTTAATGAGTTAACAACATCAACAAACCAAAGAACGGTAGAATATCTGATCATGGTTACCCTTAGCTCACACTTTCTCTTAGGATAGAATTATCTTTTGAAATCAATGACCTAACTCAAAAAATTAATTGGATATGAGAAAGAAGAATCCATTCAGCACTTGGTTTAAGAAAAAATATCTTATAGAATAATGAACCAAAGTAAATTTGTCACAATCGCAAAACAATCGAAATCAAGTCTTCGATACATGAAAACTTCTAAGTTTTAAAAGGATTTGAAAGGAGAGGAGAGCTTGCTTTTGGTGGGCTCATTTTATATCTCTTGTCAATTTGAATGGCGCTTTGCACATCTTTTGATTTTTGATACACTTTGTGTATATATTTTTTTGTGTTCTTTGCGCATCTTTTGTTGGCATTATTGGCCAAAAGAAATTTTTCATTTTTGCAAGCTTCATTCTCTTTCAAAAACTCTTAAAAATAATCTTAGTTATGAATATATCTTCTAGATATTAGAAAATAGGAGCTATCTCTCTAACATAGGGAAGAACTAATCACAAGACAGAATCAATAATCAATGGCAAGAGTAACGAGGAGTCTTGATGTGACAAAAAGACTTTAAGTATTATAAATATAAGATAGATTTGCTTAAGCAAGTTTAGAAACGATCTTAATTTCATACAAAATTTTTAATTTGAAATAGATTTTTGATTAGAAAAGAAAACTATGCCACTAAAATAGGTTAGAGAAAGAGACACAATCAACAAAATATTTTTACCATTCTAATAGATTAAGAGATGAAAAACATTGACTACAAATTATCAAAAGCAAGAATAAGGCATACGATATCATTTCAACGATGATTTTGAAAGCTAAAAATAAGAAAGAAAAGTAACCAAGTTAAAAAAAAACTAAAAGAAGAGAAAAGAAAGCAAAGAGCAAAAAAAATGAAAAGCAATAGAAAAAGAAAAAAAAATAAAGTAAAGCAAATAGAATATTATCCAGTTATGTCAATCACACCCAATCTGGTCCTTAAAGAGCTGAAAGTGTCGAAGGCTAGTGGTTTAGTAAATATGTCAGCCAGTTGATTTTCAGTTGTCACATGATGTAACTCAATGTCCCCCTTAGTCACATGGTCTCTAATGAAGTGATGCGTAATATCAATGTGCTTAGTCCTTGAATGTTGGATAGGATTTTTAGAGATGCATATGGCACTAGTATTGTCACAAAAGATTGAGATGGTGCCTACAGGTAATCCTAAATCCAATACCTGTTCTTTCAACCAAAGGACTTGGGCCACACAACTTCTAAGAGCAATGTACTCAGCATCAGCAGTGGAAAGTGCAATAGAATTTTGCTTCCTACTAGACCATGAGACCAAAGATTGTCCTATGAATTGATAAGTTCCTGAAGTACTTTTTCTATCCACCTTGCATCCTGCAAAATCAGAGTGAGAAAAATAAATAATCTCAAAAGAAGTGCTGTATCTAGGATACCAAATCCCTAAGTTTTGGGTCCCCAAAAGTTATCTAAAAATTCTCTTAACAGCAGTCATGTGAGATTCCTTAGGGTCGGCTTGAAATCTAGCACAAAGGCAAACACTAAACATTATGTTGGGTCGGCTCGCAGTCAAGTAGAGTAAAGATCCAATTATGCCTCTGTACTTCTTCTAATCAACAGACTTACCACTTGGGTCCTTATCCAAAGGAACACTAGAAGTCATGGGAGTATTAATTGGCTTACATTTATCCATCTCATATTTCTTCAAAATGTCTTTTATGTATTTTGTTTGATTAAGAAAGGTTCCATCATCCAATTGTTTTATGCTAAACTCCAAAAAGTAGGACAACTCTCCCATCATACTCATCTCAAACTATTTACTCATTATCTTAGAGAACTCATCACAAAGTTTTTTATTAGAAGATCCAAAGAGTATATCATCCACATAAATCTGAACAATGAGCAAATCATCTCTAATTTTTCTAAGAAAAAGGGTGGTGTCTACGCTCCCCTTAACAAACTCCCTTTCTAGTAAAAATCTGCTAAGCCTCTCATACTATGCTCTTGGTGCCTATTTTAAACCATACAAAATCTTTTTTAATTTAAAAACATGATTTGGAAATTGTGAACTCTCAAAATCTTGGGGTTGTTCTACAAACAAATCCTCTTTTATTTTCCCATTCAAAAAGGTACTCTTGACATCCATTTGATAAAGCTTAAATCCTTTATAACAGGCAAAGGCTAATAGCACTCTAATGGCTTCCAATCTAGCTACAGGGGCAAAGGTCTCCTCAAAGTCTATCCCTTCTATTTGGTTATACCCCTTAGCTACCAATCTTGCTTTGTTCCTAACCACCACTCCTGAATCATTCACTTTGTTCTTAAAGATCCACTTTGTCCCAACTACACTTTGTCCCTTAGGTCTTTCTACAAGCTCCCAAACTTCATTTCTAACAAATTGGTTCAATTCCTCTTGCATTGCTAAAATCCAAAACTCATCAGTAAGGGCTTGGTTTATGTTGGTGGGTTCAGTCATTGAAATAAAGGCAGAGTGGTTCACCTCCTTCCTAAGTCCATGTCTAGTCTTAACTCCATTAGAAGGGTCTCCTAAAATTAAATCCTTTGGGTGACTTGTAGAGTATCTCCAATCTCTAGGTAATGTGTGAGAAGGTTCAACCCTTTCCTCCAGATCTAAATTTTCTACTCCTTGGGTGACATCTCCTACTCCTTCTATGTTGTGGTGACCTACTTCCTTCCCCAAATTTTTTATTCCACTAGTAATCTCTCCAATATCATCATCATCCTCAACTCCATGTTTCTTAGGATCAGACTCATCAAATACTACATGGGTAGTCTCTTCCACCATCAAAGTTCTTTTGTTAAACACCCTAAAAGACTTCCCAACACTAGAATATCCCAAGAACACTCCATCAGATTTAGAATCAAATTTTCCCAAGTGAGACTTCCCATTGTTGTGAATGAAAACCTTACAATCAAAGATATGAAGGTGGGAAAGATTGGGTGTCCTACCCTTAAGGATCTCATAGGGCGTCTTTTCTAACTTAGCTCTAACGTTCACCCTATTTAACACATAACAAGTTGTGTTAACCGCTTCAGCCCAAAAGTATTTTGGAAGTGAATACTCAGCAAGCATGGCTCTAGTGGCTTCCACCAAGGTCCGGTTCTTCCTTTCAGCTACCCCGTTCTGCGGAGGGGTCTTAGGAGCTAAGAAGTTGTGGCTAATCCCCTTATCCTCACAAAAATCACCAAATTTTCATTCTCAAACTCTCCCCCATGATCAATATGGATGGTCAATATCTCACAACCTAGCTTTTTCTGAATCCAAGTAGAAAATATTTTAAACTCCTCAAAAGACACATTTTTATGTGAAAGAAATCTAGTCCAAGTGAACCTTGAGTAGTCATCAATAATCACAAATTCATAGACTTTCCCTCCCAAGCTAACAGTGCTAATGGGTCCAAACAAATCCATGTGAAGGACTTCTAAAGGTCTAGAGGTGCTAATATCCTTAATGAGGTGAAAGGTGGAGTGGTCTTGCTTTCCTAGTTGGCAGGCATCACAAAGGTGGTCTTTTGAAAACTTGAGTTTGGGGACACCTCTAACTAGGTATTTTTGGGTCACTTTCCTAAGGGCTTTCATACTTGCATGACATAGTCTCCGGTGCCACAACCATGAATCATCAACCACTATTTTTAAGCAAAATGAAGCAGCACATTCAATGTTATTTAAATCATGCATGTAGACGTTGTTGATCCACTTTCCCTGCAAAATAGTGTTGTTACTTAAACTTACAATGCATGAATTTGCAAAGAATTGCACGATGAAGCCTTTGTCATAAAGTTGACTGATGCTGAGCAAATTATGCTTCAATCCATCTACAAGCAAAACATTTTCAATCATAAGGTTCTTGGAATTACAAATTATATCTGAGCCTACCACCTTCCTGATGGTGTTGTCTCCAAGAGTAACCTTGCCTCCAGTCCTAGACTCCAGTACAACAAACGGATTGGCATCACCAGTCATATGTCAAGAGCATCCGCTGTCTAGGTACCACATACTCTCACGAGGCCTTTTGTGAGAGCAAGCCTGCAAGATTATCAAATGTCAGATATAGGAACCCAAACAGGTTTGGGTCCTTTCTTATGAAAAATAGAATGTAATGCATGTGTGGTATGCTGTAGATCATGCACCTTAGGTCTCCACACCCAATGTGTGCTATGATAAACTGTGCAAGTGTGTGAGATGTGTCCTAGCATGCCACATGTAAAACATCTAACTCCAGGAAAAGGGTTTCTTAAGTAATTTGAGTTATAATGACTCTTCCTAGGTTTTG
The DNA here is from genome assembly GCA_022539455.1 of Dendrobium nobile. Lineage (NCBI taxonomy): Eukaryota > Viridiplantae > Streptophyta > Magnoliopsida > Asparagales > Orchidaceae > Dendrobium > Dendrobium nobile. Next base: position 67,176,621 of record CM039721.1, on the reverse strand, counting down.
GCTTTTAATCAAAAGTATGTGTCATCCTAGTTTTCTTACATGTTTCTAATTCATTTTGAATCTTCAAATTTGTGCCTTTTAAGACCTCATTCTCAATCCTCAAACTTTCTCCATCTCTTTAGACTTCTTAAAATTAGATTTAAGTAAGGTGTGTGTGACTTTTAGTGACTCATGCTTTTTAACTAATTCACAATGATTTTTGTTTAACTCATCAAATTCATCAAGTAGAGTCATATGATTTGCATCAATTGTAGAATGATCTTTAGTCATAATAGCATTCTCTTTTTGTAATTCCAAAAATTCCAATTTCAAACTTGCATGAGTTTTCTTGAGTTTCCTATATGATGCATGAATTTTTTTTGAAACTTCTAGAAGTTGATCGTAGGAAAGTTCACATACCTCATCTTGATCAAGATTATCATCTGCCATCAAGCATAATTTTGATGTCTCATCTTCTGGTTCCATCTTCGATGAGTCCGATGTAGAATCCGCCCAAAATGCTTTTTGTAGTCTCTTCTTGTCCTTCCTTAGCTTAGGTTTCTCCTCATCCTTTCCTTTGCTTGAGTGATCTTTAAGTGTAGGGCAATCAGTTCTCACATGTCATGATTTTCTGCATTCATACCAAACGACATCAGAAGATCCTTTAGAATATTTATGATCCTTATATTTTATTGAATGATGCTTTTGCTTCTTCCTTAGAAAGCTTTTGAATTTCTTTATGATTAAGGCAAAGTCATCGCTTTCAGACCCAAAAGATTCAGAATCTGATTTGTGCGCCTTCAGTACCACCATTTTCTCCTTCTTCTTCTCACCTGCATCAAGATTTATTTGATTCACTCCTTACTCATAAGCAATGAGTGAGCTAAGTAAGTTATCAATAGAATAAGTATTTAAATCCTTAGATTTAGTGATTGTAGTGATTTTAGCATCAAATGATGAAGGCAAGCATCTCAAAATCTTGTTCTTTTTTTCATAGTTTGAAAGTTCTCTTCCTAATGCATGCAGTAAAGTAACTATCTGAGTAAACCTAGTATACATGTCAGAAACAGATTCAGATGATTTCATACGAAAATGTTCGTAGTCATGCAAGAGAATATTCAAATGATATTGTTTCACTTAATTGGTTCCTTCATAAGTGATACATAACCTATCTCAAATCTCTTTACCAGTTGAACAAGTAGAAACACGCAAGTAATCCTCAAATTTTAAAGCACAGAAAAAATAGTTTAAATATTTTGCATTTAGTTGAGCTAAATCTCTTTCATCAAAAGTCCATTCATTAAAAGCAACTTCAGTTTTAACACCATTAATTTCACGAGAAGGTGGAGAATAACCTTCTTTGATAAGCATCCACATGCGATAATCAGTTGATTGTAAAAATATTGACATGCGGGTTTTCCAGAAATCAAAAGATAAGTTGTCAAACAATGGATGTCGTGTAATTGAATAACCTTCAGTAGTGTTACGATTCCCAAAGTTAGCCATGGATCAAATTCAAAAGCTTTTAAAAATTTATTTTATGAAAGTAGCTATGATACCACTTGAAAGTTCATTGGGGATATTAAGCCCTATGAATTTAGTCCCAAAGCTAACCAAGAGGAGGGGTGAATTGATATTTTAAAAAATTCTTTTCACAAAGAAATAAAATCACAAACCAAAATAACCACAAAACAAATAATGCAGAAATTTAAGTGCGGAAGCAGTAAAAACAAGAATACAAAGGTTTATAGTGGTTCGGTCAACTCGACCTACATCCACTCCCCGGAGGCACCCTCCTAGTATAGCACTACCAACGTGACTCTCCTTTAGCCCCCATAGCTAGGCGGAGAAGCCCTTACAAAGACACCTCCTTTTTGTCACCCTAATAAGGCAGAGAACCCAACTCCTTTTGCTTCCTCCTGAAGCTGGCAGAGAACCACGATCACTTGCTGAAACTTACCTTTCCCAACCCTTCCGAGGACAAGAGACTCTAGGGAAGAAGAAGTGGAACAATGCTTGGAGAAACCCCTTCTGAATCCCCTCACAAGCTCCCCCTCATAAGATCCTCTCTCTCTCTCTATCCCTCTCTCTCTCTCCTTTAGGTTTGCTCAGGTCAAGACAGCAGCCAAGGATTGTTAAAAACATATTTGCTCAAGCTCTTATAGAAAAGAGCTCAAAATAGCTCAAAATTGCAAGTTGACGATAATATCGTCCAGGACGATATGGAAATCATCTTGACCGATTAGTACAAATCTAAGAAGATCGGCCAGAGCATCGCCCTGAATGTAAACTGGATGATTGAAAATTGGCTTGATCGTCCAAGCTGATCTCATGATCGTCCCGGCCAATCAGTTCAAATCAGAGGAAAATCGTCCAGAGCATCGCCCAAAATTCAAGCTGTTCGATCAAGATCGTCTAGCACTTCGCCCTGAATTTGGTCTGGCTGATATTTATCGTCCATAAGCGACTAAGGATTTTAGAATAGATCATCCTTGTCGATCCTACGATTGTCTAGGACGATGTGATCGTATCAATCATCCTTAATTACTCCCATGATTGCCGGATCAATTTAGGCACAATTATACCATATCGTCCAGCCGATCATACCATCATCCTGGCCGATTTCAAAAAATATAGAATACCTAAATAGATCGTGGCGGCTATCTCTTTGTATTTTGAGCCTACGTCCTGGCCGATACAAGTATCATCCAGTCTGATGCACTAATGACGGCTGCCTTAATTAAGAACCCCTGTTAGACTTTCTGTTTTAAGCCCGATCGTCCTGGACGATGTAGATATCGTCCTGGCCGATGTGAGCAAAAATAGAAATTCTAACTCTCTCATGTGTGTGTGTGTGTAGGGTTACTTAGCATCAACCACTTCAAAGATTACAATGGATTCAAGAAAGGAAAAAAAGAAATTTACAGACATACTCAACCCTAATCTACCCAATCTTGAGCTTGCTTCATTTTTCCATTCGTTCTTTGATTCCTGAAAAGTCAATAGTAAAAGGCAGTTCAAGACAAGTAAGAGTATTTGCCAATCATCAAAACCTAGTCCATGAATCAAAATTTGCAACAGTAGCCTCGAATCCTAAATCTAAGTTGGGTTTAGTTTTTTACACACACTAACACCCGTGTCCTAACTAATATAGTGCAAAGATCTGAACTTACCCCGGCTTGGATTGTGGAGCCAGCTAACCACCTAATCAATTCAAAACCATGTATTCTAATCATTTATGAAAGATGAGTGGATAGTATATTTCTTTGGAAATAGGACCGACATCTAGAGAGTTTCTTAATTTGTCCTAGACTTATGTTGGGTAAATGCCCCTAACTAATATAATTAAAATTTTATTTAATTAGTTACTAATGCAATGCATGCTAGTTTTGGAGATCTCAAATCATGAATGTTATAGATTTTAAAAACAGGCTTAATATAAAATAATTTTTAGAAAAGACTGGGCCTCCCCAGGTCCGGCACTTCATCCTCATAGACCTGATTATCCAGACTCTACCCACAGGCGGGGAGGTATCTTATTAGAAGGAGAAAGAAGAATGTAATATTATGCTTGCAACCCCGGATGATTCCGACAGTTTCGTAGATTCATTAAGTTTCTATATTATTTAAACTTAAAATTTTAAATATTGATTGCGAGTAGAAGAATTTTATAGTTCTTAAAGAGCCTAACAAATATCCAGGCTAAAATAAAATACGGCATGCAATTTGCCAAGAAACTAGAAAGAAATAGGCAACCCTAGAGGGACACAACATAAATAAAACACATCAATATAAATCGACAAATCAACTAAATGTCCATAGGCAAACTGCCCTTATTACAACCCAGGGTATGCAGAAAGTAAAGTGGCCGGGCACCACTGCCAACAACCTAGATTTTTAAGCCTATGACAGACGCAAATGACTTTGAGTGGGATATTGGGTCTTCAAGTCTTTAGTCTTCATAGATTTTTTCTCCTTGGACTCCTTGGATCTCTCCTCCTTGGACTCCTTGGATCTCTTCTCCTTGGACTCCTTGGGTTCGTCGTGGCTTGAATATCCAAATGAAGAGATAATTCCCCCTAGTAGCGGGAATTGTCCTTTCTCTTTGGATATCTAAAGCCATCCAACTCGATCATCTAAGTGGAAGAAGACTCTCCCCTTTGAGGATGCCTTAATCTTTTAGAATTTGAGTTGGATAAGAATATCCTGACTCAGAGTCATTTTCATAACTCTTAATAATTTATTACAAATGTTACATCAAATGGAAAGCAGTAAATTCTAAAGTCACATGCATAATTATCCTAATAAAATCAAAAACAGTTTATATATAAGGAAATAAAAGTACACAGCCAAGCTTGGCCATGCTCTTAATTATGAGGGCTAAGAGATCCACCTGTAGCACCTGTAACACCTATAGCAGTTATAATTATTTTATTTAGCCCTCATTTATTTAGGGGGGCCAAGCAAGCACTTGCATAAAATAAGATTAGAGAAATCATGACATTTTGCCCCCCTTTTATTTAGCTTAGCATGAGCATGGTCACCTACATGAATAACAATATATATGTATAGCATTCCTAACCTAAGGGTAGATCTAACACTGATCACATCAATTCCCAGAGTGCAGTAAAAGTAAGCAAACACAGCAACAGTTCATCACATCATGTAGTGAAAACTACAAAAATCCCAGCACACAGCAGAAAAGGAAACGCCGGCCTAGCCTAAGTCTGGAAGTGGTGCCCTAGCAATTAATTCTATGTGTGTGTAAGGTTTGTGTGATTAGGATAGATCCTAAGTCGGGTAGTTAATTAAAGTTGCCTAGAGTTTAGATTTGTTGAAAGCTAAAAAAAAAATTTAGTTAAAGTTTAAATGTTAATGAATTAGATCCATTTTAGTTAATTTAGTTTGTTAATCACTTTTAAATGCTTAGGGTAGTGATATTTGAAGTTTAAATTGCTTTAGCCAATTTTGGAAAGTCTCTGGTCCTCCTAGGTCTGTTGAGGGGGTCCAAAAGGTCACTATAGGAAATAGGATAGGTTTGGGGCTCCTAGCAACTTAGGTAAATATTATACCATAAGATGAGTAGTTAGACAGGTAGTTTGCTGGATTCAGAGTTTCCTACGCGAAGTTATGAATTTTACAAGTTTTCAAGCTTTAGACTATAGGCTAGGGTAGACCAGAAACTTGACTTTCTAATTTAGTCTAGTCTCTAGAATCTTAATATTTTTAATAAATACTATACCCTAATTGGAGTTGAATGCAAGTGAGTTTTCCTAATTTGGAATCTTCTACAATTAGTTATGAATTTCTAAAGTTTGGGTATTTATTGAATTATCTAAATTATCTAATTAAGGGGTTATTTTATGGTTTTTGTCCAAATCAGCTCCACACTAATTGGAATCACCCCCAAAGGTTAGGAATGACCTAAGAAAGTGTTCCTAAGTGTTTGGGAAATTTTGGAATTTTTAATAATTTTCAATAATTTATTAGGGACAAAAAGATAATTTTCAATTGAGGTTAAGTTAAGAGTTAGATTAATGCCAACCTAAGGTGAAATATTTATCTCAGGTTAAGGACCTAATTTTGAATAATTTGAACTATTATGGATATTTTTTTGTGTTAAAATGGATTTACTGTAATTTTTAGAATGTATCATGGCCCTATTTAGCAAGTAAATTAGGGTTGATTAATTAAGAGGTCTAAAGAGCCCTAAAAATTCTTAAAAAATTCTAGGAGGTTTAAGATGTCACTAAGTTTAAATGTTGACGATTTCATGTCAATCAGTGATCTATCTTAGCTCTTAGAATTTTTCTAAATTTGCTAGACGGATTCTTAATTTTTGTCTTTAGGGTTTCACTACGTTGTAGGGATTTAAAATAAGTTATGAACTAACCCTCAAGGTAATAATGCATGGAGTACATAAACAAAGTAAACACACCATATCTTTAGATCTAAGAGAGCCTAAACTAAGTGTTCGTGCATCCTACGCATGCAAACAATGATAAAAAAAGTAAATACAATTAATGAAATGATTAGTGAATGATTGGGACTCAACCATTCACTATTCTCCTCCCCCATGATTTTCTCTTCACACATACAATTCATGTTTAAAATTTCATGAATAGTAGATCTACTGAAATTAGGATTTAGGGTGTGTTTGGGACGGCGGTACAGTTACTTTGCTTTATAAAAAGTTATTAAATTGCCGTTTGGGGGATTGCGGCAGAATGACGTCAGAAAAGGTTTTGCGGCACATACCTGCTTCTCGCGACCTTTCCCCATGTCCTGCGGTCCACTGCTTTCCGCGGAAAAATGACTTAAATCTCCGCCGCGACCTTCCAAATGTTCGCGACACATAGCTGCTCCTCGCCGTCTCTGCAATCTTCCACCTCTTCTCTTCATCCGCCAACTTTCCAGATGGCATCAACTCCCTCGTCTTCCTTCTCTTCTCCACCGCCATAAAAGGTGAGATTTTTCCCCCTCTGCTTCACTGCCATCTCTACACGTCGCACGTTTTCCTTCCCATCTCATTGTGCTTCTCTGCTTCGAGCAAAAACAGATTGTGTTTCTCCTCAGAACCTTTACATCATGATGAGATAGTGGAGTAAAGCATGAGCGAAATCCAAGATATTGAATCCTCGATGGTGTTTCTCCTCAGAACCTTTACATCATTCAATGTCTTCACTGTTTTTTGGGCCGTTACAAAGGTAGGTGGGAGAATATAGTAAGATGCAGGGAGAGGGAGGCAGAGATCTTCCTTCCGATGATTAGAGCGACGCAAGACAGGATTCAAAGCGCCGGTCCTGAGTACTGTTACGTCGACTCACTTCTTGATCTCAAACTTCCCAACGAAGGAGGGCGGGGGACTTACAGATGATGAGATAGTGGTTCTTTACCACGAGTTTCTCGTTGGTGGCATCGAACACGACGACGACAGCACTCGAATGGACCATGCCAGAGCTCGTGAAGAACCAGAGCGTGCAGTCCAAGTTATGGGCGGAGATCAAATCTTTGATGGAAAGCGATGACGTAGAGATCATTGAGGAAGAGGACTTGCAGAGGATGCCGTATCTTAAAGCTTTGCTTATGGAATCTCTGCGTCGACATCCGCCGGGGCACTTCGTGTTGTAGCACTCTGTAACAGAGGACATGACGCTTGGTGGGTTTCTGATACCAAAGGGGACGGAGGTGAACTTCGTTGTGGCGGATGTGAATTGGGACAGGAGGAACTGGGTGATATTTAAAAAAATATTATATTATGGTATTTAATAGTTATAAAATGTTTAATAAAAATTGATACAATTTTTATTTAGAATTGTTATTTATTATCGTATTATTTTTTTTTTGAAAAAAATTGACATTTACATCATTTTTTTCATCTCAATATGTAAGGGTATAAAGGTAATTTATTCCCATACAGCTGCAGCACAGCAACTTAACAGTTATACTTCCCAAACAAAATATACTGTTTTAAGTACAACAATTTCTGAAAGTAACTTTCTATACAATAACTTTGCAACCTACTTTACCGATAGCTGCAGCCGTCCCAAACGCACCCTTAATTATAAGTAGTTTTAAAGTAATTTCAAAATACTTATATATATATATATATATATTGTGAAAAATAAGAAAATTAAAAATATATCAATTTATGATAAAAAAATGTAGGGGAATCCACTGGATAGTTAAATAAGGTTTTGAAAAGGGTTTGAAAATAATTTTTAATTTTAAAATAATAATAATAATCATTTAAATAATAGCTAAATAAAAAATATATAGGTAAAGCAAAAATAGCCAAAAGAAGTAATCTTAATTTTTGAAAATAATTTTAAAATAAAGTTCATAATTTTCTAAAAAATTTAAGGGATTATACGTCAAAAACAAATTTAAAATGAGAGAGATATGAATTTTTGAAGTTTAATGTATTAAAATGATCTTAAGATAAATTTAAAATAATAGATATTTAAAAGAATCATTAAATACACATGAAAAATAAACTTAAAAAAAAGTTTCTGAAATTTAATATTAATTTAATAAAATAATAGTAATAATAAGGGTTTTAAAATAATAATAATCAAAATAATTAAAATACTATAATAACATAATATAATAGTAATAATAATAATAATAATAATAAATAAAAAAGTAACTTAAAGGAAATTAAAGTTTTTTATTTTATTTTTAAATAATTATATATTGATATTAATAATTAATAACAATAAAAATAAATTTAAAATTATACTAGTAATAATAATAATAATAATAATAATAAATACTTAATACATAATAAATAATACAAATAATCAATATTTTAAAATAATTATATTTTTAAATTAAAGATTTTTTTTTTTGAAAAGAATGATATATTATAATAATATTTTTAATATTAAAATAATTTATAATAATTATTTCACGGAAATCTGATTTAAAATAGGTTTAAAAATAATTAAAAAAATATATTTTTAAATAAAACCAGGCGGAGGCGGTGGTCAGCCAGGTGGGGTGCTCCCACTGGCTCCGAGAACTGCGGACACAATTTCCTAATCATGGGCAATGATTGCGCCGCCGTGCAATTATTGCCCTATGATTATGGTCCACGTGGTTTCGACTTAACAATGTCAGCACCGCGTGGACGCCGTCGGATCGAGCGCGGTTATGATCTGACGATCGTGATCGCGTCGGATGGAGGATGAAACGGTGAAATCAGATACATGACCGAATGGGAACGCAGAACGGATGAATCAGCACCGTTGATCACGCGATCAATGGTCCGAAAAATGTACACAGAGATTTAGGGCGAACACCGAAGGCCGAAAGTGTTTTTCGCCTCATTCTCTCTGGATACTCAACCAAAATACTTGAAATTCGAAATATAGATTATAATAATGAACAGAAATCATGGGGATGTGATGGTTTCCTTTGAAACACATTGTACGATAATCTATTTAGATCAAAGTGTTTGATCTATTCTGAGGGTTTTTTAGGGATTATACCTTGGGTTTTATGGATTTATGAATACTCTGAGCTTGTTGACTGTCCACGTATCTCCTCCTCCTGAAATCATAGCTTGAAACGCCTTGGATCTACGAGAAGAGGCCTTAGAAGCCTCTTGCTTTCCATTGGCCGAAAATCTCGCTGCCAGCGAGTGTCTAGCGGTGGGCTCTAGTCGGGAAAGGTGGTTGGAGGTGGGGGGAATTCTCTCACAAGATCTCAGAGAGTTTGGAGGCCTAGGGATCGAGAAATTAAAAAAAAAATCCAAAATAATCCCTAAATTTCTCTATTTAAAGCACTAGGATATCAACGGCCTAGATCAATTACTTGATCAATTATGAGGGAAATTCTGTCATTTAGGTTGTGGTTTCAATTTGAAATCCAAATGAATTGATTAGGGCATTAAATAGGATTTAAATGGGCTTTAAATGGGTTAATTCGACCCATTAATAGCTTAGTTTGACCAAGTCAGAGTTTGACTTGGTCAAACCACTCACATGGGTCAAAGGAGGATGGGGGTCAAGCCCAAAAAAGGTCTGAATAGATTTAAAACTTATTTGGGCTCAAAGGGGCCTTAATGGGTTAATTTGACCCATTAAGAGCTAGGGTTGACCAAGACAATGTTTGACTTGGTCAAACCTGCCAACCAGACCCAAGGAAGTGGAGGTTTGAGCTTGAGAGATCTTGACTTAGTCTTGAATTGAATTTAGGCTCAAAATGGTCTAATGGGTCAACCTAGGTTGACCCAGGGCTCAGGTCTGAGCTCAACAAAGTTGGTCTGACCCTCTGAGCCCAAAGGAGTGGGGAATTGAGCTTGAGAGGCTCTGAAATTGATTTGAAATCAAGCAGAAGGGGGTCAGGGTCCGATTGGGTCTACCCGGGTTAACCAGGTTGACCCAGGACCTAGGTCTAGGCTCAACAGACTTGCCTTGGCTCTCTGGACCCATTGGGATGGGTCCTGTGGTCTGGCCTGGTCAAACTTGACCAGGTCAGCTCCTTGACCCAGTCAAGAGAAAAAATAGGTCAACAAACAGACTCCCAATAGGAGCAGGGAACAAGTAGTGAATCGCTTGTGTTGGCGTTGACCGAATGTGGCCAATAAAGTGGAGGTAAATAGTGGAAGTGAAAGGAGTACTAAAAGGGTGGAATAAAGTAGAGATCTCCTCTACCGGCCTTACCCTATGGCAAGGGAAGAGCCTAAGAGAGAGTGAAAAGCAACAGTACACAAGTAAGATATCACCAAAATAGAGAACCCGTAATAGGGCCCTCCTCGCCTTACCCTTCACGAATGGCAGAGCCAATGAAAGAACCAAGGTAAAGATCACCACAAGGGTAAAAAAAGAGGTAAAGGGATTCTCCCCTAGCCTTACCCAATAGTGAGGGCAGAGCCAAAGAGAGAACTGAGGGTAAAGGTCACCACGAGGGTGAAAAAGTAAGGGGGTTCTTCCCTAGCCTTACCATGTAGCAAGGGCTAAGCCAAGGGAAGAACCAAAAGTGAGGTAGTAAAAGTAAACCGACTATCTGCCTGACCATATCAAAATAGCAGAATAGAAGGTGAAGGGGGCTCCGTATCCTCCTACTCATCTCAGAATAGTAGATTAGGGTGACTCAGTATTTGCCTGACCAAATCGAAACAGCCAATAAAGGAATCACGAAATCTGGTGCCTGCCTGATCACAATAGAAAATCAAAGATCAAGAAGAAAGTTATGATAACACCTAAGGCACGATGCCACATATAACCAAGCAATAGAAAAAGAAACTAAGTAGCGAGGGAGCACTCTCGCTACTAAAGGAAATAACTCTGAGTAGGACAAAGCTCACAGTGGTAACACCCACACAAATTAGTGGGACCCTGTGGGAAGTGAAAGTGACCTTAACACATTCGTAAGACTAATCTGGCAACTGAGCCTAATGTATGAACGGTAGGGTAGGTCACGAAAAGGAGTATGAGAACTGATCTTCTGCTAGAAAATCAAAGATCTCAACGTAGTGATGCTAATATCCAAGACAGGATATATTACATCACTCCTAGGAAGATAACTCTAGGTAGTAAGGGTTTCAGCTTAGCTTCTAAATGCCAATGTTGTTATCATAGTGAGAATTTGCATAATGTTTTTATGTCTGCTCCTGTTGCCATTAGAACTTGGGTTTACTTTAATGATTTATTGAATCTGAATTGTTTTAATGCTCACACGTCTCTTCATAATTTACTCAATTTTTGGTTTATTGGTACTAAAGGCCATATTCGTAATATTATTCCCTCCCTTATTCTTTGGTTTCTTTGGTTGGAGAGGAATAATTTGATTTTTAAGGGGATTAAAATGAACTATCTTAATGTTATTCCAAGGGTGAAGGATAAGATTTTGGCTTTGGTGGCTATTAGTTTGATTAACACTAAGAGCTTTAAAGATTGCTATCATGCTAGTAATTTTTTAGGGATTACTTGGGACCGGCCTCCCTCTACTGTCAATGTTGATTACTGGTGTAAGTCTCCTTCTAATTTCTTTAAATTAAATGTTGTTGTTGTTAATTTGGATGATATGGTTGGTTGTGCTAGTCTTATAAGGGACTCCTTTGGTAATCTTTTGGTTGCCTTTGCGGGGCCGACTCAAATTGCTCATCCTCAGACGAATATTCTTAAGGCTATTCTGTATGGTTTGCAGTTGTGCAATTCTATGAATTTATCTAATTTGTATATTTAGGTTAACTCTGGCATTAATATCTCCCCTTTGCATGAGATGGTGGATGTTGGTTGCCCTCATAATTATTTTTATATTATTAGGGACATTAGAAGGCTTTTGTTGCATTCTCATTTTTAATTTTCTCAAGTTAGTAGGTTGGGAAACCTGTCTGCTTCTTGGCTGGCTACCTGGGGTTGTAAATTAAACTGTTTTACTGATTTCATTCCTGCTACTATTCCTATTTATCTTAAAGGATTACTTTACCTTGACAAATGTGGTACCCCTTATGTCAATTTCTAAATTTGCTGGTAATTTGTTGTTTCTCTATTTTGCTTTGGGTGCTCAGTGGGATTCTTATTATCTGGTTCTACTGAGGTTTTGTTCTAGTTGGTTTTTCTTCTTTGATTATGCTCTGGTTTTCATTTACTGGGTGGATCTCTCATTTCTGATTTTTTCAGACATGTATTTTTATGTGATTTTATCTGTTTGGATGGCTGTTGCTTTTGGGGGTATTTGGTTGTTGTTGGCAACATTTTATGGTTTTTTCCTAGTTCTGCTTTAGTCCTGGGCTTTTGGACTGGGGCTATGATGTTGTGGCTTTTGTGGCTGAATCTCAATCCTTTAATTGCTCTCCTTTCAGGGATAGTTGACTGTTGGTTGGGTTAGCTCTCTTTATTGTGGTGGTGTGCTAGGGGTATTCTCTCTTATATTTTTTGTTGGGTGGCTGGACGGGTGATGGTATTTCTTCTTATCTTCTGGAAAGTGGTGGGGGCTGGCAGTTTCAGCTTGCCTGGTCGTGGTGTGTTATCTTTCATCCTTGGTGTGTCCTGTACCGTCTATTTTTGGTTTATCTGGAGACTGTTAATTCTGTGTTTTGGGTCGTATCCCTTGTGTAGGATCGAGCGGCTTCTGGATTGGGTTTATGAAGCTGGTATATTCGAGAGTAACCTGAGCTCTCATAGTCTGATTCTTAGGACTTGCATTACTTGGAAGTTCTTGATTATCTTAAATATTTTCTTTGTTATTTACCCCTTTGATTATATTCATGTTGCTAATAGCCTTTGTGGGTGTAGCTTGTGTTTTTGTTGTTTTTCCTTTTTGCAGTTCAGGTCGATTGCTAAGACCCCTCAGGATTTTGTCAGATGGCTTAATTTCTCTTCTAACTTTTGGAATTTCAATGAATGCAAGGTTCTCAAAGCCTTATTTCTGAAGAGCATTCTTAGGTCTATTTTCTTTTTTGGTAGGAAGATTGTGCTGAACGAGATCTATATGTTCTTCCTCTTTTTGGGTGTTGTCTCCCTGTAGCCCTTGTTTATGCTTATTATTTTTTTGTACTCGTAGAAAAAGGGAACTCTGGTTCTTATTGTTTTGAATTTTTTTGTAGCTCTTTTGAGTAGTAGTGAGCTGGAGTTCCTTTCTAAGGATTTTGTAACCTTCCTTTTTGAGTTTTACATGTAGGCCCCTCTGTGGGTGTTTTAAAAAAAAAAATAAAACTCTATGTAGTAAGGGGACACACTCACAACCTGAGGATAGTAATCATGAATAAGATTGAATAACATCAAAGGAATACTGGGGTAACACCTACACAAATTGGTGGGACCCTGTGGGAAGTAAAAGCAACACTACTGTACTCATAAGACTACTCAAGTAGCTAAGAGTAGGGTATGAATGTTGAAGTAGGTCGGTGAAAGAAACCAAGGAGCCGGTCTTCTACTAGAAAATCAGAGCAGCTGGAAATGTGATGTTAACATCTAAGACAGGATGTACTACATCACAACTGAGGGAACAACCTGAGGTGGCAAGAGAGCATATATCCACCTGGTATACTAATCATTAGTGAAATCAACGATCATCAAAAGGTCACACTGGTAACACCTACCCTAACTGGGTAGGACTCTATGAGGAGTGAACGTAACACTAATACATTCATAGGACCACTCAAGCAGCTCAAAGTAGTGCATGAATGGGAGAGTGGACTGCCAAAATAGGGCAAAAGGGGATTGATCTTTCCTCAGAAAGTCCTAAGCTTGGTGAGGCAGTGACGTTGACATCCAAGATATGATGTATCACATCACTAGCAAAGAAAAACACTTAGAATCATAGAGACTTATGACCAACTAAGTATTGACTCAACCTTGAAGAGATCATCAAAATGTTTCAAGGAAAAAGAAAGAAGAGACTTTGGTGAATTTGTGCCCTTAGAGAGTTTTACTGGGTTCCTCCTATGACAAGGGCAATCGATTTTGCTATACTAGGAGCTTCCCTCTTTTTATCACATGTATTTTCTTTTTTATAAGAGAGGGAAAAGTGAATGGTTTTGATATCTCATACCATGTTCGCCACATGAACAAAACTGGGGAAAGAGATCACACGGGATCTTTTAAGGAACAGAACCGTTGGTTTTGATAACCCATATCACATTCAACTCATGTGAATGAACTGGGGAGCATAATCATAGTAAAATTGATATATAACAAAAGTTAAAATCAGGATAGAGGATCAACACTACCACTCCTGACTAGCATAGGACTATATGGACCCAGTATCCTACCTTAAAAGAGTCTAATCTAAATAATACGACATTTCTTGATCAAATTCAACTCATGTGAATGAACTGGGGGGGGGTACAACTATCGGATCAGGACTGATAGGAAGAAGAAACTCAAATAGGGATAAAGGATCTCTATCACCATACCTAATTATCCTGGGAGAGTGTGAACTCAATACCACATCTCAAAAATAGACTTGAATTATTGGTTTTGATATCCCAGTCCATGCTTGGAGTGACAAGCGAAATTGGGGGACTAAGCCCTACCAATGGGAGAACAAATTAAGACTTTATGCGATAGCACCAATGTGATTGGTGTGCATAGACAAAAGTATAAAATATCCCTACGACATATTAGTATATCACCTCTAAGGATATCCTTATACTCTTCAAAGCAAATGTCGTGTTGTAGAGGACAAGTTGTTGTAGCCACACAGGCTGTTGAAAAGTAAGAGTGATCCTTTTAGGAGCTACATATACATAGGGATATCTACAGATGGTAGGGAGGCTCCCCTGTGACGTACTAGACTCAGGCATAGTACTTTTTCAAGTACTTCCCGTTGATAATAGGCATGGGGTGAACGTCATTTGTATCAACAAGTAGGTAGGCACCACCTTCACAAACTTGCTCTATAGCGAAGGGGCCTTCCCAAATAGGCTCAAACTTACCACTTTGGCGCTGACACGAAATGATAGGCCTACGCAAAACAAGCACTAACTCACCTACCCGGAAAGCACGGGGTATAACAAGGCGATCGTAGTGCCAGGCCATTCGGGCCTGGCATAATTTAAGGCTCTGATAAGCTTGTAAATGAAGCTCGTCTAAACCATCAAGCTCTTCCAACCTTAGTCGGGTATTATCTTCATCAGATAGATTATAACTAACTACCACACGTAGTGAGGGGAGTTTGACCTCAAGTGGGAGGACTGCTTCAACCCCAAAAGCTAAAAGATACAGGGTGGACTGAGTAGGAGTACGGTAGGTAGTCCTATAGGCCCATAATACTTTAGGTAACCTATCATGTCATTCTCTTTTATTTACAATAAGGATTTTCTTTATCAATTGCACAAGAGTTTTATTAAATGCCTCCGCCAAGCCATTGGCTTTGGGGTAGTAAATCGAAAGTTATCTGAAATTATACGGTGCGAAATACCAAAGCGATAAACAATATTATTGTGAAAGAACCGCATCACATCTTCTTATTTAATTTCCTTTAGTGGGACAGCTTCTGTCCATTTAGAGAAGTAATCAGTGGCGGCTAAAATGAACCTATTATCCTTAGAAGAAGGAGGGTATATAGGACCCACTACAACCGTGCCCCAACCCTCAAATGGCCAAGAAGATACAGTGGGGAGTAACGAATTAGGGGGTTGGTGAATCACCGTGCCAAGAATCTGGCACTAGTGGCACCTTTTAGCGTGCTCCATACAATCATGAATCATAGTCGGCCAGTAGTAGCCAAGGCGCTTAATTCTACCTTTCATTTTAGGTCCAGATTGATGGGCACCACAAAGCCCTTCATGTATCTCGCTCATGACTCTACTAGCCTCTTCTTTATTAAGGCACCTCAACCATATTTGATTAAAAGAGTGTCGATATAAGATTTCATTTACATAGGCGAATGATAGATCTCTCTTTCTAATTTGAGTGGCGAGAGATCTATCATCTGGAAGCCTACCATGCTTTAAGTATTATATGAAGGGCTCTCTCCAATCTGACTCTTTATCAATAGAAAATACTGTGAGGATCTGACCAGGAGAAGACAAGTATCCGGGGCACAGAGCTTGACGATACTGGATAATAATAGATACGGGGTTTCCAGTAAGGCAGCTAATTCTTTTGCTAACTTAGCCAAAGCATCTGCTTTTTCATTTTCAGATCTAGAAATCTTGGCCAAAGTTACTTCTGGTATAAAGTATAGGAGCTCCATTACTTTATTATAATATGACAAGAGCTTAGGCTTAAGTACTTTATAGACTCCAGCTACTTGATTGATTATCAGTTGGGAGTCACCAAAGATTTTTACCCCCGTAACATTCATCTGAATGGCCAACTCTAACCCCAAGATCAGAGCTTCGTACTCAGCTTCATTATTAGTATGAGGTTCTGATAAACTATAGGAGTACCGTAGAGAGTGACCTTCACGGGACATAAAAATCAGGCCTAATCTTACCCTAATTATAGGAGTTTCATATGGCTTTAAAGCTTTAATGGATGATGCCCCGTCAAAGTAAAACTCCTAAGTAGGGGAGTCCTGTTCATCCACACTCAAGATTAGTTCATCAGGTAGATCATCATTGAGTGGGGAATCAGTAGGGATCAGGTGATCAACCAGAAAGTCAGCTAGAGCCTGTCCTTTGACTGCCCGCTAAGGAACAAAGGTGATATCAAATTGCAGTAAGATCATAGAGCACTGTGCTAGATGACCTGAGAGGGATGGATGGGTCATTAAGTACTGAAAGGGGTTGACTCTAGAGATTAAGTTAATCTTATGTGAAAGCATATAATGCCTAAGCTTCTATACCGCGAAGATCAAGGCTAAACATTGCTTTTCCAATGTTGGGTACTTAAGCTCTGCAAGTATCAATCACCTGCTGAGGTAGTACAAGGCTTTCTCCTTGCCTTCCTCATTATCTTGAGCCAACAACGCAGCAAAAGACTCATCCAGGGCCATAGTATAAAGAATCAACGGCCTACCTAGGATCGGTGCAGCTAAAATAGGAGGGTTCATCAGATAACGCTTTATACTTTCAAAGGCCTCCTCACAATGCTCATCCCAGTGGAATCGAGCAACCTTCTTCACTAGTGAGGAGAAGGCATGACACATAACAAAGAGGTTGGAGATAAATCTCAGCAAGAAAGCAAGTCTTCCCTAAAAAGATCTCAACTGGGTGAGACTTTTAAGGGGTTTTAAGTCCACTATGGTTTTGATCATAGAAGGATCAATCTCAATGCCATGATAGCGGACTATAAACCCTAAGAACTTTCCTGCACTAACTCCAAATACGCATTTCAAAGGATTCATCTTTAAATCAAACTTACGCAGATGTTCAAAAAGGATTCGTAGATCTTGAAGGTGATCTCTACGGACTTTGCTTTTGACTACCAAATCATTCACATAGTATTCAACTTACTTGTTTATCATCTCATCGAAGATAACAGTCATTGCATGTTGATAGGTGGCCCCGGCATTTTTGAGACTGAAAGGCATCATCTTGTAACAGAATACACCTATAGGTGTTCAAAATGTAGTGAACTTCTCATCCTCGGGGTCCATCTTTATCTGATTGTAACCAGATGAATCGTCCATGAATAAAAAAATGATATGGGATGATGTTATATCCATCATAAGCTCGGGGATAGGGAGAGGAAAATCATCCTTAGGATATGCCTTGTTCAAATTACAGAAGTTAATATAGACATGAATCTATCCACTCTTCTTCCGGACTGGAATAATGTTGGAAAGCCAAGTAGGTACTTCTCTTCCATAATGAAACCAGCTTCTATAAGCTTCTTAGTTTCAGCAATCACCTGCTGTTCAATCTCTAACCTCATCCTACAAGGTGCTTGTTTAACAGGGACCGCATTAGGCTTAATGGCTAACTTATGAACTGCTACTTCTGGATTTAGACCAGGCATTTCAGTATAGTTCCAGGAAAAATAGTATCTAAACTCTGACAACAACTTGATGTATTCTTGAGCCTCTGATTCATATAGTATGGTATTATGAAAATTAGGCTTAGGATCTGACTCAGTGTCTATGTTTACCTCACATAGTTCGTCCATGGCAGAAGTGACACCATCTTCAAACTCTTGTGGAGCATCAAGTATGTTGTCTTCACCACTATCCGAGTCTTTTTTGTCGGTGAGAGAAATGATCGAATAAGAATGGAAAGTAGCACGGATATTGGCATGACTAGACTGACCCAATCCCATATAGCTTACACCCTCTACGCCTCGAGGGAAGTCAATTCGCCAAACCCGAGCTTGTTGTAGAGCTTGTTCGTCAGGTCAAGTGGAACGAACAAGGCCCCGCTCAACAAAACTCTCTACAACAGGGGAAAAGTAATGAGGGGCACTTTTGACCTCATTCTCCATAGCGGTCTCCTCTAGATCCTGGCTCACAGGACCCAGTGGTGCACCTATATTACGGGGTAAAGAGGGACACTCAGATCGTCCTGGCCAAATTATCTTATACAGGTGAGGTATAGGGTTTTCACTAGTCCATATTAGGCCATCATCACTAGTAGAGGGAGTGTCAGAGGGTCTTTGATAGGAATCCTTAACTCCTATCCCGCATATTTGATGGGGAGAAGGTTGTCCAGTAGTAGTCTGACGTCGGAAGTCCTCTTCCTCGTCTGAGCTACTGTCAACAACTAATCCACCTTCAGGTATCAAATGGCTACTAAAGGTAGGCCGTAAATCATAACCAGCAGAATTTGGAGGTGGTGAGGTGATTGGATGATGAAGGATATCGATCACTTCATCATCTGAGGAGTCGAACTCTACAGTCAAAGAATTAGTGTAAAGGTGTGGGGGAGGAGATGTCCGAGTTTCGTGGTTCCGCAGCTCACTGGTAGACCCTCTACCTCTACCTCTATCTCTACCAGGGTCTACATCACGCCTCACTTCAAACTAAAAAGGATCTCTATCAGACTGTACAGTGGAAACATCTGGCTCAATACTAACCTATGATGGACCATGTACTGGTGATTGTATAGGACCCTGCGTAGGTGACTGAGCTAGTGGAGGTTTACGAGTCTTCTGAGGTACATAGTACTCGGCGTCATCGTAAATAGAAACCTCATGCATGGAAAAAGGCTCGGTATCTCCAGGAATGGTATACTCGATATCATTCCTTATAAACTTCATACATTAGTGCAAGGTAGAGGGCACCATTCCATACTCATGGAGCCAAGGCGTTCCTAAGAGAGCCCTATATGAAGTGTCAGCCTCAAGTACATGAAACTTTGCCTCAGTTAGGAAATTTCTAAACTTCAAAGGCAGGGTGATAAACCCTAGAGCTTGTTGGTCTTGATCATTGAAGCCCTTCAACATAATCTTATCTGATGTGGGCTTCAAGTGACCTAGGGAGAGGCTCTTTAAAGTTTCATATGTTAGAATATTTAATGAAGCCCCTTGGTCAATGAGGACCCTGTTCAACTCATAATTATTGACTTCAGTAGTGACGTACAAGAGACGATTATGCTCAATAGTCCTTAAAAGGAGGTCACAACTAAAAAAGGTAATGCATGGCATCTCTTTCAAATGACATGCATCCCAATCAGAATCAGAATTGAAGAAAGCTGGATAGGACTCTGGTTCAAGCAAGGCTTTCACTATTGTCTCTCTCAAGTCAGGGGACATCATTAAAGCATCATAGATACTAAAGAGGGAAGAAATTTTCTTTAGATGAGCCAACACATTATAATCAACCTCCAACTGAGGGCCTTTCCCTTTCTCCTTAGACTGCTCTTGGGAGGAACGGATAGGATCGTCCTGTTGGATAATAATATTTTTATCTTTTGTATTTTTAGCCATCCAAGGTGGAAGGACCTTCCTTAAATGCAAATGAACTTCATGTGTTGAGTCATCCTCAACAAGAGATTCCTTTGGTTTAGTGGTGGTGGCTGGTATTTGCTCTAAGGAAAGTGACTGGAGTGGGTTCTCAGATTCGTCTTCTGAATCCATGTAACATCCACCCTCTGGAATTACAAAGATTGGTTCATCATCATACTCAGACTCCTCACCAGAATCATTATCAGAAATATGTAAAATAGTAAAAGAGGAAGTGCTAGAGTAAGTAGAAGTAGAAACAAAAGTAAAAGGTACAGAAGACCAAAAATAGCTAGAATCACCTTCTTCTATTATTTTCTCATCAAATGAAGGGAGAACAAAGTCCTTCAGCGTAAGTACTGGAAGGAACCTTGTCTTCCCCTATGAAGTTACAACATTCTTTTCATTTTCATTCATTTTTCTAATAAAAGTAAAAGAAAAAAAAGAAATGTGCTCATCTGGCACTAAAACAGTAGAAGAAAAAGGTACAAGTGCTGGTGTAGTAATTGGAGTGACAACTGTCGACTTGGCCTGGGTAGGCCTCCTCTCAACTGCCTCTAAACTCTTAACTGCACGATCAATCATCTTCTTGATCTTCTAGGAGAGTGCTAACAGTCACACTCCCTCAGAACTGTGGGGTGACCTATCACTACTATCATGTCTATAACTCTGATTGTCACTATGGCTTGAACTGAGACTGGAGACCATCTGAACTGTCTTAGTGACATTGCTCTTGGGCTACACCAAATCACCATCTTGGAGGTGTATCTGTCCGGTGGCCATCAGCCTCTCAACTCTATCCTTGAACACATAACAATCCTCTAACACATGCCCAATATATCTGTGGTTAGGATAATAGAGTGGGTGGTCTGTCTGTCCCTCCTCCTCCACTCTATTGTTATTTGGGAATGTCAAAATATTCTTCTTATTAAGGAATTTGAAGATCTTTCTCAGACTCTCCCTTTTGAAAGGGTATTCCTTATTAAGCTTCTCCTGTAGGTACTACTAACTCTCTGGAGTCCTACGGGAGGTCCTGGGCTGTACTGCTGGCTGACCAGAGGAGTATGACTGCCACTGCTGCTGCGATGCTGAACTGACTAAGAGTATCTTGCCCTTATCTGGTGGTCCCTGGGTACTGTGTACCTCCCCTCTCCTAGGTGGAGGTTCCCCTAAAAACTCCTAACGCTGAGGTTTGCGCAACCGCTGACTTTCAATTTTAGGAGAGACTGCATCAAGTATGTTGTCCTGTAAACTAGTGACCTTGGTCAACAATTTCTGAAAGGTTCGAATTGTGAAACCCTTCAGATATGGAGCAATGGGACCATCTATGTTCTTCAAAAGAATCTCAACTGCATGATGCTCTTACAGTTATGGCTCACACTATAGGTTGAGGTTTCTCCATCTGATTATATAATCCTGTAGTGGCTCTCTATGATGCTGTCTAGTGACCACTAACTCTCCTACAGCGACCCAGTGCTCTACACTAATAAATCTCTGTATGAACAGCTGCTCCAACCTGCAAAAGTCTGGACTGAGTCATTGGGGAGGTCTGCGTACCAAGAAAAGGCCACCCCCACCAAACAGGTGATAAATAATCTCAACATTAAAGCATCATTCCCCCTTATATTGTAATATATGGCCTGGTGTTGAGCCACAAGCTGCCTCGAGTTCCCAAGCCCGTCAAACACTCTAAATTTAGGAGTAATGAAACCAGGGGGTAGGGCTCCTGCTCGTACTCAACTGGGTAAGGACACCCTCTACTAACTACTTCTCCAGCCTTCTTGGAGGAGATCGCCTGCTCTACCTTTTGGGCTATCAAATCTTGGATCTAACATGCTGACAACTGAGCTGGCTGACTCTAGACAACTGGAGGTGCTGCAGGAACTGCTCTCTAGACCCTATCCACTCTCACAGGGTCTAGTGCCACTGGTGGCACTACTGGCTCATCTCTAGACATGATAGGAGTACCCACGCCCAACATTTGGGGTGTAGCCCCCAAAGCAGTCAACTGGGCAGTCATCGCTGCCATGGCCTTGGCCATCTCGGTCATTTGAGCTTGTAGGTATAGGACTGTAGCATCTATAACAACTGATCTAGGAGATCCTCCTGCCTTTGGGTCATCATCCGGGTCTCTTTACTCATCTAAGTAGCCTTGTTGTGTGATCACACAAACCCAGTGTACTGGTACATCCTCCTCTAACTCATCTCCTAGTGTGTCATCCTCTGAGAAGGCTCGGCGGAGTGCTTCTATGTAAGGACTCATAAGGGAAGTAATCCTATAGGGCTAGAAGCTAAAGTGGTCTCCACTCGATTCGGTGATCCGTCAGGAGTAGGTACCAAATCATTATCACAAGTCATCGGGATCGCCTCGAACCCGGAAGGAACTATAACATCAATCTGACCAACTGTGTCCACTGGCTGCTCTGTCTCTGCCAACGATGCTGTCTCATCTGGATGAACTAGGTTGACAGGGGTGCCCTCCTACCGATGTCTCCAAACCTATATGCTACGACAGGGCTCCGTACTGGTAACTGGCTGCTGAGGAGCAACCACTACTTAACTAATATGGGGTCGAGCAGGCTCCCGCTACTGTCTCCATCCTAGGCGACATAGGCGTCATCCTATAGCAGGAGTAACTGCCAGTGGTCTGATCACTAGAGCTGTCTCTGCTAGCTGCTGAGGTGTCTGCCCTCTTTTCCAACTATACATCTACATCGCAATCTGTCTCCTCAACTAAAAAGTAGCCTGAGAAATCTGTTGAAGTAACCTCTCCCGATTGACAGGCCCTCAACCTAACGCTAGGCGAATAATGTTTCGAATCCTCTAAGAGAGGGCTTGAACACCAGCGTCCCTGGAGACCCTAATCCAGGGCAAAGTAGTGGTAAAAGGAGGGGCCGTCGTAATGCAGGCAACGTCTTACTTGTCCCCACTGTGTGCCAGTGGAGAGAAGCGTCCTCTTTGGATCTCCTCTATCTCACGAGCTACTATCACCTCTAGGGTGGGCATAACTACAACTAGACGTGGTATCCAATGCCTAGGAGCCACTTTCCTCTTAATAAGCTCCTCGTGAGCAATCGCCTTAACCATCTGCTACCTATCTGCCTTAGATGTATCCAGACAGAGCCTCCTATTCCTATTCCTCCTGGCCCTTCTACCAAGGTCGGAGGTGGAGGAAGATGGAACATCTGAACCCACTTCCTAGGTGGCAGGGGGAACAAGGATAACTGGAAGTGTCGGGGTCTGCCCGATGATCTTAGAGTGAAAGAGCCGAGCAAAAATAGAAACCCAACCAGAAGAGGGTGAAGGCATCTCAGTCTGGGCACCCCTCTTCCTAGTGGAAGTAGGAAGGGGAACCCTAACTCGAGGTACCTCCGCTGGAACGACGGGGGCAATAATAGCAGCAGGCTACCGGTACTGAGTTGCTGGAGTAATCTATACAATGGGAGCGGTAGGCACTGGATGAATAACCGCAGGACAAATGGGTGGAACAGGAAGTGGCCTAGGCACTAGTCTCCTAGCCATAGGGCGCACTGGCTGCGCAGGAACAAGAACAAAACGAGTAGGTGCCCGGGCTATCTACTGAGAAACTGGAAGTCCGAAAGGGCGCATGGCTACACGTCCTCTCCTCTAACGAGGAGAGAATGCAACAGCCTCAGCCAGGGTGGGTCTACCAAGAGTGATGAACATTAAGTCCATAAAAGAACCAAAAGTGAACCCTCCAGCGGGTGGACTAGCGAGCAGGGACTTAGGAAGAGTCACCCGCGCGTCCGAGCCAAAGCTAAAAGTAATGAAAGGAGCAAAAGGAGCCATGGCACTGCTGCCAAGAAAAGAATATAAGAATCAAAATGAGTTAGTAAAGATTGAAATCGAAAAGAAGAAAGGATTTTATAAAGATGAAAAAAGGATGGATAAAGGACGGAATAACCTGCTACATTGGAAAGAAGTAGAGTAGGGAAGAATCTTAGCTAAGGGAAAGGAACCCTAACTAAGGAAGGATCGTAATTAAGAGTGAGACGGACCTAATCTAAGGAGTATCAATCCTGGAGTACATACAAGGAAAGATAATATATAATCCAAAGATAGAGAGAGAAATTGGTCCTATCGTGGTCGCCAGAAACCTATGGACCTCCAAAAGAGAACCGCTCGTGGGGTTTGAACGCAAAGGGTACTATCGCACCATCCCGTAGGACGAAACGATC
This sequence comes from Dendrobium nobile, assembly GCA_022539455.1. Taxonomy (NCBI): domain Eukaryota; kingdom Viridiplantae; phylum Streptophyta; class Magnoliopsida; order Asparagales; family Orchidaceae; genus Dendrobium; species Dendrobium nobile. The sequence continues at coordinate 67,152,665 of CM039721.1, read as the reverse complement.
GTAGGCATTTACACTCGACACAATTAGGTCAATCGAAGGGAAGATTAGACCGTGTATATGACTAACTATTGAGGATAGAGGCTCTCGCTGACAAACCCTGATGGGTAGTAATATATACGGCCTTATAAAAATGGGTTTCCCCATACGATACAACAGTTCGAGTGGGGTTTATTAGAAGTGGGGCCAACTTTCCCATGGGCGCAAGCCCCCGTGATTAATTACATCTCAGGCCGAAACCTGAGAAAACTCTCAATTAAGTATCATACATTATCATTTCCGAAAATGGGGTTGGCACGATGGTGTAGACTAGGAAGTCTTATCCAAAAGGGAAGAAAGGCCTCAAGTAGCTCAGTCAACATGTGTAGTTCATACCATCACTCGAAGGGTCTAGGGTAATAAGGAGAAAACTGAAGAAAATAAATCAAGCACTCATCCTGTGATATAGATAAGTAAGATTTATAGTCCCTGAAGAAAAAGGACCTACCCACTATTTACGTATACTACGAGACCAAATGTAGTAGTCTCAAATCCTAAATCTAAGTTTGGTTTAGTGTTCTACACACACTGACACCCGTGTCCTAACTAATGCAGTGCAAAGATCTGGACTTACCCCAGCCTGGATTGGGGAGCCAGCTAACAACCTAATCGATTCAAAACCATATAGTCTAGTCATTTATGAAAGATGGGTGGATAGTATAGTTCTTTGAAAATAGGACCGACATCTAGAGAGTTTTCTAATTGGTCCTAGACTTATATTGGGTAAATACTCCTAACTAATGCAATTAAACTTTTATTTAATTAGTTACTAATGCAATGCATGCTAGTTTTGGAGATCTTAAATCATGAATGCTATAGATTTTAAAAACATGCTTAATATAAAATAATTTTTAGAAAAGACTGGGCCTCCCTAGGTTCAGCGCTTCATTCTCATAGGTCAAATTATCCAGACTCTACCTGCAGGCGGGGAGGTATCTTATTAGAAGGAGAAAAAAGAATGCAACATTATGCATACGACCCCGGATGATTCTGATAGTTATCTAGATTCGTTAAATTTCTATATTATTTAAATTTAAGATTTTAAATATTGATTGCGAGTAAAACAATTTTGTAGTCCTTAAAGAGTCTAACAAATATCTAGGCTAAAATAAAACATGGCATGGAATTCGCCAAGAAACTAGAAAGAAACAGGCAATCCTAGAGGCACACAGCATAAATAAAACACGTCAATATAAATCAACTAAATGTCTAAAGGCAAACTGCCCTTATTACAACCCAGGGTATGCATAAAGTAAAGTGGCCGGGCACCACTGCCAACAACCCAAATTTCTATGCCTATGACATACGCAAATGACTTTGAGTGGGATATTGGGTCTTCAAGTCTTCAGTCTTCTTAGATTTCTTCTTCTTAGACTCCTTGGATCTCCCTTCCTTTGACTCCTTGGATCTCTCCTCCTTGGACTCCTTGGATTTGTCGTGGCTTGAATATCCAAATGAAGAGACAAATCCCCTTTGGTAAGGGGTATTGCCTTTTCTCTTTGGATATCTAAAGCCATCCAACTCGATCTTCCAAATGGAAGAAGACTCTCTCCTATAAGGATGCCTTCTTCTTTTAGAATTTGAGTTGGATAAGAATATCCTGACTTAGAGGCATTTTCATAACTCTTAACAATTTATTATAAATGTTACATCAAATGGAAAGCAGAAATTCTAAAGTCACCTGCATGGTTATCCTAATAAAATCCTAAGTTGTTTATATATAAGAAAATAAAAGTACATAACCAAGCTTGGTCATGCTCTTAATTATGAGGGCTAAGAGATCCACCTGTAGCATCTGTAGCAATTATAATTATTTTATTTAGCCCTCATTTATTTAGAGGGGCTGAGCAAGCACCTGCACAAAATAAGATTAGAGAAATTATGACATTTTATCCCCCTTTTATTTAGCTTAGCATGAGCATGGCCACCTGCAAGAAGAATAATATATATGTATAGCATTCCTAACCTAAGGGTAGATCTAACGCACATCACATCAATTCCCATAGTGCAGTAAAAGTAAGCAAACACAGCAACAGTTCATCACAGCATGTAGTGAAAACTACGAAACTCCAGGCACACAATAGAAAAGGAAACACCGGCCTAGCCTAATTCTGGAAGTGGTTCCCTCGAAAATAATTCGATGTGTGTGTAAGGTTTGTGTGGCTGGGATAGATCCTAAGACGGATAGTTAATTAAAGTTGCCTAGAGTTCAAATTTGTTGAAGGCCAAAAAAAAAAATTTAGTTAAAGTTTAAATGTTAATGAATTAGGATCCATTTTAGTTATTTTGGTTTTTTGATCACTTTTAAATGCTTATGGTAGTGATATTTGAAGTTTAATTTGCTTTAGCCAATTTTGGAAAATCCCGGCTCCTCCTAGGTACTAGGTTGAGGGGGTCCAAAAGGTCACTATGGGAAATAGGCTAGGTTTGGGGCTCATAGAAAATTAGGTAAATATTAGACTTTAAGGTGAGTAGTTAGACAGATAGTTTGCTGGATTCGGAGTTTCCTACGTGAAGTTATGAATTTTACAATTTTTCGGGCCATGGATTATAGGCTGGGGTTGACGAGAAAATTGATTTTCTAATTTAGGCTAGTCTCTAGAATCTTAATATTTTTAATAAATACTAGACCATAATTGGAGTTGAATGCAAGTGAGTTTACATAATTTAGAATTTTCTACAATTAGTTATGAATTTCTAAAGTTTGGGTATATATTGAATTATCTAATTAAGTGGTGATTTTATGGTTTTGGTCTAAATCAGCTCCAAACTGATTAGAATCACCCCCAAAGATCAGGAATGACCTGAGAAAGTGTTCCCAAGTGTTTGGAGAAAATTTGTAATTTTTAATAATTTTTAATAATTTATTAGGGGCAAAAAGGTAATTTTTAATTGATGTTAAGTTAAGGGTCAGATAAAGGTCAACCTAAGGAAACCTATTTATCTTAGGTTAAGAACTTAATTCTGAACAATTTGATCTATTATGGTTATTTTTTTGAGTTATAATGGATTTATTATAATTTTTAGAAGGTATTGGGGCCCTATTTAGCACGAAAATTAGGGTTAGTTAATTAAGGAGTCTAAAGAGACCTAAAAATTCTTAAAAAATTATAAGAGATTTAAGATGTCACTAAGTTTAAATTTTGAAGTTTTCATGTCAATCAGTGATCTTCTCTAGCTTCTAGAATTTTTCTAAGTTTGCTAGACGGATCCTTAATTATTATCCTTAGGGTGTCACTGAGTTGTAGGGATTTAAAATGAGTTCTGAACTAACCCTCAAGGTAAAAATGCTTGGAGTACACAAAATGTAGACCTCCGAAAGAGCACCACTCATGGGGTTAACGTAGGATAAAATGATCGTATGCCTTTACACTCAATACGAACAGGTCGATGGGAGGGCAGATTAGATCATGCATAAGACTAACCATTGAGGATAGTAGCTCTCGCCAACGCACCCTGATGGGTAGTAATATACACGACCTGATCAGAACGGGTCTCCTCCACCCAATGCAACAACTCGAGCGGGGTTTATTAGATGTGGGGCCAAGTTTCCCACAGGCGCAAGCCCCCGTGGTTAATTACATTCCAGGCCGGAGCCTAAAAAGACTCTCGATTAAGGATCATATATTATCCTTTCCTAAAATGGGATTGGCATAAAGGTATAGACTAAGAAGTCCTACTCAAAGGGAAGAAAGGTCCAAAGGGCTGAATCAATATACAGGATTCACACCGGCACTCAGAGGGTCTAGGGTACTATAAGAAACTAGAGAAAATAAAAGTCAGGCAATTGATACATACGTGAGAGAAAAGATGGAGGTGGCATCATCATGTGATATAGATAAGTAGGATTTATAGTCCCTGAAAGGAAGGGACCTACCCACTATTTAGGCATACTACGAGACCGAGTGTAGTAGTCTCGAATCCTAAATCTAAGTTGAGTTTAGTATTCTACGCACACTAGCACCCGTGTCCTAGCTAATGCAATGTAAAACTTGGACTTAGCCCGGCCTGGATTGAGGATCCAGCTAACCACCTAATCAATTCAAAACCATGCTATCAAGTCAATTATAAAAGATGGGTGGATGATACAGTTCTTTGCATATATGACTAACATCTAGAGAGTTTCCTGATTGGCCCTGGACTTATGTTAGGTGAAGGCCCCTAGCTAATGTAATAAAAAAATTATTTAATTAGTTACTAATGCAATGCATACTAGTTTTGAAGATCTCAAATCATGTATGTAATAGATTTTAAAAACAAGCTTAATATAAAATAATTTTTAAAAAAGACTGAACCTCCCTAGGTCTGAAACTTTATCCTCATAGGCCGGATTATCCGGACTCTACCCGCAGGTAGGGAGGTATCTTATTAGAAGGAGGGAGAGAATGCATTAATATGAATGCGACCTAGGACGATTCTATCAGTTCCCTATATTCGTTAAGTTTCTAAATTATTTAATTCTTAAAATTTTAAATGTTAGTTATGAGTAGAAAACTTTTGATGGTTCTTAGAGAGCCTAACAAATATTTAAGCTAAAATAAAATCAACATGCAAGAAAGAAACCTAGAAAAAGTAGGCAATTTTTACTGCGCAAATCAGGTAAACACATCAATATAAATCAACAAATCAACTAAATGTCCATAGGTAAACTGCACTTACTATAACCAAGGGTATGCAGAAAGTAAAGTGGCCGGGCACCACTGTCAACAACCAGAATTTCTAAGCCTATGACTGACGCAAATAACTTTGAGTGGGATATTGGCCTTCGAGTCTTCAGTCTTTTAATCTTCTTAGAATTCTTCTCCTTGGACTCAGATTTCTCCTCCTTGGACTCCTTGGATCTCTCCTCCTTAGACTCCTTGGAACTCTCCTCCTTAGACTCCTTGGATCCGTCATGGCTTGAATATCTAAACGAAAAGATAATTCCCCTCTGGAGGGGGTATTGCCTGTGTGGTTGGGGTAGCTCCTAATTTGGGTAATTAGTTAAAGTTGCCTAAGGTTATAGTTTGTTGAAGGTTAGAAAAGGATGTTTTAGTTAAAGTCCAAATATTAATAGATTATACTCCCTTTCAGTTAATTCAGTTTGTTAGTCAATTTTAAATGCTTACGGTAGTGATATTTAAAGTTCAAATTGTATTAGCCAATTTTGAAAAATCCCGAGTCCTCCTAGGTACTAGGCTGAGGGGGTCAAAAAGGTCACTATAGGAAATAGGCTAGGTTTGAGGTTTCTAACACTTTAGGTAAATATCGTTATGAATTTTCTAAGTTTCGGGTACCAAACTATCGGCTCGGGTTGACCAAAAAGTTGGCTATGAGACTTAGGTCAGTTTCTAAAATTCTAATATTTTTAATAAATACTAGACCTTAATTTGAGTTTAATTCAATTGAGTTTACCTAATTTGGAATCTTCTACAATTAGTTATGAATTTTTAAAGTTTGGGTATTTATTGAATTATCTAAATTATCTAATTAAGGGGGATTTTATTGTTTTAATCCAAATTGGAATCACCCCCAAAGATCATAAATGACCTAAGAAGGTGTTCCCAAGTGTTTTGGGAAAATTTTAGAATTTTAATAAATTTTAATAATTTATTATGGACAAAATGGTAATTTTTAATTAAGGCTAAGTTAAGGATTAGGCTGAACTTATCCTAAGGTACCCTATTTATCTCAGGTTAAGGATGTAATTCTGAATAATTCAAGTAATTATGGGTAATTTTTTAAGTTAAAATGGATTTATTGTAATTTTTAGACGTCTATTGGGCCCTATTTATTGGGTAAGTTAGGGTTGGTTAATTATGGGGTCTAAAGATCCTTAAAAAATCCTAAAACAATTTTGGGAGATTTATGATGTCACTAAGTTTAAGTTTTAAAGTTTTCATGTCAATTAGGGATCTACCCTAGCTCCTAGAATTTTTCTAAGTTCGCTAGACGGGTTCTTAATTATTATCCTTAGGATGTCACTATATTGTGAAGGTTTAAATCAAGTTCTAAACTAACCCTTAGGTTCAAAATGCAAGGAATACATAAAAGCAGTAAACACGTCATGTCCTTAGATCTAGAAGAGCTTAAACTACGTGGTGCTGTGTCCTATGCATGCAATGTACAATAAAAGAAAGAAAAGTACACTAAATGAGGTGTTTAGTGAATGATTGGAACTCAACCATTCACTACTCTACTCCCCCATTATTGCTCTTCATGTGCAAAACCTATGTTTAAAATTTCATGAATAGTGGATTTCCCGAAATTAAGGGATTTACTAATATAGATAATTTCAAAATAATCAAAATACATATATAGATAAAAATTTTTAGAAAGTAGTACAATTTAAAAAAGATTAATTTATAATAAATAACTATAGGGGAGATCCACAGACCACCCTAACGAGGTCTCAAAAAGGATTCAAAAAAATTTTTAATTTGAAAATAATTATACTAATAATTATTTAAATAATATTAAAATGCTCAAATGCTAAAGTAATGCAGAATTCTATCAATAAAGTAACAACTAATTTTTGAAACTAATTTTAAACTAAATTTTATAATTTTTTGAAAAGAACGAGAGGTTGCACGCCGAAATCCGGTTTCAGACGAAAAAGTTATGAGTTTTTAAATTTTAAAATGATTAAAATGGTATTTTTAAAATAATTTAAAAATAGTAATGTTTAAGGGAATTATTAAATGACATTAACTTAAACAAATGAAGTCTCTAAAATTTTACAATAAATTAAGATATAATAATAGTAATATCATTATTATTATTATTATTTAAAATAATTTATATAATTAAAAATAAGTACAATAGTAAAATAATAATATAATAATCAAAATAATTGAATTAATAATAATGAAAATAATCATAAAATGATACCAATGAAAATAATAATAAAACCTAAGGTACTTAAAATAATCATAGTAATAATAGTAATAATAATAATAATAATAATAATAATCGTAATAATAATGATAGTAAAAAAAGGATTTTAAATAATATTAATAAAGAAAAATAGCTTTTAAATTGAAGTAATAATAATAATATTCTCTGATTTAAACATTATTATTTTTATTAAATAAGATAAAATAATAACTTAAATAGTAATAATAAAAATAAATAATATTTTAAAATAAGGTTTTGACTATTTTTAAAATAAATTAAAATATATTGAATATTCTTAGGCAAATATAACTTTAAATCGAAGAGGATTCAATTCCAAACAATTCGGTATATTATACGTAATTTTTTGCTTAGTAAATATTTTTAAATCAATTTTTGAATTTTTTTGAATTTTAAAAGGTATTTAAAACAATTTTTAAAATAAATTTATATAAATAAAACGGCGGCTCCACGCGGCTCTCCCTGATTGGTCTCAGGTTCTGGGGCAATAATTAGTGCTGCCGCCAATCATTGTCAAATGATTACGACGGCGGTAGCGAGACTCACGCGCAAACTTAACACAGTCAGCAGAGGTCCCCGCCGTCGGATCCTCCGCCGAATCAAATGAACAGTGAAGATCAAGGCAGACGGGATCTCGTCCGACATAATGGGATACACCGTTCAGATTTCCTGCGGTATGACACAATCCAAACCGTTGATCTTAAGATCAACAGTTCAAAAATCCCGCAGCCCATGCATGCTCCCATCTGAAACCCTAAAACGAAAATCGGCTTGTTCTCTCAATCCACTCGAGGGATTTTCACAAAATTTGAAACATATGTTAAGGGGATGAACAGAAATCATGGGGATGCGTTGGATCGGCCTATAAAGCACTTTACGAAAAGCTATTTAACCCGAAGCTATGTGAACTATTCTAAGGGATTTCGAGAGATTTTACCATCCGATCTTCAAATTCTCGACACGGTTGATCTTGTAGATTGTCCTCGTACAAGTTCCTAGTTGATCCCGAGCCTCGATTCTCCTTCGATCGTCGTGTAGGAGCTTTGGGAGGAAAATATACTCGGCTCGCCAGAGATCTCGCCAGCGGCAGCCTTGACCGACGGGGCTCGACTTGGAAAGGGTGGGGGAAGGTGAGGGGAGCTCGTACACAAAAAATCTTTGCCTGGGAGATCTTGGAGAGAGAGCTAGAGCAAAAGGTCCCCTCATTAGACCTAATTTTTGCTATTTAAAGGGCAAGGGCTCAAGATCTACGGCCAAGATTAGATCTCTAAGCAATTAGGAGGGAAATTAACTCCAATTAGCTGTGGTTTGGATTTCAAATCCAAAGGGAGGAGTTAAAGGCACTAATTAGGCTTAAATGGGCCTTAATGGGTCAATTTTGACCCATTAAGACTTGGGTTGACCAAGTCAAAGGTTGACTTGGTCAACCTAGTCCATTTGGGCCTAGGGAAGTAGGGGATTGGGCCAAGCCAAGGTTTGAATGGATAAGGACCTTATTTGGGCTCAAAAGGGCCTAATGGGTCCAAATGGGTCAACCTATATTGACTTGGTCAACTGGGTTGACCCAGGGCCCCAGTCTGAGCCCAACGGGCTGGGTCTGACCCACTAAGTCCAGTCGAGGGAAGAGATCGAGCCAAGAAGCTTTGAAATTGATTTAAGATCAATCAGGAGTCAGGGTTAAATTGGGTCAACCCTGGTTGACCTGATCAACCAGGTTGACCCAAGACCTGGACCTGGGCTCAACAGGCTTGGCTTGACTCCCTGGACCCATTGGGATGGGTCCTGGGGTCTAGCCTGGTCAAACTTGACCAGTCAACTTCTTGACCCAGTCTGGAGCGAAAAGCAGGTCAACAAATGAACCCCGGTTAGGAACGATGAATAACTAGTGAACCGCTCGTGTTGGCATTGACAGAATGTGATAAAGAAAGTGAAGTAAATAGTACAAGTGAAAAGGAGTACTAAAAGGGTGGAAGAAAGCAGGAAACTCTTCACTTGGCCTTCCCCTATAGTAAGGGTAGAGCCTAGGAGAGAGTGAAAAACAGTAGTGCACAAATAAGGTGTCACAAAAATAGTGAATCAGTAGTAGGATCTTCTCCTGGCCTTACCCATCAATAAGGGTAGAGCCAAGGAAAGAACTAAAGTAAATATCACCACTAGGGTGAAAAAGAGGTAAAGGGATTCTCCCCTAACCGTACCCTATATTGAGGGTAGAGCCAAAGGGAGAACTGAGAGTAAAGGTCACCACGATGGTGAAAAAATAAGGGGGGGTTCTCCCCTAGCCTTACCCTGTAGTAGGGAAAGAGCCAAGGGAAGAACCAAATATAAAGTAGTAAAAGTAGACCGACTATCTGCCTGACCGTATCGAAACAGCAGAATAGAAGGTGAAGGGGACCCGTCTCCTCCTGCTCATCTCAAAATAGTGGATTGGTGTAACTCAATATTTGTCTGACCAAATTTAAACAGTAAATAGAGGAGTCACAAAATCTGGTGCCTGCCTGATCACAAAAGGACACTCAAGGAAAAAGATGGCGAGGAGTACCTGGCAGGTGCTCTGTTAGACCCTCTCTACTAGGTAAGTAAAACCAGTTACCTGCCTGACCATATCAAAACAGAAGGGTAGAAGGTGAAAAGATCCCGTCTCCTACTGCTCATCTCAGAACAGTGGATTGGGGTGACTCGATACTTCTGCCTGATCTCAGCAAAAGTAAAGAAGACACTAAATGGAAGCCTGCCTATTCTTTAACAAAACATCTGAAGTAAAGAGGAGTTGATGAAGGCCCCCCAGGGACTCTGTCAGACACGCTCAACTAGGTAAGTAAAACCAACTACTAGTCTTACCGTATCTGAACAGCAAGGTAGAAGGTGAAAAGGATCCCGCTCCTCCTGCTCCTTTCGGAATAGTGGATTGGGGTGACTCACTACTTCTGCCTGACCTCAGTAAAAAGCTCATCAGCCACGAAAGTGGAAGCCTGCTTAGTCTTTAACAGGACATCCAGGGTAAAGGAGTGTTGAGGACTGCCTCCCAGGAACTCTATCGGGCTCGCTCAACGGGTAAGTAAAACCAACTACCAGTCTGACCGTATCTGGACAATGGAGTATAAGGTGAAAGGATCCTCTCCTCCTGCTCCTTTCGGAATAGTGGATTGGGATGACTCACTACTTCTGTCTGACCTCAGCAAGAAGCTCATGAGCGACGAAAATAAAAGCCTGCTTAGTCTTTAACAAGACATCCGAAGTAAAGAGGGGCGCTAAGGAACACCTTCCAAGTGCTCTGGTAAGGCTTCTCTTTAACCGGTAAGTAAAACCAACTACCAGTCTGACCGTATCTGGACAGCGGGGTAGAAGGTGAAAAGGGTCCCGCTTCTCCTGCTCCTTTCAGAATAGTGGATTAGGGTGACTCACTACTTCTGCCTGACCTCAGCAAGAAACTCATGAGCCATAAAATGGAAGTCTGCTTAATCCTTAACAGGACATCTAGAGTAAAGAGGGGTGGTAAGGAACACCTTCCAGGTGCTCTGGCAAGGCTTCTCTTTAACCAGGTAAGCTTCAACATCTGCTCGACCTGCTCGACCTTGCAAATGAGGAAGGGCTCAATACCCACTCAGTCATTTCAACAGAGTGAATAAAGAGTCAGGATCTGATGACTGCCTGATCACAACAGGATAATCAGAAGAAGAAAGGAATTGTGAGGAGTACCTTCCAAGGGCTCTGTTAGGCTCTCTCAACCAAACAAGTAAGACCAACTACCTATCTATTCATTTCAAACAGTAGGATAGGATGTAAAAGTCACCTCAACATTAGTCTGGCATGAATCTCTGTAGGAATGTGAGGGAGAAAGGAGTAGGTAAATGGGATAATTTTAAGGGTAGAGCCACCTAGGGACCCCTTCTAACGCTTTGGTAACCACATGATAGAGGACAAATCGTCGTGGCCATGAGTATCCAAATGCTGTCAGGATCTCCTAAGGAACCCTAACTCTATATAAAAGGGAAGGAGACATCAAAATGATGTCTCTGAACCAAAGCTGGAAGAGACATACTGTGATGCCCCAGAATCAAATAGTGAAAGGATTCGTCTGACATTCTGATCGAACTCCATTCCAGTTGCCTTGCTCGGACCTGAAAATTTTAACCACATATAATGAGCTTACAAAGCCCAGCAGGTCACCAAAGCCTACAACTGAAATCAAAGCACGGCAATGCTATCAATATGCAGGCCAAAGTAAATCAAGTCAATCAATGGTCAATGAGTCTATGCAATGCGAAAATCCAGAGTCAATGAAATCAAGTCTGTACAGTGGAAATCAAATCAATAGTCAATGCAGTACGAAAATCAATAATCAATAATCACAGCGGTAAAAACATCGATAAATCAATACGCCACAGTAATCAAATCAGTAAGTGATTGGAAGCCAATATCTATCCATCGTAGCAGTGTCTATCAATCAATACTATCAGTTTAATCAATCGTGTCGTCTAGTCAATTCGTTGTATCTATATCATCTATCAAATCAGTCAATACTCTTGCAAATCAGTCAATCCAATTATTCAATACGATTTACTCGATGTCAATATACAATATTCAATGACACTACGGCAGATTCAATAATGACGACGTACGATGCTATAGTAGAGAAATCATCTCAATCAATAGAGCACTTTCCAGTCAATTATATCAATCGGCTCAAATCCTAATAAACAACCAAATCAATACGGCGAAAGATCAATTGAAATCAAATCAATACAATGAAATCATCAGGTCAATAGAAATCAATACAATCAGCTCCATAAAGAAATCTATCCTACGATAAATCAAATCCATACGGCAATAATCCATTCAATCAATCAATCGATAATCGGCACAACGAATCAATGTATCAGTATATCAATAACCTATCAGGATCTGTCGTATAAATAGTATCCATATGTCAATATCATATCTATATCAATGTCGATATCGGTATCTATCAATCGATACAATCTATATCAATATCAGTGTCAATATCTATGAATCAATACGCAGAATCCATATCAATGTCGGTGCCAGTATCTATGAATCAATCAAGTCGATAATATCAATCGAAAAAGCAATACGATAAATTAATAAAATCAATAAATCTGTCAAATCAATCAATCAATCAAATCCAGTCTATACTATCAAGTCGATCAAATCAATCGGAAAAGCAATACGATAAATCTATAGTAGCAAGTCAAATCAATGCAGAATCAATGGTATCAATGAATCTATAAATCTATGCCGTCCATATCCTTATCAATGTCAATAATCAATAATAAATAGTATCAATGCTCAATGATCAATCAATGAAATCAATGAATCCGTACGATAAGAAATCAATTCGATAAATCCATCAAATCAATAAATCAATCAGAAATCAATAAATCAATGCATATCAGGAAATCCATACGATGCAAGATCATATAATTCCATACAATGGTCTTACTCGACAAGCACAAACACTAGCTATGATCAACCAGGTTAAACTGGCTATTATCAATAGTGCTGTTGTAGAATCCATATTGCTGTTGTAGATATCCGCACGTTGGTTTCTATCAAGAAGAGTCGTCACTCTTTTTGCCCGTCGGCCGCCCGTCGGCATATAAAACTCCTTATAACTCCCATCAATAGTGCTGTTGTAGAAATCCATAATCAATATTTAAAGGAAAGCCCGTCGGCCCACCATCCTGTACAGGTCAAGTCTATCTCCAACCAATGTTCAACCAGGTTCCCACTTGTCTTTCAGTAACAATCAATCAATTCAATCAATATTTAATGCAATAATTGATGCAATAAGCAATATTAAAGAAATCTAGAACAATCATATCAATAGTCATACACATATCAATTCAATCTATCAATTTCGGGAAAATCAGAAATCGTACGAAAATCGGGCAGAGTAATGGCAGTCGGTCAAATTTACACAAAAATCCTGCAAAAAGGCACAAATTCCAAATCTCTCCAAATTACAGTAGAATATCTATGACATCAATACAAGACTATTGTCCTATAGAAACCAAATCAAATCACGTCCTGATATTTTTCTATTCGATTAAAATCGCGTAGAATCAATTCCGACCGGTAAAATCGTCGCAGAATATAGTCAAATCGTGTACAATAATCATATCTATAATATACTAAAAGTTGTGCGGTGAAAGTTGTGCCAAATCAAAATCACGTCAAAAGTTCGATTACGAAAACACAAAACAGATCACAACTCGGTCAAAACACAATATCTTTGAAAACAGAAATAGGATTCGGAGTCCTTACCACGAGATCTACACTTTCTCCAACAACGGCGTCGGACGAAAAGCGCTCCGCGGCCTCCAAAACCAGGTTTTCCTCTTTTTCCCTTTCTCTTTCTCTCTCTAAAATCAGATATTTTGATTTTAAAATGATTTTCTCTCTCCTCAAAACGAGCTGATTTTCTTATATCATTAAGCTGATCGGCCCGGCCAATCGCCAAATCGTCCCGGGACGATCAGACCAAAATGGATCGTCCTGGACGGTTCCCAGAACTTGTTTCAGGCCGATATTTTCTACAGTGCAGATCGGCCTGGACGATCTCACTATCGTCCTAGACGATCCTGGGAGGAAAATCCAAATCAGAGAGGAACAGTAAGGGAATGAGGTCTCACACATATCCTCAGTAGAGTGTGCAAAATGCTAATCTCATTCCAAATGAGTAAAAAGAATTAAAGTAACGAGGGGGCACCTCTGCTATGAAAAATAGGCCTAAGGCTAGTAAAAACAACCATCAAGGAAGCTACAGTGGTAAACCCATACTAACTGATGGGGATCCTGTAAGAAGTAGAAACAATATCAAAACATCCAAAGGACCTCTCCAGCAGCTAGGAGTCAAGTCTCAATAGGAAAGAAAGTGGTAAGAGGCACGGAAGAGCTGACTTTCTACTATAAAATCAAAGTTCAAGGAAAAGGTGATGATGGCACCTAAGGCACGACGCCCCATATCACCAAGTAAGAGGAAAAGAACCAAAGTAGCGAGGGAGCACTCTCGCCACTAAGGACAACAACTCTGAACAGGAAAAATCTCACAACGGTAATACCCACAACTAGTGGGACCCTGTGGGAAGTAAAAGTGACCTCAATACATTCATAGGACTAATCTTGGCAACTGAGCCTAGTGTATGAATGGTAGGACAGGTCACGAAAAGGATCAAGAGAACTGATCTTCTGCTAAAAAATCCAAGTTCTCAAAGCAGTGATGTTAACATCTAAGATAGGATATACTACATCAAACCTAGGAAGACAACTCTAGGTAGTACGGGGACACACTCACTACCTAAGGATAATAATCATGAATAAGATTGAATAATCATCGAAAGGGTCACAGTGGTAACACCTATCGTAATCTGGTAGGACCTTGTGGGGAGTAAAAGCAACCAAATAATATTCATAGGGCTACTCTAGCAACTAAGAGTAGAGCATGAATGATGAAGTAGGTTGGTGAAAGAAACCAAGGAATGGATCTTCTACTAGAAAATTAAGACTCCCTAGAATGTGATGTGTACATCTAAGACAAGATGTCCTACATCATAACCAAGAAATAACTCTGAGGTGACATGAGAATACACCTGACACCTAATATAGCAATCATGAGTGAAATCCATGATCATCAGAAGGTCACAGTGGTAACACCTACCCTAATCAGGTAGAACCCTGTGCGAAGTGAAAGTAACACTACCACATTCATAGGACCACTCTGGCAGCTCAGAGCAGTGCATGAATGGGAGAGTAGGCTGCCAAAAGAGGGCATAAGGGGATTGATCTTTCCTTAGAAAGACCCAAGCCCACAATGTAGTGATGTTGACATCTAGGATATGATGTATCACATCACTAGCAAAGAAATATATTCATAATCATAGATATTTACGACCAACTTAGTGTTGACTCAACCTTGAAAAGCTCATCAAAGTGCTTCAAGGGAGAAGAAAGAGGAATTTTGGGAAATTTATGTCCTTAGATAGTTTTACCGGGTTCCTCCTGTGATAAGGGCAATCAATTTTGCTCTACTAAGAGCTTCCCTCTTTTTATTACATGTATATTCTTTTTTCAAGAGAGGGAAAAGTGAATGGTCTTGATATCCCAGACCATGTTCGCCACATGAACAAAATTGGGGAAAGAGATCTAACAGGATCTTATAAGAAAGTAAACAATTGGTTTTGATAACCCAGACCACATTCAACTCATGAGAATGAACTGGGAAGCACAATCATAGTGAAATTGATGTATAATAAAAATCAAAATCAGGATAGAGGATCAACATTACCACATCTGACTAGCATAGGATGGTATGGACCCAGTATCCTACCTCCAAAAGAGTCTAAACTTATGACTCTGACATCCCTGATCACATTCAACTCATATGAATGGACTAGGGGCTACATCTATCAGATCGGGATTTATAGGAAGAAGAAACTCAGATAGGGATACCTGACTATCATAGGAGGGTGTGGACCCAGTATCACCTTTTAAAACTATACTTGAATTATTAATTTTGATATCTGAGACCACACTTGGGGTGGCAAGTGAAACTTGGGGACTAAGCCCTACAAAGGAGAGAACAAATAAAAATTCTATGCGATAGCATCAATGTGATTGGTGCGCACAGACAATGTAGAAAACATCCCTACGATGTATTAGTGTATCACCTTTTAAGGATAACCTTATACTCTTCAAAGCAAATGTCGTGTGATAGAGGATAAATCATCGTGGCCGCACAGACTGCTAAAAAGTAAGAGGGATTCTTTTAGGAGCTATATATACAAAAGGATATCTACAGGCGATAGGGAGGCTCCCTTGTGAAGTACTAGACTCAGACATAGTACTTTTTCAAGTAATGTCCATTGATGACAGGCATTGGGTGAACGCCGTTTTCATCAACATGCAGGTAGCCACCACCTTCATAAACTTGCTCTACAACGAAGGGCCTTCCCAAATAGGCTAAAACGTACCACCTCGATGATAATGCAAAATGATAGGCTTACGCAATATAAGAACTAACTCACCTACTCGGAAAATATGGGGTCTAACAAGGCGATCGTAGTGCCAGGCCATTCGGGCCTAGCATAGCTTAAGGAACTCATAAGCTCGTAAATGAAGCTCATCTAAACTATCAAGCTCTTTTAACCTTAGTCGGGCATTATCTTCATCAGATAGATTATAGCTAACTGCCACACGTAGTGAGGGGAGCTCGACCTCAAGTAGGAGGACTGCTTCAATCCCAAAAGCTAAAGCATATGGGGTGGACTGAGAAAGAGTACGGTATGTAGTTTTATAGGCCCATAATTCTTCAGGAAACCTATCATGCCATTCACTTTTGTTTGCAATAAGGATTTTCCTTATCAGTTGCACAAGAGTCTTATTAAATATCTCTGTCAAGACATTGGCTTTAGGGTAGTAAATCGAAGAGTATCGCCAATTAATGTTATGACGGTAGGCAAATACTGAAATTTTGGTGCTTCTAAAGGATGGGTCCTTATCAGAGATTATACGGTGTGGAACACCAAAGCGATAAATTATGTTATCGCGAAAGAAATGCATCACATCTTCTGATTTAACTTTCTTAAGTGGGACACCTTCTACCCACTTAGAGAAGTAATTAGTAGCGGCTAAATTAAACCTATGACCATTAAAATAAGGAGGGTCTATAGGACCCACTACATCCGTACCCCAGCCCTCAAATGGCCAAGATGATATAGTAGGGTGAAACGGATTAAGGGGTTGGTGAATCACCGTGCCGTGAATCTAGTACTGGTGGCATCTTTTAGCATGCTCCATACAATCGTGGATCATAGTCAGCCAGTAATAGCTAAGGCGTTTAATTCTTCCTTTCATTTTTGGTCCGGATTGATGGGCACCATAAAGCCCTTCATGTATCTCGCTCATGACTCTACTAGCCTCTTCTTTATTGAGGAATCTCAACCACATTTGGTTAAAAGAGCCTCGATACAAGGTTTCATTTACATAGGCGAATGATAGAGCTCTCTTTCTAATTTGAGCGGTGAGAGATCTATCATCTAGCATCCTACCATGCTTTAAGTATTCTATGAAGGGCTCTCTCCAATCTGACTCCTCATCAACAGTAAACGTTGTGAGGGTCTGATCGGGAGAAGACAAGTCTGTGGGGCACAGGGCTTAATGATTCTGGACAATAATAGATACAGGGTTTCCAGTAGTGTTAGCTAATTCTTTTGTTAACTTGGCCAAGGCATCTACCTTTCCATTTTCAGATCTAGGGATTTTGTCCAAAGTTACTTCCCAAATAGGCTCAAACTATGGTTCAGGTGTCACACTCCAATATTCACCACGTGGGACTTGTGTTCTTCACTTCCTTTCCACAATAGTAGTGAGATGCTCTCTTAGTGGAGTTCTTCTAGCCTGGATCACCAAAGGCCGTCGGAACTTCATTTTCTTCAGCCCCTTCTCCTTTACAGTCTTCAAGACCTTATAAATACGGGCTGATAGTGTTTCAGGCCCCATCTTCTTCTGAGGAGATTGGGCTTCAAGTTTTTGTTCATAGAAAAACCTCTTCAGATTATCATATAAGATATTTTTTCACTCACTTTAAGTCGGTGAACTTGTTTTAGGTGGAAACATTGGCTTCATGTTCTAGAGCAGGCAAATTTGATGGGTGGACAAGCACTAGTTGTTGCTAAGCTCGGAACTCAGTATTCATCTTTATTTTGTATCTCCTTGTTAGCTTTTCTCTATATGAGGAAGCTTCAACAATGCTCTCCCCGCATGTAGGTAATCCAGTTGGCAAATTAGTGGCCCTAGCGGGTACCAGTAAGAATTTTCCACCAGTCATAATCGTCTTAGTGGCTGGGACTTCAGGCTGTAATAGCCTATCAAACACAGGATTCCTCTTGCGAGGTTTTTTAATAGTAATAATAGTTTGTGATGTTGGCAGATGTATCTGACGCGTAGGAACTCCAGTAGCGGGTCACTACGCTGGCAGATAAGCACAACAAGTAGGAGCTCCAGCATGTTGGAGTCTACTTATAGACTTTTTAGTATTCACGCCATTCACAGGAATGGTGACAGTCCTTGCAACAACTGTAGGGAAATTGAGACTACGAAACTAGATGGTAGCCCTAGCATTTTCAATTTCAATAATAGCATTTTCTAGTTAGATCATGGCATCTTGTCCCACTTGGATAGTCATTAAAGTATTCTGGAGATCCATCTGCAAGAATGAAAGGTAAGGATTAGTAATCAAAATCTGATACATCACCCCACATATTTAAAATCCAGAGATTTGCTCAGAATAAAAAAATAAAAGTAGATTATTATTAGCAAATAATTAAAATAAAATTAATTTAAAATCCTGCTAAATGTGTTATCTTAATGAATTGGTTGAACGATCATATTTTAAAAAGAATTTTAGAATTTTTCCCATATCGATATAGTTATTGCTATAGCTCTACGATGACTAGCCAAAGAAGAAAAGAAAAAACAATTCTCAGTGGAGTCGCCAGAAATCTATGGCTTCAAAAATTTGGCCCCGGCTTCACCCACCGCTCTCTTCGGGGGAAATTTAACGGATTTAAGTTATGGGTAAATTTTGGGAAGGCATATGGGTTTATAGATATTACCCTACCCATAGATTTTTCCCTCATTTTGCAAGGACTTTATGATCTGAGTTTTGGTTTTTTATAGGCGTAAGTTCTATAGTGAATTACCTCTATCAATCTCAAGAAAGAACATTTGATTAAGGTTAGTCATCAATCAGATACGTAGGGATACATGTATCTGGCATATAGTAGCAGCATGGGCTTGGAATTAGAAATTTTAAAATTTGATATTTAAAATTATAAAATTCACCAACTTACACTTAAAGAGGATGATGAGGAAATGGATGATGGACCTGATCAAGATCCCATGGTTCCATCTTCATGAGTCATCGTGGTCCCTAGTCTACTTAGTCAGAGGAGATAGTCGACCTAACCTGATAAAAGGATCCTTGTCGGTAGACATGGATTGCTTCGTCTAAGGGGACCTTATAGACTGGGGTGAATGTTTGTCTAAGGGGACTAATTTGAATCAACCTTAGCTAACAGAGGGCTTTATACCCTATCAATTATATCCTATTGATTTATAACTCAAGGATTTGATGCCATTGAGGAACATATTGTCTCTGGCCGTAATCATAATTTAGTGGTGCCATTTGAAAACAAAACCACTCAGTTCAGAGGGCCCTAAATCATAACTGTTTATTCTGTAGTGCCATTTGGTGGCAAAACTATTGGTTAGAGGATATGTATCATGTCCTTACTAGCAATAGATTATTTGACAATGAATCCTAGTAATATTTTTAACTAGGCATTAGCTCTATGTGAGCTGAGAATGGATAGATTTTTCTTTAAGTGATTGAATGGTTGAATTTAATTTTAAATATATTTGGATTTTAGTATTTTTAGAAATTTTTGAATTTTGTGGGTATTTGGGACGGCATTTGAAAATATTAGAATTAACCCCTCTGATTGAGATTTTTGTTCAACGCAACGATCATCGGGGTAATGGGGTCATTTTTATTTTTGTATTTTATGGGAACTTGAACTTTATGAAAGTGAGGAGACCTTTGAAATGGTTGGAGTTAACCCCTTCAATTGAGATCTACATTCAATATGACCATTATCGAGGTATTTACGGGGTTATTGTATTTTGTTAGTTGGACTTCTTCGACTCTCCCAACTTGTCGATAAAGGATCAAGTCCATAGGCTTCATGTTTTTTTTATGAATTTTTTTTTTTCATAGATATTGAAGACCTTATATGAATATAAAATAAATATTTTGGTCTACATCTTGACTGGATAATTGTTTGATAATTTGAGCCGTGTCGACTTCTATTTATTCATATAGAAGGATCAAGCTCGAACTATGTTTATTTATTAACCAGTGCAGCATCCTTAAACGTCATGTGTGTACCCATAACACGCTCATTGGGGCTCATACAAGTGTTTGGGGGTATTTTATTATTATTTGTAGATAGTTGCATTCACATGATGTCTTTGTTCTTGGTCATTTCTTTGCATACAAATCTTCTAGCGCCAACCACGGGCATTAGTATTTGTTGTAGCTATTCATCTTTTTTATTTGTGGTTGACATACCTGGTGTATAATGAATCTTCTACAACAACTAGAAGAGGTTTGTAGTCATTTGACATTTTGTTCGTAGATGACTATTGACTTCATTTTTGTATGAGGTCACTTGGATCAATCCTGACCCTAGATCAAACTAGCCTCCAAACCACTCTAGACTATATGATTCTCCTAGAATTCAGACCCTAGGATCTATTATAGACCCTAAGATTCCTCCAGATTAATCTAGACCTCAGGATCCATCTAGTTCGTAGGATTCTTCCAGAAAAATCCAATCCTTAATATCTATTTAAATCTTAAGATCTTTCTAGACTCTAGACTCTAGACTCTAGGATCCTCCTAGACTTCAAACCATACGATCTTCTTAAGCCTTAGGATCTACCTAGACCTTAAATCAATCCAAACCATAGGATCTACCTAAGCCATAGATCAATCCTGACCATAGGATCAATTTAGATCTTAGATCAATCCAGACTTCAAATCAGTCCTGACCACAAGCCAATCTAGATCTCACTTCAATTCAAGCCTCGATCAAAATCCAGACTTCAATCCAGTTCAAAATTTAAACTCTAGTTCAAACCTTGATCCTGCCTCTGATCCAAATTCAATCCTATCCAATCATTCATAATCATACCATATGATTATAAGTGATGAGGATAATTCAAATTCAAGCAATCAAATAAAAATTTTAGATCAAACCCATAAATTCAAACCAAAATTCAAGGGTAAAAGGCTAAATCCTGAAAGCCTTTTTCATTAAATTTTCAAACACTTCAAAACCCAGTCAAA
Source organism: Dendrobium nobile (assembly GCA_022539455.1). Lineage (NCBI taxonomy): Eukaryota > Viridiplantae > Streptophyta > Magnoliopsida > Asparagales > Orchidaceae > Dendrobium > Dendrobium nobile. The sequence goes on along the minus strand of CM039721.1, from coordinate 67,131,805 downwards.
TGACCTATGAGTTAGAATCTATCAATCACATATTGATAGGACATTTCTCTAGAGGAAACCCTCCAAATTTGAGCCCATTCTGAGGTTTCTAACCCCAAAAATTTAATTGAAACTCAAAGGCTGTAAAGCCTTCAAATATTTATGGCATATTCCATTGGACCTGCCACCCAGAGGATCCCTACCTTGGAGCCTTCTCCAAACCCTCTATTCACATCCATAACCTTAATCTTGACCTGGTGAGCATCAAACTGTATTTTGGTGGACCCATTTTGACCCCTAGTTAACTAGGGGTCAAAATGACCAAAATGTCCCTTAAGGGCAATTTTGGAGTTTTCATAAACTTCAATATAGCCTCTTAAAATCAAATCCAAGAACCTCTTCCGATGCATCTTAATCACCGTTAGGAGTGCAATGGACCCAAGCCCAGACCCTGGTCGAGTCTAGTTGACCAGGTCAGCATATTTTGACCAAAATACCCTTTAGGGTCTAAACAATCATTTTGACTGAATTGATCTTCGTGACCTTTGAAACCACCTCCAACAAACTTCAAATATCATTTCAAACCTATCAAGTTCAAACCCACATCTTAGGTCAACTTGGTTGACCAAGTCAACCTATGTTGACCAAAGTACCCCTTAAGGTCTTAAATGGGTTATCCCAACCTATTTAACATATCAAACCTCTTTCAAGCTTCAAATCAACTCCAAACCATGGCTCAATCATGTCTTAACTATTGACAAATCAAACTCAAATCAAACTGACTAAGTCAACATTTTGAATTTGGTCAAACTTGTATGTTTAGATCAAAATCACCACATGTATTTGATCAAATCCCTATCAAGCTTTCAAATCATTTTTTTAATGCCTTGAATCTTGCCAAATACACCATGAACCAAGTCACGGTCATTTTGACAAAGTTAACACCTTTAGACTTGGTCAAACTAGCTCAAACTCCCTTCCATGCCTTCAAACCTCAAATCATAATCATCAAACCTCTCCAAATTCAATTCACTAACTCAAGCCACCTCATCATCCCCATTGATTGGTTGACTGGTCAATCCAATCAATAAAGTCTACAAAGAGCTTTCAAGTGATCAAACCCCTTCTAAACCTCAAGTATATCCTTTTCGAGCTTAGGGACTTGCTTAGTCAGCAAGTGAGCACCCCTCGTAGGCCACCTCAACAGTCCAAGCAGCTTTGGACTGATCAAACAGTCAAATCAAGGGTTTAGAGGGATCAAACTTTATCAAATGACCCCTTAAAGTTAACCATCTTTAATCTAAATCATCCCAGCAGCTCTAATAGACTCTAGAACCTTCCTTGAGCTATTCTTAACCCTTGGATCAGGATCAAGTGGCCTTGATCTAATCCATGTTCTCAAAAAGACATAAGAGGCCTTTCCACCTCATAAGTCCTTGTGTCCTTTGATGATCCTGCTCCCAACTACTCCCAGGGCAGGTGGCAACATCCTGGCTAGTCTCCAAATTAATCAAGACCCTCCATTCAATCCAGGGTTATTTGAATTAGGGTAAAGACTCAAAATGAGTCTCATTCTCCCCTTGGCATTATCTCTCCATTCAAGCCCTCCTAGAGTTCAAACTCATTTCTTTTGAGCATTCCAAACCTCCATCCATATATTTCCAGTTCAATCCGGTTGGTCAAAGCTCGTCGGCGACCAGATTCCGGTAACCTTAAGCCAACATCCGTCCAAGCTGATTGCGGCTAATCCAGGAGCTTTAAAGTTGTGGTGTCTCCATAAATATTAAGCGTGGACAAACAGCAAATTCTGAGAGTCCAAGAACGTCTTAATCCATTGAGTGGATTAGGTATAAACCTAAACCCTAGGCTAGAACACTTAACTTTAAATAACTTTTTATTAAGCGCTTTTCAAATTAATCAAACACATCCCCATGAAATATGTTCTTGTTTCTATCCTAGGTTTAAAATTTCAAGTAAATTGATCAAGCCGATCTCAAAAACGAGCTATTTTTGTGTTTAGGGCGTCGATTTCGGTTAGTCTGTAAGTGTACAAAATCTCAGCCGTTGAGATTTTGATCAACTGCTGAGATCTTGTCTTTCCGCACTTTTATCAAATAGTGGAGATCGGACGAACGATATAATACGCTGACGTGGATATAATACACTCACATAGATATAATATGCTGATGCGGATGTGTAAATCGCGTCTGTAGTTTAATTATTACGCGAAGATTGCCGGCGGGCAATCATTACAGCGGTTTTAATTCGCAAACCAGAAGCTGCCGCGTGTTAGCTCCGCCGCCGTCGTGCCGCCGTTTCATATAATTGATTTAAAATTGATTTAAAATTGTTTTAAAATTAGATTTAAACCTAGAAAACTTCAAAAAAAATATTAAAATTTAAATATTTTTCATAAAATTAAGTATTATATGTCAATTTGTTCAGATTATTAAGCTCTTTAATTAAAAATTAAAACTAATTTAAAATATTTAATATATATTTTAAATAATTTTATAACATTTAATTTCAAATATTTAATAATGTTTAATTAAATTTTATATTAACTATTTTCAAAATTTATTTTAAAATATTCTTTTAAATAATTAGAGATTAATTTTAAGATAATTTAGTTTTAAGTTGAGATTATTTTTAAATATTTTTGTATATTTTAAATAATCTCTTTTCTTTAAGAGTTCAAATTAATATTAAGTTAAATATTGATTTGAACAAAAATTTTCAAAAAAAAATCAGAAAACTATATTTAAAAATATCTTAATATTATTAAAGTATTTTCAAAACTACTTTGAAATTTTTTTAAATAATATTTTGATATTTTTTTATATATAAAAATTAAGCTGATTTCAAAAATTAAAATTTAATTTTAAAATTATGTATTCATTTAATTTTGAAAGCACTTGAGAGATCTATTGAAACTTTAAGCATAGATTGAGATATTTGAATGGAATTGATGGGGGATGATTAGTGAACAATCGCATTTTGATTTAGGACTACACACATGTACTTAGCCTAGGCTCTCCTACATTTAGGAGTTGATTGTTATTATGTGTGTTTATTTCATGCTTGGTCAAGGGTTAGAAACTTTGATTCAAACCTATTTAACTTAGGGACATCATTAAGGATAATAATTAAGAACATGTCTAGAAAACTTTAAAAAATTCTAAAAATTAGAATATATATCCTTTTAACTTGAAACTTTGACCACTTAAACTTAGTTACACATACAACATTAGGAAAAGGTCTCACTAATTTTTGAAACTAATAAGCCTTTTAATTAATTCTCTTAAGCTTAAACCCTTAATTAAGATTTAAAACTTCTAAAAATTTAATGAATCAAATTTAAATCCAAAAAATACAAATAATATCTCAAACTGACCAAAATTCAAACCTTAATTAATAAAAAATAAAATCCATTTGATTTGACAGCAAACCTAAACTTAATTTAATTTTAATAAAAATTTAATATTTAATTAATTAAAAATTCTAAAACACTTGGGAATCTCTCCTTAGGTCATTCCTGACCTTTGGAGTTGATTTCAAGAAATTTGGAGTTCATTTAGACTCAAATCATTAAAACCCTCTTAATTGAACCAATTTTAAAAATTCAAATAATTGTCAAACTTCAAACCTTCAAAACTAATTGTAAAAAAAATCCAAATCCAGTAAACTTAGTGTCTAACAACTCATCTTAAGGTCTAGTATTTTATAAAAATACTAAATTTCCAGAATTCAATCAAAATTTAAAAATCAACTTTTAACCCTTTAATTAAATGATTAAATAATTCAAAGAATTCTTAAAATTCAAAAATCACTTTAAAATTCCAAAATTCTTTAATAAACCTTAAAACCATCAATCAACCAATTTTAATAAAAATTCATTAACTTTCAAACCTTAATCAAATCAAATCACTTAATCATAACAGGTACCACTAGGTAACCCAGGCCTACGAGACTATTAGCTTAGCCCCAATGAATGTGAAATAAACTTCACGGTCTCGATGAGAAACAAATGTAATATCCACTTAATATTTTAAAATGAAAATTAGAATTAATTTTAAATCATTAATATTTAAATTTTAATTAAATTTTCCCTTATATCTTTCAACCAATCAAACCTTAAGCAACTTCAATCAAATATTATATATATGACATATCCAAACCACACAACCTTTTACACACACTTTAGATGATTTGCTATGATAACTAACTCTAGTTTTAGGCTAAGCCAATATTTACTTTTCTACAGTTGTATGTCAGGTTTTACGTGATTTTACTGCATGTTGTTTACTAGTTTATAATTAATTGATTGTTTACTTATTTACTGCACTCTATATTATGATTAATTGAGCATTTAAATTTCAAATATATCAACTGCTTTTGATATTTTAAGTGTTGATTATTAGGATAACCCCGTAAGTGTCATGTATGGATTTTTTATTTTTCAAATGTAATTTAATTTCAATCATTGAGTTGTACTTTAAAGTGATAATTTGAGAATGGGATAACATTTAATTTGGAATCCAAAAAGGAAGGGAGATTTCTTAGGGGAGAGTCATTTTCCATTTGGAATTCCAAATTAGGATGATCTTAAAATATCCAACGAGGATAGATAATATCTCATCCAAGGGGGAGTTTCTTTTTATTTGGATATCCGGATCCGACAATCCAACGAGCTACAGAAGAACAAAGAAGTGAAGATTGAGAAGAATCTCAAATCTTAAAATCACTTGAGTCTTAGGAGTAGAATCTGGATTATTATCAATAGTGCCTAGTCCCTTTACTTTTTTATAGACCCTAGTTTGTAATATTAAGTGGCACTTGCCACATGAAAATTCAATTTGAGCATTTAATTTAATTGATTTCACAGTAGAACTACCTACTTTTCTAGTCTTTTTACTTGCATGCCGAGTTTATTTTAGTCTGGAATCCGATCGTAGGCTCATAAGGACTCGTTCAAAATTTTTTTCTACTTTAATCAAAATTAAAAAATTTTAAGTCAACATAGAAACTTTAACATTTTAAGAAATAAGCTCGAGATCGCGGGAGTTCACATACATATTAGTTGCATTTTCTTTCCATTTGTTAGGCACATCCCCACCTGCGGGTTTTGGCAGACCACCAGACCTATGACGGTGCAGATCTGTCAAGGGGAATCTGTGCATTCTTCTAGGAAAAATCTATTTTTAAGCCTTTTTTTCAAAAACTGCTTCCTATCTAATTTAAGCATTTAATCGAGTCGACTAGCATGCATTACATTAGATACAAAATTAAAAGTGTTTAAATATGCAATTGCATTTGCTTAAGTTTCATAACATCCAACATAAGTCAAGGGGCCAAATTAAGGACTACTCTAGACGTCGGCCCTATTCTCAAAAACATATCTTAAATAATAATCCTTCCACTCAACATTAAAAGACCAGACTCATGATTTTAAGAGCTTAGGTGATTTAGCTGGCTCCCCAATCCAGGCCGGGGTAAGTCCAGATTTGCATTGCACTAACTAGATTCGGGTCACTATTTTTCAGTACCCAATTTAGACTTAGGTTCTGAGGAAAGCTCTAGCTATAAGACCTCAACCTCTGGGACTTGAATCTAAACTTTCTAATAAAATTGATCACTCAAACTTAAATCCCTTTCAATCAAATTTAAGCCCAACATTTAGGATAAACTATGGCACTTCTAAATTGTTTAAAAATCCTAAGTGCATTATACCCTTCCTTCTTTGACTCTAGAAATAAGTGTTCAATTTTAAACCATTCCCAATTGAAATTTCTAACCTCACCTCATTTGATATCGAACTTTTGAAATCTTAAATGAAATTTCTAACGCTATTTAATCGAGAGTTCCTAGGAAACTTCAGTTTTCTACGATGAAATTAACTATGATGGCTTGCGCTCGTAGGAGATTTAGAAACCCAGATCTAATTTTATAAATCAAATTTTTAAAAACCTAAATTAATTCTCTTTGGAAAATTAAAAAAAAATGGTGATTGTTATCGTCATATTTAAATAATTGATAATAGGCAATATCATCTTTCCTCTGGAAGATATATTTCTTTATTATCATTACTTTGAATATGAAATTAATGATCTCCTATTTGTATCATTATAGTTAAACACTCGATCAAATTTAATGTTGACCCTCCAGGGTAATATGTGATTCTTTCCTGATTTCAACTATGATAATCAGAATGAATTCAAAATTTTGTAATTTGAACACATTAGGGAATGATATTTTCACCTTTCAAGATGATATATCATTCATAATGACGTGTTCAATTTCAAAATTTTAAAAATTAAACTTTTTCAAAGAAAATTAAGATTTTTCAAAACTATACATTTTAAATCAAACAATGACATTTTATGTGTATAGTAAGTTATCTACAACGGCTTGTAGTCATTTGTATTTACTATGCATCTTCTTCTTCTGCTGGTAGAGGATTGGTGTATTTTTTTATGTCCAAATGATATTAATTGCATGAGAGTTATATTCTCTTCGAACTATTAAAACACACTAGGTCTTTCATCTCTTCACATGTGGAATCCCCCTACTTATATGAGACAAGTGTATTTACTTACCGCTGCCTTATTACAAGTTATATAAGTATATCATTGATTGTTGTAGGCTCCTTGTACCCTTCTTGTAGATGGCATATTATGTGTATGCGGAACTTCTACCACTACTCATAGGAACTTGCATTCGTTTCTTATTATCAACCTCTACTTGCAGAAAAATGATGTATTTACTTGATGCTGAGTGGTGATTGGTTGTAAGGTGTTTATTGAGTTCATTCTTAGTCTTCCCTATGTGTATTGATTGGAGAATTACTGGATTCTCTTATATGCATTTCAATATATGTGGGGAATGTTACAGATGCTTATATATCGGTCGATATTGGCTCTAGAATACAATAATATTCACTGTTTTGTCGACGATCATCACTTGCAAATATGTTATTGCGCTTATGTTGAACTTCTTGCATTCATCTTCAGCTTTCTCCATGCGTTTATTTTTTTGTTGCCACCAGTTATAGATTTTGCCCTTCAACTAGCATAGTTGTCATGAATCAATTGCTACATTTATCGGAAGTCTTTGCATTGTGGTTCGTAGATAATTTGACAACCTTCTTATAATGCTTTCCAATTATTATTTAGAGATGTGTCATCTCCAACATTGCAAGTGACCTATCGGGGTCCAAAGATCTCCCATATCATGTTTACGTAGTAAAACTGAATTCCCAAAATCTTTTGTTTCTTGTAAACAAGCTGCACTTGGAAGTTCTTTTATTTTCAAACGTGATTTGAAATTGCAATTTGCATGATGACCTTGGTAATGAATTCATCCATCTATTTGTTCCAATTGAGGTGATCACTGCAAGCTGCTCGTTATTGTTCAAACAAATTCCATGTCTAAGTTTGAAATGAATTTATGCATAAGTCCTTGTTTGTATGAGATTTGAACTAGTACTTTGCATTTAAATTGAAGTGATAATTCCTTATCATTCCATTGGAGCTTTGATGTCACTATTCAAATCAAGTTCTTATGAGTAGTTCAATTAAAATTAAGTATAGTTCATTGTCCCTTAATTGAGCTCGAGCTCATGCCAATTGCACTTGGTTTAATTAAGTTTGAGTTCTTTGCATTTAAGTTCGAATTTTATGGTTAGTCATTTGAGCTATAATAAGTTCCCTGATGTCCAAATAAAGTCCCCTACGGTTCAAATTTGATTCAAGTCCTCATCTTTTTAGACAAAGTTTTGGTAGCCTCCCATCATATCCCTCATTTATAGGAAAACTACAAGAGTCTTAACCTGCCCACCACGTGAAGAAAGATGTGCATAGTCAGTGTCGTGGGACACCACGGCCATAGTTTTCGTCCTCCACTACGCCAAGAAAAGTGTGCAGGGGTCTTCTAAAAGTACCTATTTAAAAAGCAGTTTTTCCCTTCATACGGGTACTTATATTTTGCCCCATCATGCTAAGAAAAGCGCGTATAGGGATTGCCTGCCTCGTAGTATGCATCGCACCGAGTTCCCTCCCACCATGCTAAGAAAAGCGTGCATAGGGGGTCCCTCGGTGCGCTGCAAATGTTGAAAATAAGACTTTAAGAGGGACTACCCACCTCACCACAAGCATCGCGACGAACTTTCTCCCTCTGTGCTAAGAAAAATGTGCATGGGTGCTTGTTCGCCGTGCTATAAGTGCCTAGAATAAGCTTTCGAGATTTTGAGTTTGGGGGGATTATACCTTGGCGAGGTGTTGATGACGAGAAATTGTAAAATTACATAACTTTTAAAAATACACAAAAATATATGTATTTCTAGAAAATCCCCTCTTTTTTCCTTTTTCTTCTTTTTTCACTTCTCTTTTTTTTTCACTTCTCTTTATTTTTCACTTCTCTTTATTTTCACTTCTCTTTTTTTTTTTTGTATTTTCCTTTTTTTTCTTGGTTTCCCTCACACACACACAAATATATATATACACATGTTAACAATAATAATAATAATAACCATAATAACCATAATAATAATAATAAACCTTATCAACACTAAAAATAAATTTAAGAGAGCAAGAGAGCAATCACCTTAGTGGATGGGTTTGGGTTTGCTTGAACGGATTGAGTGGGTTAACTTGTTGTTGGGCCCTTTTATTGGCTTGTTGTGAGTGCATTAAGTCAAGCCCAATAAGGAAAGCTTGGGCTTTGGCAACTGTATGGATCGTAATATAAAGGCTTTAGTTGTTCGGCTGGAGCAGTGAAACCAACAGGTTGAGGGTGTCAGGATTGGAAGGCTCGCGATAGATGGTAAAGGGCAACAGGTGATTTTGGTTGAATTTGGTTCAACAAGAAAGAGAGGCCGAGAGGAGTCGGAAGGACTACGGCAGCGACAGAGAAAATTGGCGGGATGTAGGTAAATATCAGAGGTGGACTTTGATCTTTGGGGTCGGGATAAAGCAGCTACGAGATCGGGAGTTTTTTGTATGTGGAAGAGTGAACCGAATGCTTTGTTTTGGCTCGACATTTAATGATACGAAGGTAGAATAATCGAGGCGGGATTCAAGCATGAATCATGGGAGATGACTGTTTAGGTGCCGATATGTACGAGGTAAGAAGGATTTCGGGATTCTTAGCGGTTTTCAAGGGTTCCTTTTTTTTTTTTTTTGTTCTCTATCCGATGGTCAACAACCCTGCTCCTTTTAACTCGTTTAATGAAGTTACTATGTTCTATTCATTGATGACTTCACAAGATTTTCTTGGATATATTCAATGCATTATAAATTAGAAACATTTCAAAAATTTCAACAATTCAAAATTCAAGTGGAAAAACAACTTTCAACTCACATTGTCATTTTAAGAACTGATGGTGGTAAAGAATATGTTAATAATACCTTCACTAATTTTCTTATCCATCGTGGCATTACACATCAAATATCTTGCTCATATATGCCTCAGCAAAATGGCATAGCTGAACATAAGAATCATCACATTGTCGAGACAACTCGCACTTTATTACTTGATGCTCATCTCCCATACCATTTTCGAGTTTATGCCATCTTGACTACAACATACCTTAAAATCACATGCCCTCCTCTCTTCTTCATAACCGCTCTCCCTATCAATGTTTATTTGGTGAAATTCCTGACTACCACCCTTGCGGGTTTTTGGATGCTTATGCTTTCCTTTATCTCCTCCTCACTCCAAGCACAAATTCTCTCCCATGGCACTTAAAGCTATTTTTATAGGTTATGTTAAACCAACAAAAGGTTACTTATGTTATCACCCTTCCACTTGGAATGTAATTATCTCCATTAACATTATTTTTCATGAATATCCTTTCCTTTTAAAACTTCTTCATCTCTACATTCTTATCCATCATCAATTGGTCTCTCTCCATCTACCCCACTTACACTTATGCCTCATTCTCTTCTACCAAGCACTGCTACCAAATCTTCTTCAATTACCTCCAATACACCAATAGTTTCCTCCTCTTATCCTTCTAACTTGTCACCTAATCCGACTATTCTTTCACCGAATCCCTCTACCGTCAGTCCTACTCATGTTATTCCCCTTCCTGCAAATGTGCCTTCCCCACCTTCACAACACCCAATGCTCACAAGATCCAAGACTGGCCACCAAAATCCCAAACCAATCTTTACTCTTTTTCATCAATTGATACACTTTCGGATCCAACTTGTTATACCATGGCTATGACATCCTCTCATTGGAGAAGATATATGTCTGAGGAATTCCAGACTCTTCAAACTCAGGGCACCTGAACTCTTGTTCCTCCAGCACTCAACCAGCACATTCTTGGTTCAAAATGGCTTTTCAAAACCAAACTAAATGAATATGACACCGACCAGCACACTCGACCAGCACATTCTTGTTACAAGCTTGTTTGGTTGCCAAAGGATATAATAAAGAGTTTGGTTTTGACTTCAATGAAACATTTAGTCCAGTCACAAAAATTCAAACTATTCGAATTTTTATACTCATAGTTTACACAAATCATTGGCCAATTAATCAGCTCGATGTCTCAATTTCCATTCTTCATGGCAAATTGACAGAAACATTTTAAATGGCTCACCCTCTATGATTTATGAATCCTAACAATCCAACTCATGTTTGCCACCTAAATAAAGCTATGTATGGCTTGAAACAAGCCCCACGACAATGGTACTCTACCTTCATAGATCATCTACTATCTTGGGGCTTCAAAGCTAGCAATGTTAATACTTCTTTATTTTTTTTATGCAAACCATAACACATACCTTTATCTCTTGATTTTTGTGGACGATATCTTATTAATGAAAGTTCGTTAGGAATGTTAGGCTCCTTATGAACTAGCTCAAGGCTAACCAAGAGAGAGAGAAAGAGAGGTGAATCGGTATTTAAAACAAACACAATCTTAAAACCAAGATCAAGATTCACCACAATGAGAACCAAAGTGCGAAAATTAAATGCGGAAGTAATAAAGGAAACAACACACCAGATTTATAGTGGTTCGGTCAAACCTTAACCTACGTCCACTCCTCAGAGGCACCCTCCGAGTATTGCACTAAACTTAGTGTCTCACCTTTAGCCCTCATAGCTAGGCGGAGAAGCCCTTACAAAATCACTTCGACCTTCCCCGGTGCGATGGAGTAGCCGGGTCCTTTGACACCAAAGAGATCTTCTTCTTTGGTGAACTTCCCTCAAGACAAGCCTTGAATCCGTCGGTACTAAGGTGTGAGCTCGCCGGAGCAACCGTGTGGAACCCCCTCCACACTCCCTTGAAACCCCCCTCCAAGGATCTTCTCCCTCTCTCAAACTCCACCCTTTCCTCACTCCCTCTCAATCTCTCTTCAAGTTTTCCCAAAAGAACGAAGCTACAATGACTGCCAAAGATACTTATAAAAAGTGTCATGTCAAAGCTTAAATAGAAGATCTCAAAACGAGCTCATTAATGCAACTTGCCGACTTTATCGTCCAGGCATATATAAATATTGGCCTGGTCGATTAGTACAAAATAAGATCAAATAGCCGGGATGATTTGGGATGATTAGAAGAAAAAAGGTTACATTGTCTAGGCCGATAGGAATATCGGCCTGGCCGATTAGATCAAATCCGAGTACAATCATCCTAAACATCGCCCGAAATAGTGGCTGGCCGATGTCAATCGTCCAGCTATCATCCTGGCCGATCCTGCGATCAGCCCGCCGATGTGATCATATCAATCAGCCTTAATTGCTTTCCATAAATACCTGATTAATTTAGGCATAATTGGCTGCATCGTCCAGGACGATATGGATATCATCCAGGTCAATTTCCTAAGAAATAAAGTATACATAAATTGATTATGGCGGCTGATTCTTTCTTAATTGAGCCTATCGTTCTAGCCGATACAAGTATCGTCCAGGCCGATCGGCTTAATGACGACTGCCTTAATGAGGATGATGCCCTAATTAGGGTTTCTATTTTTGAACCGATCGTCCAGGCCGATATAAATATCATCCCGACCGATGTTACCAAAAATAATTAACTCTAGAAAACAGTCAGAAAATCTTCTAAGGTGTGTGTGTGGAAAGTTACATAACATCAGGAGCCGCACCAATTATAAAGGACTCAAGAAAGGAAAAAAGGTACAAACTGACTCAGACCTAGTCTACCCAATCTTGAGTTAATTCCAAATTGCAGTCTGATCTTGTGGACAAAAAATTTCAGTAGATAAGGCAGTCATAGAGAAATAAGAATGTTTACTATCATCAAAATCATAAACCATGAAAACAGATCCGTAATAATCTCCCCCTTTTTGATGATGACAAACATTACTTGTTGAATTTGCAAAAAAGAAATATTTTCTCCTAATCTCCCCCTAACTAAAATAAAACTTTAAAAAAATAGGAAAATCAATTTTTTTGAGTTTTTAATTTTTGAAAGGAAAAAAGATACAAACACAACAGTACGTTCTCCCCCTTTGACATTATTAAAAAGATGATGGGCACAAATAACCAAAAATGATCTCTGATCTAGTGAACAAAATAAATATTCTTAAAATGAGAAAGTTATCTCTTGATTTTATTTAAAAATTTAGTAAAGAATGGATTGACAATCCAGAATCCAGAAAAAGTAAGAAATTTATAAATTATTAATTCAAGCTCAAGTTATTTTAAAGGCTCAAAAAACTTTTTAATCCAATATCCAAATCACGGAATAAATGAAAAAAAGAAACACTAATTTTTTAAAACTCCATTCAAAAAATATATCTAATAGAAGATCAATTCATGAATTGCTGAATCAAGAACCATGATTTTCAAGCACAAGTTTCGAACATATTAAGGATTTTCTTAGGCTTTTAGTAGTATAAGAAAAAATAAGCATTTTTTTTGTGGGCTCATTTTATTTCCTCTGTCACTTGAATGGCTCTTTGAATATCATTTAATTTTTGATACACTTTGTGTATTTTTTTTTCAATTTGGCATCATTGCGTATCTTTTAGTTTGGCATCATTGGCCACTTTTTTTAATTTTTAATAAAAAATATGCTTTCTTTCTTATATTTTCAAAACTAAAGTAAACTCATATTATTAACAACACGAACAACTTAATTAAAAAAATTTTGAGGTGGATTCAACAATCTTGCAAAAGATTCCTATGTGATAGAAAAAATATAGGGAGATAAAAAATATCCGTTTCAAAATCTAATTTAAAATATGATGAAGATTTTGAATAAAAAATAAAATAACCTCTTTAAGAAGAGAGAAAGAAAAATAAAATCATGAGTTTTCTTCCTCTGATTGTTTTTAGATAAATTAATCACAACTTTCATAAGAATTCAAGAAAAATACAGGAGGTAGGTTTTTCATTTTTAGAAAAGTGATTGTGTGTGTTGATCAGAGAGAAACTCTAAAAATAACATTCAAGTCGAAGAAAAGAAATAAGAGAAAACACAAAAAAATAAAGCTAAAACACGAAAAAAAAAAATAAGTAAGGCTTTTAAACACCATCCTACTCCTGCTCTGATGCTTCATAAACCAGGTCTGCCCAGGAGACTTTTTGATTTTTATTATTTACCCATTTTATAATTTGCTTTGTTTTACCCTTTTATTTTCCTAGAAGAGTTCTCAAATTAGGGCACTGATTTTTCATATTTCCAGGCTTCCTACATCCAAAGCAAACAATGTCAGAAGAAATATTAATATTCTTACCATTTTTATCTTTATTTCACTTTTGTTGATGCTTATACTTTGATGAGCTTTTTAATTTTCTTGACCAGTTATTCTTTTCATCACCAATTAAGCTATCTCTTTCCGTATCTTCAGCTTTTAGCACTATCATTTCACATGCATCCAAAAGTCTTTGACCCAAACTTTGCTCGTAGGCAATAAGTGAGTCAATCAAATTATTAATAGAATATTCATTCAAATCTTTTGGTTCACAAATAGCAACAACTTTAGCATCAAACTTATCCAGTAGACAAAGAAGAATTTTATTTACCTTTTCAAAGTTTGAAAGTTCTTTTCCTAAAGCATGCAATGATGTCACAATTTGAATAAACCTAGTATACATGTCTAATGTTATTTCATAAGTTTTCATACAAAATAGTTCATAATCATGCATTTAAATATTCAACTTAGATTGCTTGATTTCACTAGTTCCTTCGTATATGGTGTGTAATTTATCTCAAATTTCCTTACCAGTAGTGTACATCGAAACTAACATAAAGTCTTCAGAATTTAAAGCACAGAAAAAATAGTTTAAGATTTTGCATTCAATTGAGCATTGATTTGTTCTTTTTTACTCCATTGATTAAGAGAAATATCAGTTTTAATTCAATCTAAAATACGTGACGGTAAAGAATAACCAGTTAAAATCATATGCCACATTCGGAAATCAATAGATTGCAAAAAGGTAGACATGAAAATCTTCCAAAAATCAAATATAATATTTTTAAACAAGGTGATCTGCTGATTGAATAACCTTCCGCAATATTACGATTACTAAAATTAGCCATTAATCAAAATTCAAAAAGTTTTTAAACTTGATTTTATGAATAATGCTCTCATACCACTTGAAAGTTCGTTAGGGATGTTAGGCACCTTATAAACTAGCCCAAGGCTAACCAAGAGAGAAAGAGGTGAATCGGTATTTAAAACAAACACAATCTTAAAATCAAGATCAAGATTCACCACAATGAAAACCAAAGTGCATAAATTAAATGCGGAAGTAATAAAGGAAAGAACACACCAGATTTATAGTGGTTAGGTTAAACTTTGACCTACGTCCACTCCTCGGAGGCACCCTCCAAGTATTGCACTAAATTCAGTATCTCTCCTTTAGCCCCCCACAGCTAGGAGGAGAAGCACTTACAAAATCACTTCCACCTTCCCTGGTGCGGCGGAGTAGCCAGGTCTTTGACACCAAAGAGATCTTCTTTTTTGGTGAACTTCCCTCAAGACAAGCCTTGAATCTGACAGTACTAAGGTGCGAGCTCGCCGGAGCAACCGTGTGGAACCCCCTCCACACTCCCTTGCAACCCTCCTCCAAGAATCTTCTCCCTCTCTCAAATTCCACCCTTTCCTCACTTCCTTTCAAGCTCTCTCTTCAAGTTTCCCCAAAAGAACGAAGCTATAATAGCTGCCAAAGACACTTACAAAAAGTGTCATGTCAAAGCTTAAATAGAAGATCTCAAAACAAGCTCATTAATATAACTTTCTGACTTTATCGTCCAGGCCGATATAAATATCGGTCTTACCGATTAGTACAAAATAAGCTCAAGCAACCAGGATAATTTGGGACGATTAGAAGAAAAAAGATTACATCGTCTAGTCCGATAGGAATATCGGCCTGGCCGATTAGTTCAAATTTGAGTATAATCATCCTGAACATCGCCCGGAATAGTGGCTGACCGATTTCAATCATCTAGGCTATCGTCCTGGCCGATCTTGTGATCGGCCCGGCCGATGTGATCGTATCAATCATCCTTAATTACTTTCCATAAATACCTGATTAATTTAGGCATAATTGGTTGCATCATCTAGGATGATGTGGATATCGTCCAGACTGATCTAAAAAATAAAGTATGCCTAAATCGATCATGTCTGCTGATTCTTTTTTAATTGAGCATATTGTCATGGTCAATACAAGTATCGTCCTGGCCGATCGGCTTAATAATGGCTTTTTTAATGAGGATGATGCCCTCATTAGGGTTTCTATTTTTGAACCGATCGTCCAGGCCGATAAAAATATCATTCCGGCCGATGTTACCAAAATAGTAAACTCTATGGAACAATCAGAAAATCTTCTAAGGTGTGTGTGTGCAAAGTTACATAGCATCAGGAGCCACACCAATTACAAAGGACTCAAGAAAGGAAAAAAGTTACAAACTGACTCAGACCTAGTCTACCCAATCTTGAGCTGATTCCAAATTGCATACTGATCTTTTGGACCTAAAATGTCAGTAGATAAGGCAGTCGTAGAGAAATAAGAGTATTTGTTATCATTAAAATCATAAACTGTGAAAATAGATCCGCAACAATTAATGGGTAATAACATAGCACTATAGAATGCTTTACTTGCTGACCTTCACTCAACATTCAAGTTAAATAATTTGGGCAATCTTTCAAACTTCCTTGGACTACAATTTGTCTCCACATCTTCAGGCTGCTTGGTTCATCAAATCAATTACGCCACATCTCTTCTACAATGTGTTGGCATGCTTACTTGTAAGCCTCTTCTTACTCTAATGGCGTCCAAACCTTCCTCTCAATCTGCAGATGAACAGCCATTTTCTTATCCATCGATCTACATATGTCTTGTTAGTTCATTATAATACCTAACACTAACTACACCTGATATCACCTACTTAGTGAATCAAGTTTGCCAACATTTGCATGATCGTCGTAATCTTCATTTTGTAATGCTCAAATGCATTTTAAGATATATAAAAGGAACTCTCTCCCCTGGCTTGCCAATTACCTCAGGTTCTTTAAATATTACAGCCTTTATAGATGCCGATTAGGTAGATGATAAAGTGATCATAAATCCACCACTGAATTCTGTGTATTCAATGGATCAACTTTAGTCTCTTGGGCTATCAAAAAGCAAATAAAAATTGCAAGATCCTCAACTGAAGTTGAGTATCATCCTTTCACACTCCTTACAACTGAACGTATTTGGTTACACAGATTACTTATAGAATTTAAGCAGTCATACCCTCTCCAATTCCTATCTTCTGTGACAATATATCAGCTATCTCTCTTGCTCATAACCCAGTATTTCGTGTAATGACCAAGCATATAAAAATTTACCATCATTTCATCAGGGAATGTGTCAAAGCTCAAACAGTCATTATACATTATACTTCTACCAATAATCAAGTTGTTGACATTTTTACCAAGCTGCTCTAAACTCCCAAATTTCTTACTCTTCGGGACAAATTAACTCTTCACTCCCTCAAGATCAATTTGCGGGGGCCTGATAATATTAAAGATAATTACACTCACACTAATGATGAAAAGTCACTCTCAGCCTTACTGAATTAGCGGCTCCACTTTACTGTAGCAGCCTGCATCTGTTCAGAGCTTCACATCACAGCCGTTGGTCTTCAACCAACCTTCAAGCCTTTTTATCATCTGATGATGGGAATGCTTCCATATATACCTATGTATATTCTATTCATACAGACAGCTTTTGAGTATCGATATGCAGGTAAGCTCTCTCTAATCTTCTGCTCTAATACTACTTCACTTTCTTATACACTAGCAGGTTATTATCATCAACAAATCACAATGAACATAAATTCGTATCTACAGTAATTGTAAAATCTATGTGGAATAAATCCAAAATAATGTAGATGGATGACAAGGTTTTTTAATAATTTCTTAAGAGAAATAGAAAAAAGAATTTAATAAAATCAAAAACCACGTATAAGTTCAAATTAGTATGGAATAGAGACGTACAAGAAAAAAAACTAAATGAACCAAAAACATATGCAAAAAACTTGGCAAGAAAATGTGAACGGGTATGAAAGAATAACCTTAAAGTTACTTTCAGATATATTAATAGATGATGAAGTGATGCCTCAAAATAGTGAGATTACCAATCTCAGCTTCTCAGTCCATTCAAGAGAATTTCATTGTCCATTGAGTCACTCACTTGCCTTACAGCCTTACCATATATTTAACATTTTTGTATTTTTGCTTGGCAACATTTATAAGTTGCATTACTTGATTATGATCTTGTTGATGGATATCATAATTAAAAAAACTATGCTTGATGATAATCTGATTAAGATTCCTTAATTAAGACCCTTTGATTGAAAATATTTTGCTTGTAGATGGATTAAAACACAACCTGCTCAGCATCAGTTAGCTTTGCGACAAGGGCTTCATCATAAAATTTTTGACAAATTCATGCATTATAAGCTTAAATAACAACATTATTTTGCAGGGAAAGTAGATCAACAACGTTTACATGCTTGATTTAAATAATATTGAAAGTGTTGCTTCATTTTGTTTAAAAACTGATGTTAATGATTAATGGTTATGGCATAGGAGATTATGTCATACTAGTATGAAAACCCTTAGGAAAGTGACCGACCCAAAAAGACCTAGTTAGAGGTGTCCCCAAACTTAAGTTTTCAAAAAACCACATTTGTGATGCCTGCCAATTAAAAAAGCAAGCTCACTCTACTTTTCACCCCATTAAGGACATTAGCACCTCTAGACCTTTAGAAGTCCTTCACATGAATTTGTTTGGACCCATTAGCACTGCCAGCTTGAGAGGGAAAGTCTATGATTTTGTGATTGTTGATGACTACTCGAGGTTCACTCGGATTAGATTTTTGTCAGACAAAAATGAGTCTTTTGAGGAGTTTAGAGCCTTTTTTACTCATATTTAGAAAAAGCTAGGTTGTGAGATCTTGACCATCCATAGTGACCATGGGGAAGAGTTTGAAAATGAGAGATTT
Source organism: Dendrobium nobile (assembly GCA_022539455.1). Classification (NCBI taxonomy): domain Eukaryota; kingdom Viridiplantae; phylum Streptophyta; class Magnoliopsida; order Asparagales; family Orchidaceae; genus Dendrobium; species Dendrobium nobile. The sequence goes on along the minus strand of CM039721.1, from coordinate 67,113,361 downwards.
GGAGATTTTTATGAGGACAAGGGGATTAGCCATAACTTCTCAGCTCCTAGGACCCCTCAGCAAAACGAGGTAGATGAAATGAAGAACTGGACCTTAGTAGAAGCCTCTAGAGCCATGCTTACTGAGTATTCACTTCCAAAATACTTTTGGGTTGAATCAGTTAACACAGATTGTTATGTGTTGAATAGGGTGAATGTTAGAGCCAAATTAGATAAGACACCCTATGAGATTCTTAAGAGTAGGACACGCAATCTTTCCCACCTTCATGTATTTGTTTGTAAGGTTTTCATTCACAATAATGGGAAGTCTCACTTAGGAAAATTTGACCCAAAATCTGATGAAGGTGTGTTCTTAGGATATTCTAGTATTGAAAAGTCTTTTAGGGTGTTTAATAAGAGAACTTTGGTGGTGGAAGAAACTACTCATGTAGTGTTTGATGAGTATGATCCTAGAAAACCTAGAGTTGAGGATGATGATGATGTTAGAGAGATTACCACTAGAGTAAAAAATTTAGAGAAGAGGGTAGAGCACTAGAGCACTGAAGGAGTAGGAGAGGTTACCCAAGGAGTAGAAAATATAGATCTGGAGGAAAGGGTTGAACCTTCACACACTTTGCTTAGAGATTGGAGATACTCTTCGAGTCACCCTAAAGATCTGATCTTAGGAGAGCCTTCTGATGGAGTTAGGACTAGACATGGACTTAGGAAGGAAGTGAACCACTCAGCCTTTATCTCAATGACTGAACCCACCAACATAAACCAAGCCCTTTATGATGAGTTTTAGATCTTAGCCATGCAGGAGGAATTGAACCAATTTATTAGGAATGATGTTTGGGAGCTTGTAGAAAGACCTAAGGGACATAGTGTAACATCAATTTTGCTCCAGGATCGTCCGGGCCGATCCAGTCCGGGCCGATCGTGGATCGTCCCGGGACGATCAGTTGAAATTTTGTTACAGAATGTGTACAGAAGTTACAGGAAAGTTTTCCTGTAAGTATCGTCCGGGCCGATCGGGGGATCGTCCCGGGACGATCAGAGCAATGCAAAAGACAGAGAATAGGGGTTTTTATCGTCCGAGAAAAATTAATTATCGTCCTGAGAAATCGTCCCAAGACGAAGTGATTTTGTTCAGATCGTCCTAGACGATCGTGCGATCGGCCGGGCCGATCTCAAGTTGATTTAAGGAAAATCAGCTCGTTTTGAAGAGAGAGAAAATCAGATTTTTTTAAAAAATATCTTGGAGGAGAGAGAAAGTCAAGGGAAAAAGAGGAAAAGTAGATTTTTGGGCAACGCCGATCCGTTTTCATCCGTCGAGACAGTTCAAGAAATTGGTGTACGCAAGGTAAGGCACATTCCGCCATTCTCAATTTTCAGAACGGTGAAGTTTGAACGATTTTTCTGTCCGGATTTCATTTTCATTAGCGAATTTCATCCGTATTTTCCGATTGGTTCAGTTTTTACCGTGTAACTTTTGGTATGTTTCTGAGGTGCCGAGTGCGCACATTTTAATTATTTTCTGGAGAATTTTGACCTGATAGTTTTGATTCGGCTGTGTTTTATTTTGACTATAATTTTTGATGAAGTCTAAAATTGTCTGGGCAGTAGAATAAAAGTCTTGCAATGTTGTTGTGAATATTCTATGCTAATTTGGTAATTTGTGAAATTAGGAATTTTTGTGTAAATTCCGTATACTGCCGTTATGCCGCTGGATTTTCGTACAATTTCTGAAATTGTCCGGATTTGTTCTGAAATGACATGATATGATTGTGTGCTATGAAAAGGGAGTTATAAGGGGTCAGGATCCTGTGAGATCCTGTATGTGTCAGTAAAATCTGAAATGAGCTCTGAAATCTTAAAACAAGTTCTATTCCGGATTCGATGATAAGTTCTTTTCTGGTGCTATAAGCACATCTGTTCTGGTGCCATGAGCACAAAGGGAGGCATAAGGGGCCAGAATCCGAGAGATTCTGTCAGTGTCTGGGAAGGGAGGTATAAGGGGCCAGAATTCGTTGAGATTCTGTCATAGTCAGGGAATTTGTTCTGACTTTTGATATATTCTGAATTGATATGATTTCTGATTTCCGTACGATGTTGATATGATTTATGATTCTGATACGACTATGTTCTGATCTGATTTGATCTGATCTGTATGATTCTGTTCTGATTCAACTTCTTGAATTATGATTTCTGTAATTGTTGTTCTATTCTGATTCGATATATGATTCTGTTGATCTGTATTCTGTACGAATTTTTGTCTGATGTGTTTGATGTGGATTCTGAGAATTTTGATTAAGTGTTTGATGTCTTGCTGAGCTGTTGTAGCTCATCCTTATTTTCTGCGTGGTTTTCAGGTTCTGGGAGAGGGAAGGAAGTCTTGGAGTAGGAGTTCAGAGTCTGATCTGTTATAGGTATTTTGTACTTTTGATTTTTTGTACAGTCATGACTTTTTTGTTCTGTTTTTCTTTCTGTCTGAAAGTCATGAGCTGTATTTGTTTATGCTTCTTTTTTTTAGGAAGAAAAAGATAGATGATCTGTTCCGCTGCATTTTGATGTTTATAGTAGCTCTGTGTGTCTGTTTCTGTGTGTAAATATTTAGAAGAAAGTTCTGAAACAAATTCCAAAGCCAGATCCTGGAATTTGTTCAATCAATTTGAGTTTGGGCACGACCCGATGCGAGCGGGATCCGTCCCGGTCGGGCTGGGTCGTGACAAACTTTAGTGGTATCAGAGCAATGGTTTTGGAATTTGGATGGTAAGACAGAGCTATATGAAGTGATCTAAGTCTGTCTGGGGTAGTTTTGGTTTGTCCGGATTTTTATTGTGTTGTTTTTGTGATTAGTTTTCTGAATTTTCTGGAATTTCTAGATTCTCTGTATGGATCTGCCAGACCCCGATATGACAGACGGTCAGAGTGCCAGTCAGCTAGCACCAGTGGGTAGTACAGCCCCAGTGGTTGGTGCAGATACACTTTCCCAGTTTGCTACATTGGTTACTTAGATGATGAGCGAGACTCACAGTAGAGCCTCTACTGTTCGATCTGAGGATATTGATAGACATCTTCAGATGTTTTTGAGATTGAAACCACCGAGGTTTGAGGGCGCTGTTGAGCCCAGAGCAGCTGAAGAGTGGCTGAGGAGGTTAGAGAAGACTTTTAATGGCATGCAGTGTCCGTCAGACAGGAAAGTACCTTTGACAGTTTTTTTGTTAGATGGGGAAGCAGAGCACTGGTGGGTAGGCCAACAGGAAGCAAAGTTTCAGGGCAGATTGAACTCTTTGATTTCTTGGGAAGAATTTTCTGAGGTATTCTGATCTTGGTTTGTTCCCCCTTCTGCACAACAGCAGATGCAGGAGAGTTTTCTGAGGCTGGTTCAAGGGAGCAGGACGGTGATGCAGTACGAGGCAGAGTTTACTGCCTTAGCCCGATATGCTCCGCAGCTGGTGAGTAGTTCTACTGAGAAGTGCTATCAATTTCTGAGGGGACTACGAGACAGTCTGAGGCAGCCCCTGGTACCATTTCATATTTCTGATTTTTTTGAGCTTGTGGAGAGAGCTCGTCTGATAGAGAACGATCTGATGGCTACTCAGCAGTGGTGGACTGCGAGTAGGAAGAGGTTTGGGGGTGATTCGAGCAGTAGTTCCTCTGGCAAGAGGAGATTTGTTTCTGGTTTTGGAGACTCCAGGAGGAGTGGACAATCAGGATTTGCTGGTACTGCTACGACCAGTATGACCAGCTCTGGATCTGTCAGTGGGGCACCTGTGTGCCAGAGTTGTGGACGACGACATTTAATTCATTGCTACAGGATGATTGGTCAGTGCTTCAGATGTGGTCAGCAAGACATCGGATTGCAGAGTGTCCACAGGATGGATTTGATCGACGATTTGAGTTCCGATCCGAGAGCTTTATTAGACCTGCCGGTTCAGCAGGAAGACCGAGGGTTGTTCCTCCACGCCCTGTGATTGAGGGATTTTTTGGTAGAGGTGGTGGTTCGAGTTCTGTGCCACGGAGACCACCTACTGTTAGTCAGAGGGAGCCTAGTAGTTCTGTAGCTTCAACTCCAGCTCCAGTTTAGCTACGAGTGTACAGTCTGAGTCAGCAGGAGGCTCGAGATGCTCTGGATGTGATGACAGGTACGATTTATATTTCTGATCAGCCCTATCGTGTTTTGTTTGATTCTGGAGCCAGTCACTCGTTTCTTTCTGAGCGTTATTTTGATGCTTTGCATTTGGATTTGATTTTGCTACCGGTTTCTCTTTCTTTGATTTTGTCGGCTGGAAGTAATTTGATTGCTCGGAAGTTTTATTTTTGTGAGATTGATATTGCTGGCAAGAAGTGGAAATCGAGTTTGATTTTGTTGCCGATTTCTTCGTACGATGTGATTTTGAGCATGGATTGGCTGAGTCTGTATGAGGCCCAGATTAATTGTTTGAAGAAGCAAGTGAGCTTGCTTATGTCAGGAGAGAGATGTGTATTCCAAGGCTTACGAGGTGTTCTCTCTTGTCTGATTTCTGTATTGGAAGTGAGAAGAATGTGGAAGAAGGGTTGTCCGGTAATTTTTGCTTCGGTACGGGATATGAACCTGGATGTGGATTCTGTTTCTAATATCCCAGTGGTACGAGAGTTTGCAGATGTATTTCCTGAGGAGTTGGTTGGTTTACCTCCGGATAGAGATGTGGAGTTTTCTATTGATATTTTTCTGGGTACAGCTCCGATATCAAAAGCTTCGTACATGATGGCACCGAAAGAACTTTCTGAGTTGAAAGTTCAGCTTCAGGAGTTGGTGGATAGATGATTCGTTCGTCCTAGTGTTTCTCCTTGGGGAGCACCTATTTTGTTTGTGAAGAAGAAGGACGGAACACTCCGTATGTGTGTTGACTACAGAGATTTGAATAAAATCACGATCAAGAACAAGTATCCCTTACCACGGATTGATGACTTATTTGACCAGCTTTCTGGTTCTTCTGTGTTTTCGAAGATTGATTTGAGATCTGGATATTATCAGATGAAGGTGAAGGAAGCTGATGTATTGAAGACAGCTTTTAGTACTCGGTACGGACACTACGAGTTCTTGGTTATGCTTTTTGGGGTAACCAATGCACCTGCTATTTTTATGGATCTGATGAATAGAGTGTTCAGGGAATATCTAGATCAGTTTGTGATCGTCTTCATCGACGATATTCTGGTGTATTCTGCTTCTGAGGATGATCATGCCAGACATTTGTGCATTGTGTTGGAGACTCTGAGACAACATCAGTTGTATGCTAAGTTCTCCAAGTGTGAATTCTGGCTGAAGAGCATTTCATTTCTGGGGCATGTGGTTAGCGGTGAAGGTATTTCTTTTGATCCCCAGAAGATTCAGGCTGTTGCGGATTGGCCAAGGCCTACTACGGTATTTGAGGTACGTAGTTTCTTAGGCATGGCTGGATACTACAGGAAGTTTGTGAAAAGATTTTCTCAGATTGCTACGCCTCTGACGAGACTGACTCAAAAGTCAGTAGCTTTTGTTTGGACACCGGAGTGTGAGGCTAGTTTTCAGAGATTGAAGGATTGTCTGACTTCAGCTCCAGTGTTAGCACTACCGTCAGGTACGGAAGGATTTCAAGTGTTCAGTGATGCTTCACTGAAAGGTTTGGGATGTTTGCTGCATCAGCATGGTCAGGTAATTGCTTATGCCTCGAGACAGTTAAAACCACATGAGAAGAATTACCCGACACATGATTTGGAATTAGCTGCAGTTGTTTTTGCTTTGAAGATTTGGCGTCACTATTTGTATGGCGTCAGATGTGAGATATTCATGGATCACAAGAGTTTGAAGTACATTTTCACTCAGAAGGATCTGAATTTGAGGCAAAGAAGGTGGCTTGAGTTGATCAAGGACTACGATCTGACGATTCAGTATCAACCTGGTAAGGCTAATGTGGTAGCAGATGCTATGAGCAGGAAATCCTCTGGATTATCAGGTATTCAGCTCACTTCTGATGATTTTCTGATTCATGATATGGAACGTTTGCAGTTGACAGTGATTTCCTCCAGTAGTTTGGATTCTGGAGTTTTGACTCAGTTGAGCATTCAGTCTTCTTTGGAAGACAGGATTCAGGAAGCCCAGAAGTTAGATTCTGATTATTCGACGTTGATTGCTCAGATTGAATCTGGTAAGAAGCCTGAACTCCGAGTTTCTGATTCTGGTACTATTTTTTGCAAGAATAGGTTGTGGATTCCTGTGTTTGGAGACCTAAGGAAAGAGATTCTGTATGAATCTCATCATTCAAGCTACACTGTTCATCCGGGAAGTGGCAAGATGTACGGAGATATGAAGAGTTTGTTCTGGTGGCCGGGAATGAAAAAGGATGTAGCAGATTTTGTTGCTAGATGCGATGCCTATCAGTTGGTGAAGGCAGAGCATCAGCGACCAGGAAGACTTTTACAGTCGTTGTCTATCCCTAAGTGGAAGTGGGAGGAGGTAACGATGGATTTTGCTATGGGTTTTCCTCGGTCAAGGCAAGGGCACGATGCCATTTGGGTGATTGTGGATCGATTGACGAAGTCTGTTCATTTTCTTCCGATCAGGCAGACCGATTCGGTGGATCGATTGGCACAGGTATATGTGAAAGAGATTGTCAGATTACACGGTGTGCCTAAGGTGATTGTTTCTGATCGAGATGGATGGTTTACTTCCAGACTTTGGAAGGGTATTCAGCAAGGTTTGGGTACGAAGTTACATTTCAGTACAGCTTTTCATCCGCAGACTGACGGACAGTCTGAAAGGACTATTCAGGTACTGGAAGATCTGCTGAGGCTATGTTTTAGATTTTGGAGGAAGCTGGGAAGATCATATTCCTCTTATAGAGTTTGCTTATAATAACAGTTTTCAGTCCAGTATTGGTATGGCACCTTATAAAGCTATGTATGGCCGAAAATATAGAACTCCTTTGACTCTGACTGAGGTTGGAGATAGACAGGAGATGGGTGCCACTTTTGTAGATGAAACTGTTAAGAAAGTCAATTTGATTAAAAAAAAGTTGAAAGCTACACAAAATCGACAGCAGAAATATTACAATCAGAAGCACAGGTTCGTTGAATTTCAAGTTTGTGACTTTGTGTATGTCAAAGTCAGTCCGATGAAGGGTGTGAGCAGATTTGGCAGAGTGAGTAAGCTTAATCCAAGGTATGTTGGACCTTTTGAAATCCTTGAAAGGATTGGTAAATCTGCTTATCGGCTGTTGTTATCTGATCAGATGTCCGATGTTCATAATGTGTTCCACGTATCTACTTTGAGAAAGTGGATATCTGACTCTGGAAAGAAAGTGTCTGCTGATGAGGTTGAGATTCAGGAGAATCTGAGATATAAAGAAGAACCCGAGTTGATTCTAGCTTACGATGTTCGTAAGTTGAGAAATAAACAGATTCCGATGGTTAAGGTGCAGTGGAAGCACCGAACTGCACGAGAAGTGACTTGGGAGAAGGAGTCGGACATGAGGAAGTCGTATCCGTATTTGTTTTGACTGAGTTTTGATTGGACAATATCGATGACGACATTTTTTTGAAGTTGGGGAGATTGTAACATCAGTTTTGCTCCAGGATCGTCCAGGCCGATCGTGGATCGTCCCGGGACGATCAGTTGAAATTTTGTTACAGAATGTGTACAGAAGTTACAGGAAAGTTTTCCTGTAAGTATCGTCCGGGCCGATCGGGGGATCGTCCCAGGACGATTAGAGCAATGCAAAAGACAGAGAATAGGGGTTTTTATCGTTCGACAAAAATTAATTATCGTCCTGAGAAATCGTCCCAGGACGAAGTGATTTTGTTCAGATCGTCCTGGACGATCGTGCGATCGGCCGGGCCGATCTTAAGTTGATTTAAGGAAAATCAGCTCGTTTTGAAGAGAGAGAAAATCAGATTTTTTAAAAAATATCTTTTAGGAGAGAGAAAGTCGAGGGCAAAAGAGGAAAAGTGGATTTTTGGGCAACGCTGGTCCGTTTTCGTCCGTCGAGACAGTTCAAGAAATTGGTGTACGCAAGGTAAGGCACATTCCGCCTTTCTCAATTTTCAGAACGGTGAAGTTTGAACGATTTTTCTGTCCGGATTTCGTTTTCGTTAGCGAATTTCGTCCGTATTTTCCGATTGGTTCAGTTTTTACCGCGTAACTTTTGGTATGTTTCTGAGGTGCCGAGTGCGCACGTTTTAATTATTTTCTGGAGAATTTTGACCGGATAGTTTTGATTCGGCTGTGTTTTATTTTGACTGTAAATTCTGATGAAGTCTAAAATTGTCTGGACAGTAGAATAAAAGTCTTGCAATATTATTGTGAATATTCTATGCTAATTTGGTAATTTGTGAAATTAGGAATTTTTGTGTAAATTCCGTATATTGTCGTTATACCGCTGGATTTTTGTACGATTTCTGAAATTATCCGGATTTATTCTGAAATGACATGATATGATTGTGTACTATGAAAAGGGAGTTATAAGGGGTCAGGATCCTGTGAGATCCTGTCTGTGTCAGTGAAATCTGAAATGAGCTCTGAAATCTGAAAACAAGTTCTGTTCCGGATCCGATGATAAGTTTTTTTCTGGTGCTATAAGCACATCTGTTCTGGTGCCATGAGCACAAAGGGAGGCATAAGGGGCCAGAATCCGAGAGATTCTGTCAGTGTCTGGGAAGGGAGGTATAAGGGGCCAGAATCCGTTGAGATTCTGTCAGAGTCAGGGAATCTGTTCTGACTTTTGATATATTCTGAATTGATATGATTTCTGATTTCCGTACGATGTTGATATGATTTATGATTCTTATACGATTCTGTTCTGTTCTGATTTGATCTGATCTGTATGATTATGTTCTGATTCAACTTCTGGAATTATGATTTCTGTAATTGTTGTTCTGTTCTGATTCGATATATGATTCTGTTGATCTGATTTCTGTACGGATTTTTGTCTGATGTGTTTGATGTGGATTCTCAGAATTTTGATTGGGGGTTTGATGTCTAGCTGAGCTGTTGTAGCTCATCCTTGTTTTCTGCGTGGTTTTCAGGTTCTGGGAGAGGGAAGGAAGTCTTGGAGTAGGAGTTCAGAGTCTGATCTGTTATAGGTATTTTGTACTTTTAATTTTTTGTACAGTCATGGCTTTTCTGTTCTGTTTTTCTTTCTGTCTGAAAGCCATGAGCTGTATTTGTTTATGCTTCTTTTTTTTAGGAAGAAAAAGATAGATGATTTGTTCCGCTGCATTTTGATGTTTATAGTAGCTCTGTGTGTCTGTTTCTGTGTGTAAATATTTGGAAGAAAGTTCTGAAACAAATTCCAAAGCTAGATCCTGGAATCAGTTCAATCAGTTTGAGTTTGGGCACGACCCGATGCGAGCGGGATCCGTCCCGGTTGGGCTGGATCGTGACACATAGTGTGGTGGGAACCAAGTGGGTCTTTAAGAATAAGGTAAATGATTCAGGTGTGGTGGTTAGGAATAAGGCAAGATTTGTGGCTAAGGGGTACAACTAAATTGAAGGGATAGATTTTGAGGAGACCTTTGCCCCTGTAGCTAATAACCTGATTGCCGAAAAGAATTTACTTATACATAAGGAACATACCAAGAACTCAAACTTTAACCCTTATTAACAGTCTCTACTCAAGCGGGGCCTTACGTTTTCCTGAAATATTATGTACGTAAAATAAGAGTGACCAACACTTGCTCAATAGGCAACTCGAGACCTACTAAATAATTCAATATCTACATTAAAAAGATTTACATGATATTTGAATTTTGTATGAATAGTAAAAATATATTATTAAACAGATTAACATGGTTGTTGGCATCATGTGTTGTAATTAACATTATTGCATTAGTACAAATGAGTGTCAATCCTAGTTACATGTCAAACAATAGTGGGAATATATTGGAAATAATAACATGAGCATTTTTTTTTAACATAATATCATAAATTAAATACATAACATGAAATAACATTCAACATATGACTTCAAAACACATTCCACATTTACCTATGACTTATTATACCTTCACTTTCACTTATAATTTTACTTAATCATATTTTTTCTTAGCATCTAATAATTCTATTTGTACTCATACCTCCACTTGTTTATCTCACATATGTTCAATTGTATCATACGCATAGATGGAGGAATTATAGTCTCATAGAGGTGCACAAGTGCATTGCACATAAAATATTAATAGCCGCCACTTGTACTTCCTTCTTTCTCCCTCCTTTCACACATTTTTCAACACATAAACATCAATAATTTCAACATATATGAACAACATTCTACATGATATAGGAATGTATCGAATTTCATATGTATAATAGAAATAGTTGTATTCGCAGAGTAAAATTGAATATACATTCGATAGTAGCGAATCAGAAAATCATTTATGATCAACATTCACAATATAATTTTAAAGCATTTATTATTTTATAGTAATTTCTATCAATGTCAGTATATTCACTGAAATATTTAAAATATTATACAACTCAAGATATCAGGTGAAAAATTACATTTTTCTTAGCAATGTGAGCAAACTATTGTATTCTATTACATACCAAAAGTTCAGTTACACGGTAAAAAGTTTATAAATCTCCATAAATTTCTTTTGCATATATTCCAATCAAATAAAATATCAAAAATATGCACACAAGCAAAACAATCAAAACCTAAAATAGGGTAACGATAATATATCTCAAGAAGAAGAACTTTTTCAGTTGGGTCCTCGGGCAAAATAGGCTCAAAGAGGTCCAAATCTCTCTCTCTCTCTCTCTCTCTCTCTCTCTCTCTCTCTCTCTCTCTCTATGACTAGCTGACTAAAATGAGAAAATGAATTTTTAGACAATGGATTTGAATATTTATAAACCTTGTGTTGCAGTGCTTCCTTTCACAGCGTTGTAAAGGATTATGCCTATGAGAATATGAATAAACATCCTTATTCAAAAAGTTTTTTCTTGAGTATCACACTCATAATTCAACTAACCATGATGGATTGTGCCTATGTGAAACTAGATTAATCCTAGAATTAAAATAAATCCTTATTGGCACCCTATATTGGGTAAGAAAATTTTCTAGCATTTGGTTCCACATTTATTTGTCTTTTGTGTTTGTAAAGTGGATTTCTCTCTACCTTTTGGGGTCGTATAATCTCCTCCCTACAAATTACCTTTCATTGCTTCTCATGTAGAATAAAAGTTCTACAGTCATTTTCATCCTAATATATGATATTATCTAACACCTTCATTTTCACCCGACATGAGGCTCTTTCAAAGCCCCACCTCTCCAAATATCTCTCTTATAAATGCTTGTCTTGATTCTTCCTTCTTCTGAGAAATGCAATTCCGTTCTCCAAATAATTTAATTTCAAATATATCTTATTTTTATTTTTACCGTTGTTCACAACATATAAATAAATCTAAAAAATTGATCCCAAATAGTAAATTGATTATTTATCTCATTTATTTTGTATTGAACTAATAAAATTGAGAAATCAATTTCAAATAACATGTGAGAAATTAAAACAATATTGATAGGAGGTAGAACTAATTTGAAGAAGATTGATACAACATCCAACCTAATTTGACAGTGACATGTTGTATCATGCAAGCACATTGCATATATAATTATCTAAGTTTGAAAAAAAAATGAATAAGATTTTTCTAACATAAATTATAATATGACGGGCTTCATACTTATCCAATCTACATTAAGATTAGTGTTATATATGAAATCAAAAATTGTACCAATCTCATCATAAATCCAATGAATATAAAGCCTATCTCGACATAGTTTATATAAGGATTTCCTTACATAGTCTTCTTCTTTCAAATGTTTATACATTATTCTTCATTAGTATAGGTTGAAGAATAATTTTTTATTGCTCGCATTAATTCAAATCACCAATAAATTTTTAAATAAATTCACATAAAAAATAGAATTGGGCTCTATTATATTTAGACAGATTAATCAAAATGAATAAAAAAATTTTATATTTACTTTTGTTTATAAGAGTGTTAATTGATTAATCTAAATAAAATAAAGACTAATTCTATTTCCGAACTATCCTTGCTTGACTATTATTGTCCAACCTTAATCACTCAACTATTATTACTCAACTATTGTTTCCTGACCATATTCACCTTCCTATAGTTGTACAAGTATTGTCACCCAATAGACATCGCTTGGTTGCCAAACGAAGGTCGATGCTAGTAATTGACAATAGCACAAATGCATGCCATCACTAAAAAGTCCGAAGCATGCCATCAACATTAACCTTGATGCTCGTTATCACTAATAAAGCTTATGCACGTTGATGACACCAACGTCAGTACGCGCCATTGTGAACAATATCGATCCAAGCCATTGAAGTCAATATTGACACACCATTGCCAATAAGGCTTACGCTCGTTGATATTCTTTGTCCTATCATAGAAATCATTCTCTTCAATTCATTTATACTACATTGTATCAACATTTTATTCAATTGTAGCTGGGAAAGACATTATCTATCATCTATAATTTACACTAGTGAAATCATTTCAACTAGATCATACCTCATAATTTTTACCTTTCCTGCACTTTCACTTACCTTTCCTGCACTTTCACGTAAAATATCTTATGCTTCCATATGTTGTTCTGAACTTCTTTTACTTATGTATGTACGAAATCTTCATACAATATTAAAATTACAAACTCTCTCAACAACTTCAAATATTCCAACACGCAAGTATAATCTATTATGTCATAGTATGTTTTTATTAGAGATTTCAAACAACAATATAATATAATGTGGAATCAACCATCTATTCCAATCTTCAAACATTATTGGAACTAATATAAAGATGGCGTGATAATTTGTTTGATAAGTTCAAAACTACATATTAAAAAATAATAATAATAAAATTTATAAAAAAAAAAAAAAGTTTCGTTTGGGATAACTTTCTTACTATTTATTAAAGCAGCTTTTTAATATAAAATTTTTTATACTAAAAGCTGCTGTAGAAAATAGTCTCAGATGAATCCATTGTGATCTAAGATACTCCATTGACCCAAAGCATGAATAAGGTCCTTGACAGCTGAACATCAACAATGCAAAATAAGAAGGATGAATACAATAGAGATTTGAAAATCCAAATTCAATAATAAGAAACGTGACAATGCACACCAAAATTGTTGACTTTGTTTAAGTCTATAAAAAAGTGCACTTAATAAGATAAACTTGAGAGGGATGTTTGGGTCCACAAGTCATTATATATATGGCTCTTGGGATGATTTGCTTACTTAATGTCATTATGGTTGTGTGTTAGTACATTAAATTAATAGTTCTAAAAGATTTCTTACATCATTTTGCATCATTATGTGTATGGATTTGGACTAGCTTATGGTTAAGGAGATGTACTTTTATATTGTGCGTGCTCGCTTGTCTAATTATACACTCACATGTGTTACCATTATTTAATGTCATTGTATGTTTATGTGGTTGCATTTGTATGTTATATTACTTGATTATAAGTTTACATGTTTAGTGATATAGGCTTCATTTGGGACAATTTTCTTATTATTTCATTTTTTAGATCACAGCTATAATTTCTATTTGGTGATTGTTTTTAAAAAAATTGTATACTAGGAAACTATTTTCTACAACAGCTTTAGCAAGTTACTTTCTCAACAGCAGCTTTACAAAGCAGTGACTAAGCTGTCACAAATAAAGCAATTTTGTAAATTATGTATGATGTTTATTCATTACAGTATTAGTTTTACTTGTACAATTATCATGCATTGGGGGGGGGGGTTTAATGCGGATTTAATATAAAGGAAAATAAAAGTCGGGACATATGGGCTGGGCAATCGTAGGGACTTCATGGCTTGCACGAAAACTACTATACCGTTATGGCCACCAATCAATAAAGAACACTATGTTGAAGCGTACTCATATATTGATCGAACAGTCCAATCAACAGCATGACGGTGAACCAAGCGATATCCTAGTAGATGGTAAATGTAAGCTTATTTAACTTTGTCTATGTTAATTTTAAAATCAAATCAGTCCAGTTATTAATATCATATATTTTATGAATAAATAAATGTAGAATTTCAGAAAAGTCTGAATAATAATTTTCTGGCTCTGTCACTATTGTCATGCATGTGTCTGTGTGATTGATTGTTTATTTACTTCAACATGCTTAACTAGGTAAGTTTGATTAAGGAAATTTTTGAAAAAGAAAAAAAAAATAAATGGCTTGCATGAAAACTACTGTATCGTTATGGCCACCGATCAATAAAGCACGCTATGTTGAAACGTACTCATATATTGATCCAACAATCCAATCAACAACATGATGGTGAACCAAGCAATATCCTAGTAGATGGTAAATGTAAGCTTATTTAACTTTGTCTATGTTAATTTTAAAATCAAATTAGTCCAGTTATTAATATCATATATTTTATAAATAAATAAATGTTATAGAAGTTCAAAATAAATGTAGAATTTTAGAAAAGTCTGAATAATAATTTTCTGGCTCTGCCACTATTCTCATGCACATGTTTTGATTGCTTGTTTATTTACTTCAACATGCTTAACTAGGTAATTAAGTTTGATTAAGGAAATTTTTGAAAAAGAAAAAAAAATAAAATGGCTTGCATGAAAACTATTGTATTGTTATGACCACCGATCAATAAAGCACGCTATGTTGAAGCGTACTCATATATTGATCCAACAGTCCAATCAACAGCATGACGGTGAACCAAGCAATATCCTAGTAGATGGTAACTGTAAGCTTATTTAACTTTGTCTATGTTATTTTTAAAATCAAATCAGTCCAATTATTAATATCATATATTTTATAAATAAATAAATGTTATAGAAGTTGAAAATAAATGTAGAATTTCAAAAAAGCCTGAATAATAATTTTCTGGCTCTGCCGCTATTCTTATGCACGTTTTTGTGTGATTGATTGTTTATTTACTTCAGCATGCTTAACTAGGTAAGTTTGATCAAGGAAAATTTTGAAATAGAAAAAAAAAACCTAAATGTACTTGTTGCACATCTAGTACCGCTTACCCCTCCTAATTTAGGCTTCGTTTGTTAGTGTACATGCCACATCAGCAGGGTCACTTACTTTGGTCACTTATATTTCTTTTTCTTGTAACCGTGTAACAACCGGCTGCTAGTCTATTTATAGACCACAGCTACTGTATTCAATTCATCCAGACAATACATTACTTTTCTTTCTTCTTTACATCGTCTTCTTCCCTCTCTCTGGCCACTTTCTTTCATGGTATCAGAGCACCCCGCCTAACGGCATTCGTTCTCCTCTCATGTCCTTAATGGTTTTGTTATTAAGGACACTCAGGACAATCAACCCTTTCTTCATGGTCGCAAGCGTGACGGACTATACCAGATTCAAACCACACCCACTCACACAGTCTCTGCTCTCCAAGTTCAACGTGCCAACAGCTCTGTTTGGCACAACCGTCTCGGTCAGGAAGGCTTTCTTACTGTTTCTTAAAGCATCTTTTAGCACAAAAAATTAAATATTTGAACTAAAAATTTGTCTTATGTAGTAAAAAAGTTGACCCACCACACCCACTCACACAGTCTCTGCTCTCCAAGTTCAACGTGCCAACAGCTCTGTTTGGCACAACCGTCTCGATCAGGAAGGCTTTCTTACTGTTTCTTAAAGCATCTTGTTAGCACAAAAAATTAAATATTTGAACTAAAAAATTGTCTTATGTAGTAAAAAAGTTGACCCAAATAAAATATTAGTTGTTGTTTTACACAAAAGTAATCATAAAGTGTATGACAACCAAATTGATTATAAAATTTAGAAGACTTATAGCGGAGTGCGCCTAGGGATATAATTGAGTACTATCTTGTTCAAGCTGCTTCATATTTTTCTTTTATCGAGTTCGATCTTTTTTCTTTTTTCTTTTTTTTTTTTTTTTTTTTTTTAGTTCGATCCAAGAGTTCTATCATCTTTAAATTCTTAGGTTTCATTTGGGATAATTTTTTAACTACATTCTAAAGCAATTTTTTAATAAAAATATCTTGAGTTAGAAATTTTTGTATTAAAAATATGATTTAGAAAGCAGTTAGAGAGTTATCCCAAACAAAGCCTTAGTCAAACTTGTTTATTAGCTTTCTTATCCATTTTGAACTGTCTTTAAGCTTTAATCAAGTCTAAATAATTATATCCTTGATGTGAATGAATTAAATGTATATCTAATTGTTAGACGTAATTGAATGTATATATTTTTAAATTTGCATAATTCATTGAGTTATTTAGTTAAGTTTGAATATTAATAAGAAAAGATTTAAATCAATTATTTATTTGGCATTTCTATTATAGTTATGACTCTAGTAATACACATAAATTTTAAAATATGCAAAATTTAGAAATATTTTGCAGGATATTGAGCATCTAATTAATTTAAAAGGATCACAAAAAAAAACATTTATATGATGATCTTTTATTATTTAATTAAATTTATTTAATTATATTCATAAATGATTATAACTAAGGTTTCATTTTGGAAAGTTTTATATAACTATTTTTTCTTTGTTTTCAAGAAATTTGTGTACTGAAAAATTGTTTTACAAAGCAATTAGAAAGCCTTATCAAATGAAGCTTATACAAATAAGCAACAAATTGTTCATGAGTCCTATTGCAGGCTAGAATATACGCGGCGGTAGAGTTTACGAATTCGCGTCCGAGCGTTGCACGAATATTCAGCATACAAACAGAAAAGAGAATGAACACCAAGTTTTTACGTGGAAAACCCGGAAGAGGGAAAAAACCACGGGCCCTCGCCCAGCTGTAAAGTTCAACTAGTGTATGTTTGAAGTACAAAGGTTGATCCGTCTTACAAATCAAGACGATCAATTTACAATCAACTTTTAACAAAGTTACAAAGTACTGCAAAATCCCGACGTTTACCGAAAATCCGCAGAGTTCCGGCGTGTTCAGGCGACGGGAAGAGCTCCGACGTGGTCGAGGATGAGCTTCTTCCTTCTCTTCTCTTCTTCTTCTCTCTCTTCACTTCAGTCCCCTTTGTGAAGAATGAGAGCTCTATTTATAGTTTTTTCTGGAGTGACAAAGCTCGTAAATAGTTGTGAGATCAGGGGCAATAGGGAGTGGTCGAATGGACGGCCGATGTTGAATCCTACGATCGTGCACCATTTGTTGGACATTTGAAGACCTTAGTGATATCGGAATATGGCGATCTTGGGCTTCGTTGGATTCGTCTCGTCGAGCCGCTCAATCAAGAATAAGCTCGTTAAAATTGGAGACTGTTTGGTAACTCAAATACGGTTTGAACCTTCCAACAGTGCTTCGAGTCCTTGATTCGGACCTATTTGGGCTCGGATTGGGTTCGTATTTCTGACACGCTCAGTTTGACTATAAGCTCAACCGAAATCGGAGTTTGAAATGCTCTTGAATTTAATCTTTGAAGTTTCCAACTAGCTTTTTGCCTCGAGATTCATGCCCCATCAAGAAAATTTTTTGAAAATATATCAGTTGCCCCCTATTTCGGACATCGTAGCTTCAGAGTCCAAAAACATGCGTCACAATTTTTAGAGAATTTTTTTGAGTAAGTCAGAATTACTCTTGTGTGTAGGAGCTCTGAACGCCTCTGAAAAGTGTCGAAATTGACTCCGGAACGTCGAAAAACAATTCTTGGACCCCAAAAATGACCGATTTGGTCTTCTCGGGACGAACTGCACGAGAAGCGACTTGGGAGAAGGAGTCGGACATGAGGAAGTCGTATTCGTATTTGTTTTGACTGGTTTTGATTGGACAATATCGATGACGACATTTTTTTGAAGTTGGGGAGATTGTAACATCAGTTTTGCTCCAGGATCGTCCAGCCGATCGTGGATGTCGGGACGATCAGTTGAAATTTTGTTACAGAATGTGTACAGAAGTTACAGGAAAGTTTTCCTGTAAATATCGTCCGGGCCGATCGGGGATCGTCCCAGGACGATAGAGCAATGCAAAAGACAGAGAATAGGGATTTTTATCGTCCGACAAAATTAATTATCGTCCTGAGAAATCGTCCCAGGACGAAGTGATTTTGTTCAGAACGTCCTGGACGGCTGCGATCGGGGGCCGATCTTAAGTTGATTTAAGGAAAATCAGCTGTTTTGAAGAGAGAGAAAATCAGATTTTTTAAAAAAATATCTTTAGGAGAGAGAAAGTCGAGGGCAAAAGAGGAAAAGTGGATTTTTGGGCAACGCTGGTCTTTTCGTCCGTCGAGACAGTTCAAGAAATTGGTGTACACAAGGTAAGGCACATTCCGCCTTTCAATTTTCAGAACGGTGAAGTTTGACGATTTTTCTGTCCGGATTTCGTTTTCGTTAGCGAATTTCGTCCGTATTTTCGATTGGTTCAGTTTTTTCCGCGTAACTTTTGGTATGTTTCTGAGGTGCCGAGTGCGCACGTTTAATTATTTTCTGGAGAATTTTGACCGGATAGTTTTGATTCGGCTGTGTTTTATTTTGACTGTATTTCTGATGAAGTCTAAAATTGTCTGGACAGTAGAATAAAAGTCTTGCCATATGTTGTGAAATTTCTATGCTAATTTGGTAATTTGTGAAATTAGGAATTTTTATGTAAATTCCGTATATGCCGTTATGCGCTGGATTTTCGTACGATTCTGAAATTATTGGATTTATTCTGAAATGACATGATATGATTGTGTACTATGAAAAGGGAGTTATAAGGGGTCAGGATCCTGTCTGTGTCAGTGAAATCTGAAATGAGCTCTGAAATCTGAAAACAAGTTCTGTTCCGGATCCGATGATAAGTTCTTTTTTGGTGCTATAAGCAACACTGTTCTGGTGCCATGAGCACAAAGGGAGGCATAAGGGGCACGAATCGAGAGATTCTGTCAGTGTCTGGGAAGGGAGGTATAAGGGGCCAGAATCCGTTGGATTCTACAGAGTCAGGGAATCTGTTCTGACTTTTGATATATTCTGAATTGATATGATTTCTGATTTCCGTACGATGTTGATATGATTTATGATTTTTATACGATTCTGTTCTGTTCTGATTTGATCTGATTTGTTGATTATGTTCTGATTCAACTTCTGGAATTTGATTTCTGTAATTGTTGTTATGTTCTGATTCGATATATGATTCTGTTGATCTGATTTCTGTACGGATTTTTGTCTGATGTTGTTTGATGTGGATTCTGAGAATTTTGATTGGGGGTTTGATGTCTAGCTGAGCTGTTGTAGCTCATCCTTGTTTTCTGCGTGGTTTTCAGGTTCTGGGAGAGGGAAGGAAGTCTTGGAGTAGGAGTTCAGAGTCGATCTGTTATTGGTATTTTGTACTTTTAATTTTTTGTCAGTCATGACTTTTCTGTCTATTTTTCTTTCTGTCTGAAAGCCATGAGCTGTATTTGTTTATGCTTCTTTTTTTGAGGAAGAAAAAGATAGATGATTTGTTCCGCTGCATTTTGATGTTTATAGTAGTCTGTGTGTCTGTTTCTGTGTGTAAATATTGGAAGAAAGTTCTGACAAATTCCAAAGCTAGATTCTGGAATCAGTTCAATCAGTTTGAGTTTGGGCACGACCCGATAGCGAGCGGGATCCGTCCGGTTGGGCTGGATCGTGACACATAGTGTGGTGGGAACCAAGTGGGTCTTAGAATAAGGTAAATGTTCAGGTGTGGTGGTTAGGAATAAGGAAGATTGGTGGCTAAGGGGTACAACTAAATTGAAGGATAGATTTTGAGGAGACCTTTGCCCCTGTAGCTAATAACCTGATTGCCGAAAAGAATTTACTTATACATAAGGAACATACCAAGAACTCAAACTTTAACCCTTATTAACGTCTCTACTCAAGCGGGGCCTTACGTTTTCTGAAATATTATTGTACGTAAAATAAGAGTGACCAACACTTGCTCAATAGGCAACTCGAGACTACTAAATAATTCAATATCTACATTAAAAAGATTTACATGATATTTGAATTTTGTATGAATAGTAAAAATATATTATTAAACAGATTAACATGGTTGTTGGCATCATGTGTTGTAATTAACATATTGCATTAGTACAAATGAGTTGTCAATCCTAGGTTACATGTCAAACAATAGTGGGATTATTGGAAATAATAACATGAGCATTTTTTTTTTAACAATAATATCATAAATTAAATACATAACATGAAATAACAATTCAACATATGACTTCAAAACACATTCCACATTTACCTATGTCTTAATATCCTTCACTTTCACTTAATTTTACTAATCATATTTTTTCTTAGCATCTAATAATTCTATTTGTACTCATACCTCACTTGTTTATCTCACATATGTTCAATTGTATCATACGCATAGATGGAGGAATCATAGTCTCATAGAGGTGCCAAGTGCATTGCACATAAAATATTAATAGCCGCCACTTGTACTTCCTTCTCTCCCTCCTTTCACACATTTTCAACACATAAACATCAATAATTCAACATATATGAACAACATTCTACATGATATAGGAATGTATCGAATTTCATTGTATATAGAAATAGTTGTATTCGCAGAGTAAAATTGAATATACATTCGATAGTAGCGAATCAGAAAATCATTTATGATCAACATTCACAATATAATTTTAAAGCATTTATTATTTTATAGTAATTTCTATCAATGTCAGTATATTCATGAAATATTTAAATATTATACAACTCAAGATATCAGTGAAATTCGTTAGATAACATATGACTAAATATTTCATACTTATCAATTATCAATGATATAATATTTAATACATAATTAATATATAGAACTAACTACAACAATGATATAACTGTTCAATTAAATTTTTTGATATATTCCACAATATTAAAATATAAAATATGCCACAAGCAAAACAATCAAAACCTAAAATAGGGTACGATAATATATCTCAAGAAGAAGAACTTTTTCAGTTGGGTCCTCGGGCAAAAGGCTCAAAGAGGTCCAAATCTCTCTCTCTCTCTCTCTCTCTCTCTCTCTCTCTCTCCTTCTCTCCTCTCTCTCTCTCTCTCTATGACTAGCTGACTAAAATGAGAAAATGAATTTTTAGACAATGGATTTGATATTTATAAACCTTGTGTTGCAGTGCTTCCTTTCACAGCGTTGTAAAGGATTATGCCTATGAGATATGAATAAACATCCTTATTCAAAAAGTTTTTTCTTGAGTATCACACTCATAATTCAACTAACCATGATGGATTGTGCTATGTGAAACTAGATTAATCCTAGAATTAAAATAAATCCTTATTGGCACCCTATATTGGGTAAGAAATTTTCTAGCATTTGGTTCCACATTTATTTGTCTTTTGTGTTGTTAAAGTGGATTTCTCTCTACCTTTTGGGGTCGTTTAATCTCCTCCCTACAAATTACCTTTCATTGCTTCTCATGTAGAATAAAAGTTCTACAGTCATTTTCATCTAATATATGTATTATCAACACCTTCATTTTCACCCGACATGAGGCTCTTTCAAAGCCCCACTCTCCAATATCTCTCTTATAAATGCTTGTCTTGATTCTTCCTTCTTCTGAGAAATGCAATTCCGTTCTCCAAATAATTTAATTTCAAATATATCTTATTTTTTTTTTTACCGTTGTTCACAACATATAAATAAATCTAAAAAATTGATCCCAAATAGTAAATTGATTATTTATCCATTATTTTGTATTGAACTAATAAAATTGAGAAATCAATTTCAAATAACATGTGAGAAATTAAAACAATATTGATAGGAGGTAGAACTAATTTGAAGAAGATTGATACAACATCCAACCTAATTTGACAGTGACATGTTGTACTATGCAAGCACTTGCATATATAATTATTAAGTTTGAAAAAAAAATGAATAAGATTTTTCTAACATAAATTATATATGACGGGTTCACTTATCCATCTACATTAAGATTAGTGTATATATGAAATCAAAAATGTACCAATCTCATCATAAATCCAATGAATATAAAGCCTATCTCGACATAGTTTATATAAGGATTTCCTTACATAGTCTTCTTCTTTCAAATGTTTATACATTATTCTTTTTAGTATAGGTTGAAGAATAATTTTTTATTGCTCGCATTAATTCAAATCACCAATAAATTTTTAATAAATTCACATAAAAAATAGAATTGGGCTCTATTATTATTTAGACAGATTAACAAAATGAATAAAAAAAAATTTATATTTACTTTTGTTTATAAGAGTGTTAATTGATTAATCTAAATAAAATAAAGACTAATTCTATTTCCGAACTATCCTTGCTTGACTATTATTGTCCAACTTAATCACTCAACTATTATTACTCAAATATTGTTTCTGACCATATTCTCTGTTGTACAAGTATTGTCACCAATTGACATCGCTTGGTTTCCAAACGAAGGTCGATGCTAGTAATTGACAATAGCACAAATGCAGCCATCACTTATAAGTCCGAAGCATGCCATCAACATTAACCTTGATGCTCGTTATCACTATAAAGCTTATGCATGTTGATGACACCAACGTCAGTACGCGCCATTGTGAACAATTTCGATCCAAGCCATTGAAGTCAATATTGACACACCATTGCCAATAAGGCTTACGCTCGTTGTATTTCTTTGTCCTATCATAGAAATCATTCTCTTCAATTCATTTATACTAAATTGTATCAACATTTTATCAATTGTAGCTGGGAAAGACATTATCTATCATCTATTATTTACACTAGTGAAATCATTTCAACTAGCATCTATAATTTATTCTGCACTTTCACTTACCTTTCCTGCACTTTCACGTAAAATATCTTATGCTTCCATATGTTGTTCTGAATTCTTTTTACTTATGTATGTACGAAATCTTCATACAATATTAAAATTACAAACTCTCTCACAACTTCAAATATTCCAACACGCAAGTATAATCTATTATGTCATAGTATGTTTTATTTGAGATTTCAAACAACATATATATAATTGTGGAATCAACCATCTATTCCAATCTTCAACATTATTGGAACTAATATAAAGATGGCGTGATAATTTGTTTGATAAGTTCAAAAACTACATATAAAAAAAAAATAATAAAATTTATAAAAAAAAAAAAAAAGTTCGTTTGGGAAACTTTCTTACTATTTATTAAAGCAGCTTTTATTATAAAATTTTTTATACTAAAAGCTGCTGTAGAAAATAGTCTCAGATGAATCCATTGTGATCTAAGATACTCCATTGACCCAAAGCATGAATAAGGTCCTGACAGCTGAACATCAACAATGCAAAATAAGAAGGATGAAAAAAATTAGATTTGAAAATTCAAATTCAATAATAAGAAACGTGACAATGCACACCAAAATGTGGACTTTGTTTAAGTCTATAAAAAAGTGCACATAATAAGAATACTGAGAGGGGATGTTTGGGCCACAAGTCATTATATATATGGCTCTTGGGATGATTTGCTTACTTAATGTCATTATGGTTGTGTGTAGTACATTAAATTAATAGTTCTAAAAGATTTCTTACATCATTTTGCATCATTATGTGTTTGGATTTGGACTAGCTTATGGTTAAAAAGATGTACTTTTATATTGTACGTGCTCGCTTGTCTAATTATACACTCACATGTGTTACAATTATTTAATGTCATTGTATGTTTATGTGGTTGCATTTGTATGTTATATTACTTGATTATAGTTTACATGTTTAGTGATATAGGCTTCATTTGGGACAATTTTCTTATTATTTGATTTTTTAGATCACAGCTATAATTTCTATTTGGTGATTGTTTTTAAAAAAATTGTATACTAGGAAACTATTTTCTACAACAGCTTTAGCAAGTTACTTTCTCAACAGCAGCTTTACAAAGCAGTGACTAAGCTGTCACAATAAAGCCATTTTGTAAAATTATGTATGATTTTTCTTTACAGTATTAGTTTTACTTGTACAATTATCATGCATTGGGGGGGGGGTTTAATGCGGATTTAATTAAGGAAAATAAATGCGGGACATATGGGTTGGGCAATCGTAGGGACTCATGGCTTGCACGAAAACTACTATACCGTTATGGCCACCAATCAATAAAGAACACTATGTTGAAGCGTACTCATAATTGATCGAACAGTCCAATCAACAGCATGACGGTGAACCAAGCGATATCCTAGTAGATGGTAAATGTAAGCTTATTTAACTTTGTCTATGTTAATTTTAAAATCAAATCAGTCCAGTTATTAATATCATATATTTTATGAATAAATAAATGTAGAATTTCAGAAAAGTCTGAATAATAATTTTCTGGCTCTGTCACTATTGTCATGCATGTGTCTGTGTGATGATTGTTTATTTACTTAACATGCTTAACTAGGTAAGTTTGATTAAGGAAATTTTTGAAAAAGAAAAAAAAAATAAATGGCTTGCATGAAAAATACTGTATCGTTATGGCCACCGATCAATAAAGCACGCTATGTTGAACGTACTCATATTGATCCAACAATCCAATCACAACATGATGGTGAACAAGCAATATCCTAGTAGATGGTAAATGTAAGCTTTTTAACTTTGTCTATGTTAATTTTAAAATCAAATTAGTCCAGTTATTAATATCATATATTTTATAAAATAAATAAATGTTATAGAAGTTCAAATAATGTAGAATTTTAGAAAAGTCTGAATAATAATTTTCTGGCTCTGCCACTATTCTCATGCACATGTTTTGATTGCTTGTTTATTTACTTCAACTGCTTAACTAGGTAATTAAGTTTGATTAAGGAAATTTTTGAAAAAAGAAAAAAAAATAAAATGGCTTGCATGAAAACTATTGTATTGTTATGACCACCGATCAATAAAGCACGCTATGTTGAAGCGTACTCATATATTGATCCAAACGTCCAATCAACAGCATGACGGTGAACCAAGCAATATCCTAGTAGATGGTAACTGTAGCTTATTTAACTTTGTCTATGTTATTTTTAAAATCAAATCAGTCCAATTATTAATATCATATATTTATTAAATAAATAAATGTTATAGAAGTTGAAAATAAATGTAGAATTTCAAAAAAGCCTGAATAATATTTTCTGGCTCTGCCGCTATTCTTATGCACGTTTTTGTGTGATTGATTGTTTATTTACTTCAGCATGCTTAACTAGGTAAGTTTGATCAAGGAAATTTTGAAATAGAAAAAAAACCTAATGTACTTGTTGCACATCTAGTTCCGCTTACCCCTCCTAATTTAGGCTTCGTTTGTTAGTGTACATGCAATCGCAGGGTCACTACTTTGGTCACTTATATTTCTTTTTCTTGTAACCGTGTAACAACCGGCTGCTAGTCTATTTATGACCACAGCTACTGTATTCAAATTCATCCAGACAATAATTCTTGATGACTTATTTGACCAGCTTTCTGGTTCTTCTTTTTTCGAAGATTGATTTGAGATCTGGATATTATCAGATGAAGGTGAAGAAAGCTGATGTATTGAAGACAGCTTTTAGTACTCGGTACGGACACTACGAGTTCTTGGTTATGCTTTTTGGGGTAACCAATGCACCTGCTATTTTTATGGATCTGATGAATAGAGTGTTCAGGGAATATCTAGATCAGTTTGTGATCGTCTTCATCGACGATATTCTGGTGTATTCTGCTTTTGAGGATGATCATGCCAGACATTTGTGCATTGTGTTGGAGACTCTGAGACAGCATCAGTTGTATGCTAAGTTCTCCAAGTGTGAATTCTGGCTGAAGAGCATTTCATTTCTGGGGCATGTGGTTAGCGGTGAAGGTATTTCTTTGATCCCCAGAAGATTCAGGCTGTTGCGGATTGGCAAGGCCTACTACGGTATTTGAGGTACGTAGTTTCTTAGGCATGGCTGGATACTACAGGAAGTTTGTGAAAAGATTTTCTCAGATTGCTACGCCTCTGATGAGACTGACTCAAAAGTCAGTAGCTTTTGTTTGGACACCGGAGTGTGAGGCTAGTTTTCAGAGATTGAAGGATTGTCTGACTTCAGCTCCAGTGTTAGCACTACCGTCAGGTACGGAAGGATTTCAAGTGTTCAGTGATGCTTCACTGAAAGGTTTGGGATGTTTGCTGCATCAGCATGGTCAGGTAATTGCTTATGCCTCGAGACAGTTAAAACCACATGAGAAGAATTACCCGACACATGATTTGGAATTAGCTGCAGTTGTTTTTGCTTTGAAGATTTGGCGTCACTATTTGTATGGCGTCAGATGTGAGATCTTCACGGATCACAAGAGTTTGAAGTACATTTTCACTCAGAAGGATTTGAATTTGAGGCAAAGAAGGTGGCTTGAGTTGATCAAGGACTACGATCTGACGATTCAGTATCAACCTGGTAAGGCTAATGTGGTAGCAGATGCTATGAGCAGGAAATCCTCTGGATTATCAGGTATTCAGCTCACTTCTGATGATTTTCTGATTCATGATATGGAACGTTTGCAGTTGACAGTGATTTCCTCCAGTAGTTTGGATTCTGGAGTTTTGACTCAGTTGAGCATTCAGTCTTCTTTGGAAGACAGGATTCAGGAAGCCCAGAAGTTAGATTCTGATTATTCGACGTTGATTGCTCAGATTGAATCTGGTAAGAAGCCTGAACTCCGAGTTTCTGATTCTGGTACTATTTTTTGCAATATAGGTTGTGGATTCCTGTGTTTGGAGACCTAAGGAAAGAGATTCTGTATGAATCTCATCATTCAAGCTACACTGTTCATCCGGGAAGTGGCAAGATGTACGGAGATATGAAGAGTTTGTTCTGGTGGCCGGGAATGAAAAAGGATGTAGCAGATTTTGTTGCTAGATGCGATGCCTCAGTTGGTGAAGGCAGAGCATCAGCGACCAGGAAGACTTTTGCAGTCGTTGTCTATCCCTAAGTGGAAGTGGGAGGAGGTAACGATGGATTTTGCTATGGGTTTTCCTCGGTCAAGGCAAGGGCACGATGCCATTTGGGTGATTGTGGATCGATTGACGAAGTCTGTTCATTTTCTTCCGATCAGGCAGACCGATTCGGTGGATCGATTGGCACAGGTATATGTGAAAGAGATTGTCAGATTACACGGTGTGCCTAAGGTGATTGTTTATGATCGAGATGGATGGTTTACTTCCAGACTTTGGAAGGGTATTCAGCAAGGTTTGGGTACGAAGTTACATTTCAGTACAGCTTTTCATCCGCAGACTAACGGACAGTCTGAAAGGACTATTCAGGTACTGGAAGATCTGCTGAGGCTATGTGTTTTAGATTTTGGAGGAAGCTGGGAAGATCATATTCCTCTTATAGAGTTTGCTTACAATAACAGTTTTCAGTCCAGTATTGGTATGGCACCTTATAAAGCTATGTATGGTCGAAAATATAGAACTCCTTTGACTCTGACTGAGGTTGGAGATAGACAGGAGATGGGTGCCACTTTTGTAGATGAAACTGTTAAGAAAGTCAATTTGATTAAAGAAAAGTTGAAAGCTACACAAAATCGACAGCAGAAATATTACAATCAGAAGCACAGGTTCGTTGAATTTCAAGTTTGTGACTTTGTGTATGTCAAAGTCAGTCCGATGAAGGGTGTGAGCAGATTTGGCAGAGTGAGTAAGCTTAATCCAAGGTATGTTGGACCTTTTGAAATCCTTGAAAGGATTGGTAAATCTGCTTATCGGCTGTTGTTATCTGATCAGATGTCCGATGTTCATAATGTGTTCCACGTATCTACTTTGAGAAAGTGGATATCTGACTCTGGAAAGAAAGTGTCTGCTGATGAGGTTGAGATTCAGGAGAATCTGAGATATAAAGAAGAACCCGAGTTGATTCTAGCTTACGATGTTCGTAAGTTGAGAAATAAACAGATTCCGATGGTTAAGGTGCAGTGGAAGCACCGAACTGCACGAGAAGCGACTTGGGAGAAGGAGTCGGACATGAGGAAGTCGTATCCGTATTTGTTTTGACTGAGTTTTGATTGGACAATATCGATGACGACATTTTTTTGAAGTTGGGGAGATTGTAACATCAGTTTTGCTCCAGGATCGTCCAGCCGATCGTGGATCGTCCCGGGACGATCAGTTGAAATTTTGTTACAGAATGTGTACAGAAGTTACAGGAAAGTTTTCCTGTAAGTATCGTCCGGGCCGATCGGGGGATCGTCCCAGGACGATTAGAGCAATGCAAAAGACAGAGAATAGGGATTTTTATCGTCCGACAAAAATTAATTATCGTCCTGAGAAATCGTCCCAGGACGAAGTGATTTTGTTCAGATCGTCCTGGACGATCGTGCGATCGGCCGGGCCGATCTTAAGTTGATTTAAGGAAAATCAGCTCGTTTTGAAGAGAGAGAAAATCAGATTTTTTAAAAAATATCTTTTAGGAGAGAAAGTCGAGGGCAAAAGAGAAAAGTGGATTTTTGGGCAACGCTGGTCCGTTTTCGTCCGTCGAGACAGTTCAAGAAATTGGTGTACACAAGGTAAGGCACATTCCGCCTTTCTCAATTTTCAGAACGGTGAAGTTTGAACGATTTTTCTGTCCGGATTTCGTTTTCGTTAGCGAATTTCGTCCGTATTTTCCGATTGGTTCAGTTTTTACCGCGTAACTTTTGGTATGTTTCTGAGGTGCCGAGTGCGCACGTTTTAATTATTTTCTGGAGAATTTTGACCGGATAGTTTTGATTCGGCTGTGTTTTATTTTGACTGTAATTTCTGATGAAGTCTAAAATTGTCTGGACAGTAGAATAAAAGTCTTGCAATATTGTTGTGAATATTCTATGCTAATTTGGTAATTTGTGAAATTAGGAATTTTTATGTAAATTCCGTATATTGCCGTTATGCCGCTGGATTTTCGTACGATTTCTGAAATTATCTGGATTTATTCTGAAATGACATGATATGATTGTGTACTATGAAAAGGGAGTTATAAGGGGTCAGGATCCTGTCTGTGTCAGTGAAATCTGAAATGAGCTCTGAAATCTGAAAACAAGTTCTGTTCCGGATCCGATGATAAGTTCTTTTTTGGTGCTATAAGCACATCTGTTCTGGTGCCATGAGCACAAAGGGAGGCATAAGGGGCCAGAATCCGAGAGATTCTGTCAGTGTCTGGGAAGGGAGGTATAAGGGGCCAGAATCCGTTGAGATTCTATCAGAGTCAGGGAATCTGTTCTGACTTTTGATATATTCTGAATTGATATGATTTCTGATTTCCGTACGATGTTGATATGATTTATGATTCTTATACGATTCTGTTCTGTTCTGATTTGATCTGATTTGTATGATTATGTTCTGATTCAACTTCTGGAATTATGATTTCTGTAATTGTTGTTATGTTCTGATTCGATATATGATTCTGTTGATCTGATTTCTGTACGGATTTTTGTCTGATGTGTTTGATGTGGATTCTGAGAATTTTGATTGGGGGTTTGATGTCTAGCTGAGCTGTTGTAGCTCATCCTTGTTTTCTGCGTGGTTTTCAGGTTCTGGGAGAGGGAAGGAAGTCTTGGAGTAGGAGTTCAGAGTCTGATCTGTTATAGGTATTTTGTACTTTTAATTTTTTGTACAGTCATGACTTTTCTGTTCTATTTTTCTTTCTGTCTGAAAGCCATGAGCTGTATTTGTTTATGCTTCTTTTTTTGAGGAAGAAAAAGATAGATGATTTGTTCCGCTGCATTTTGATGTTTATAGTAGCTCTGTGTGTCTGTTTCTGTGTGTAAATATTTGGAAGAAAGTTCTGAAACAAATTCCAAAGCTAGATCCTGGAATCAGTTCAATCAGTTTGAGTTTGGGCACGACCCGATGCGAGCGGGATCCGTCCCGGTTGGGCTGGATCGTGACACATAGTGTGGTGGGAACCAAGTGGGTCTTTAAGAATAAGGTAAATGATTCAGGTGTGGTGGTTAGGAATAAGGCAAGATTGGTGGCTAAGGGGTACAACTAAATTGAAGGGATAGATTTTGAGGAGACCTTTGCCCCTGTAGCTAATAACCTGATTGCCGAAAAGAATTTACTTATACATAAGGAACATACCAAGAACTCAAACTTTAACCCTTATTAACAGTCTCTACTCAAGCGGGGCCTTACGTTTTCCTGAAATATTATGTACGTAAAATAAGAGTGACCAACACTTGCTCAATAGGCAACTCGAGACCTACTAAATAATTCAATATCTACATTAAAAAGATTTACATGATATTTGAATTTTGTATGAATAGTAAAAATATATTATTAAACAGATTAACATGGTTGTTGGCATCATGTGTTGTAATTAACATTATTGCATTAGTACAAATGAGTGTCAATCCTAGTTACATGTCAAACAATAGTGGGAATATATTGGAAATAATAACATGAGCATTTTTTTTTTAACATAATATCATAAATTAAATACATAACATGAAATAACATTCAACATATGACTTCAAAACACATTCCACATTTACCTATGACTTATTATACCTTCACTTTCACTTATAATTTTACTTAATCATATTTTTTCTTAGCATCTAATAATTCTATTTGTACTCATACCTCCACTTGTTTATCTCACATATGTTCAATTGTATCATACGCATAGATGGAGGAATTATAGTCTCATAGAGGTGCACAAGTGCATTGCACATAAAATATTAATAGCCGCCACTTGTACTTCCTTCTTTCTCCCTCCTTTCACACATTTTTCAACACATAAACATCAATAATTTCAACATATATGAACAACATTCTACATGATATAGGAATGTATCGAATTTCATATGTATAATAGAAATAGTTGTATTCGCAGAGTAAAATTGAATATACATTCGATAGTAGCGAATCAGAAAATCATTTATGATCAACATTCACAATATAATTTTAAAGCATTTATTATTTTATAGTAATTTCTATCAATGTCAGTATATTCACTGAAATATTTAAAATATTATACAACTCAAGATATCAGGTGAAAAATTACATTTTTCTTAGCAATGTGAGCAAACTATTGTATTCTATTACATACCAAAAGTTCAGTTACACGGTAAAAAGTTTATAAATCTCCATAAATTTCTTTTGCATATATTCCAATCAAATAAAATATCAAAAATATGCACACAAGCAAAACAATCAAAACCTAAAATAGGGTAACGATAATATATCTCAAGAAGAAGAACTTTTTCAGTTGGGTCCTCGGGCAAAATAGGCTCAAAGAGGTCCAAATCTCTCTCTCTCTCTCTCTCTCTCTCTCTCTCTCTCTCTCTCTCTCTCTCTCTCTCTCTATGACTAGCTGACTAAAATGAGAAAATGAATTTTTAGACAATGGATTTGAATATTTATAAACCTTGTGTTGCAGTGCTTCCTTTCACAGCGTTGTAAAGGATTATGCCTATGAGAATATGAATAAACATCCTTATTCAAAAAGTTTTTTCTTGAGTATCACACTCATAATTCAACTAACCATGATGGATTGTGCCTATGTGAAACTAGATTAATCCTAGAATTAAAATAAATCCTTATTGGCACCCTATATTGGGTAAGAAAATTTTCTAGCATTTGGTTCCACATTTATTTGTCTTTTGTGTTTGTAAAGTGGATTTCTCTCTACCTTTTGGGGTCGTATAATCTCCTCCCTACAAATTACCTTTCATTGCTTCTCATGTAGAATAAAAGTTCTACAGTCATTTTCATCCTAATATATGATATTATCTAACACCTTCATTTTCACCCGACATGAGGCTCTTTCAAAGCCCCACCTCTCCAAATATCTCTCTTATAAATGCTTGTCTTGATTCTTCCTTCTTCTGAGAAATGCAATTCCGTTCTCCAAATAATTTAATTTCAAATATATCTTATTTTTATTTTTACCGTTGTTCACAACATATAAATAAATCTAAAAAATTGATCCCAAATAGTAAATTGATTATTTATCTCATTTATTTTGTATTGAACTAATAAAATTGAGAAATCAATTTCAAATAACATGTGAGAAATTAAAACAATATTGATAGGAGGTAGAACTAATTTGAAGAAGATTGATACAACATCCAACCTAATTTGACAGTGACATGTTGTATCATGCAAGCACATTGCATATATAATTATCTAAGTTTGAAAAAAAAAATGAATAAGATTTTTCTAACATAAATTATAATATGACGGGCTTCATACTTATCCAATCTACATTAAGATTAGTGTTATATATGAAATCAAAAATTGTACCAATCTCATCATAAATCCAATGAATATAAAGCCTATCTCGACATAGTTTATATAAGGATTTCCTTACATAGTCTTCTTCTTTCAAATGTTTATACATTATTCTTCATTAGTATAGGTTGAAGAATAATTTTTTATTGCTCGCATTAATTCAAATCACCAATAAATTTTTAAATAAATTCACATAAAAAATAGAATTGGGCTCTATTATATTTAGACAGATTAATCAAAATGAATAAAAAAAAATTTATATTTACTTTTGTTTATAAGAGTGTTAATTGATTAATCTAAATAAAATAAAGACTAATTCTATTTCCGAACTATCCTTGCTTGACTATTATTGTCCAACCTTAATCACTCAACTATTATTACTCAACTATTGTTTCCTGACCATATTCTAGTTGTACAAGTATTGTCACCCAATTGACATCGCTTGGTTTCCAAACGAAGGTCGATGCTAGTAATTGACAATAGCACAAATGCATGCCATCACTAATAAGTCCGAAGCATGCCATCAACATTAACCTTGATGCTCGTTATCACTAATAAAGCTTATGCATGTTGATGACACCAACGTCAGTACGCGCCATTGTGAACAATATCGATCCAAGCCATTGAAGTCAATATTGACACACCATTGCCAATAAGGCTTACGCTCGTTGATATTCTTTGTCCTATCATAGAAATCATTCTCTTCAATTCATTTATACTACATTGTATCAACATTTTATTCAATTGTAGCTGGGAAAGACATTATCTATCATCTATAATTTACACTAGTGAAATCATTTCAACTAGCATCTATAATTTATTCCTGCACTTTCACTTACCTTTCCTGCACTTTCACGTAAAATATCTTATGCTTCCATATGTTGTTCTGAACTTCTTTTACTTATGTATGTACGAAATCTTCATACAATATTAAAATTACAAACTCTCTCAACAACTTCAAATATTCCAACACGCAAGTATAATCTATTATGTCATAGTATGTTTTTATTAGAGATTTCAAACAACAATATAATATAATGTGGAATCAACCATCTATTCCAATCTTCAAACATTATTGGAACTAATATAAAGATGGCGTGATAATTTGTTTGATAAGTTCAAAACTACATATTAAAAAAAAATAATAAAATTTAAAAAAAAAAAAAAAAAGTTTCGTTTGGGATAACTTTCTTACTATTTATTAAAGCAGCTTTTTAATATAAAATTTTTTATACTAAAAGCTGCTGTAGAAAATAGTCTCAGATGAATCCATTGTGATCTAAGATACTCCATTGACCCAAAGCATGAATAAGGTCCTTGACAGCTGAACATCAACAATGCAAAATAAGAAGGATGAAAACAATAGAGATTTGAAAATCCAAATTCAATAATAAGAAACGTGACAATGCACACCAAAATTGTTGACTTTGTTTAAGTCTATAAAAAAGTGCACATAATAAGATAAACTTGAGAGGGATGTTTGGGTCCACAAGTCATTATATATATGGCTCTTGGGATGATTTGCTTACTTAATGTCATTATGGTTGTGTGTTAGTACATTAAATTAATAGTTCTAAAAGATTTCTTACATCATTTTGCATCATTATGTGTATGGATTTGGACTAGCTTATGGTTAAAAAGATGTACTTTTATATTGTACGTGCTCGCTTGTCTAATTATACACTCACATGTGTTACCATTATTTAATGTCATTGTATGTTTATGTGGTTGCATTTGTATGTTATATTACTTGATTATAAGTTTACATGTTTAGTGATATAGGCTTCATTTGGGACAATTTTCTTATTATTTGATTTTTTAGATCACAGCTATAATTTCTATTTGGTGATTGTTTTTAAAAAAATTGTATACTAGGAAACTATTTTCTACAACAGCTTTAGCAAGTTACTTTCTCAACAGCAGCTTTACAAAGCAGTGACTAAGCTGTCACAAATAAAGCCATTTTGTAAATTATGTATGATGTTTATTCATTACAGTATTAGTTTTACTTGTACAATTATCATGCATTGGGGGGGGGGGGGGGGTTAATGCGGATTTAATATAAAGGAAAATAAAAGTCGGGACATATGGGTGGGCAATCGTAGGGACTTCATGGCTTGCACGAAAACTACTATACCGTTATGGCCACCAATCAATAAAGAACACTATGTTGAAGCGTACTCATATATTGATCGAACAGTCCAATCAACAGCATGACGGTGAACCAAGCGATATCCTAGTAGATGGTAAATGTAAGCTTATTTAACTTTGTCTATGTTAATTTTAAAATCAAATCAGTCCAGTTATTAATATCATATATTTTATGAATAAATAAATGTAGAATTTCAGAAAAGTCTGAATAATAATTTTCTGGCTCTGTCACTATTGTCATGCATGTGTATGTGTGATTGATTGTTTATTTACTTCAACATGCTTAACTAGGTAAGTTTGATTAAGGAAATTTTTGAAAAAGAAAAAAAAATAAATGGCTTGCATGAAAACTACTGTATCGTTATGGCCACAGATCAATAAAGCACGCTATGTTGAAACGTACTCATATATTGATCCAACAATCCAATCAACAGCATGATGGTGAACCAAGCAATATCCTAGTAGATGGTAAATGTAAGCTTATTTAACTTTGTCTATGTTAATTTTAAAATCAAATTAGTCCAGTTATTAATATCATATATTTTATAAATAAATAAATGTTATAGAAGTTCAAAATAAATGTAGAATTTCAGAAAAGTCTGAATAATAATTTTCTGGCTCTGCCACTATTCTCATGCACATGTTTTGATTGCTTGTTTATTTACTTCAACATGCTTAACTAGGTAATTAAGTTTGATTAAGGAAATTTTTGAAAAAGAAAAAATAAATAAAATGGCTTGCATGAAAACTATTGTATTGTTATGACCACCGATCAATAAAGCACGCTATGTTGAAGCGTACTCATATATTGATCCAACAGTCCAATCAACAGCATGACGGTGAACCAAGCAATATCCTAGTAGATGGTAAATGTAAGCTTATTTAACTTTGTCTATGTTATTTTTAAAATCAAATCAGTCCAATTATTAATATCATATATTTTATAAATAAATAAATGTTATAGAAGTTGAAAATAAATGTAGAATTTCAAAAAAGCCTGAATAATAATTTTCTGGCTCTGCCACTATTCTTATGCACGTTTTTGTGTGATTGATTGTTTATTTACTTCAGCATGCTTAACTAGGTAAGTTTGATCAAGGAAAATTTTGAAATAGAAAAAAAAACCTAAATGTACTTGTTGCACATCTAGTACCGCTTACCCCTCCTAATTTAGGCTTCGTTTGTTAGTGTACATGCCACATCAGCAGGGTCACTTACTTTGGTCACTTATATTTCTTTTTCTTGTAACCGTGTAACAACCGGCTGCTAGTCTATTTATAGACCACAGCTACTGTATTCAATTCATCCAGACAATACATTACTTTTCTTTCTTCTTTACATCGTCTTCTTCCCTCTCTCTGGCCACTTTCTTTCATGGTATCAGAGCACCCCGCCTAACGGCATTCGTTCTCCTCTCATGTCCTTAATGGTTTTGTTATTAAGGACACTCAGGACAATCAACCCTTTCTTCATGGTCGCAAGCGTGACGGACTATACCAGATTCAAACCACACCCACTCACACAGTCTCTGCTCTCCAAGTTCAACGTGCCAACAGCTCTGTTTGGCACAACCGTCTCGGTCAGGAAGGCTTTCTTACTGTTTCTTAAAGCATCTTTTTAGCACAAAAAATTAAATATTTGAACTAAAAAATTGTCTTATGTAGTAAAAAAGTTGACCCACCACACCCACTCACACAGTCTCTGCTCTCCAAGTTCAACGTGCCAACAGCTCTGTTTGGCACAACCGTCTCGGTCAGGAAGGCTTTCTTACTGTTTCTTAAAGCATCTTTTTAGCACAAAAAATTAAATATTTGAACTAAAAAATTGTCTTATGTAGTAAAAAAGTTGACCCAAATAAAATATTAGTTGTTGTTTTACACAAAAGTAATCATAAAGTGTATCACAACCAAATTGATTATAAAATTTAGAAGACTTATAGCGGAGTGCGCCTAGGGATATAATTGAGTACTATCTTGTTCAAGCTGCTTCATATTTTTCTTTTATCGAGTTCGATCTTTTTTCTTTTTTCTTTTTTTTTTCTTTTTTTTTTTTTAGTTCGATCCAAGAGTTCTATCATCTTTAAATTCTTAGGTTTCATTTGGGATAATTTTTTAATTACATTCTAAAGCAATTTTTTAATAAAAAATATCTTGAGTTAGAAATTTTTGTATTAAAAATATGATTTAGAAAGCAGTTAGAGAGTTATCCCAAACAAAGCCTTAGTCAAACTTGTTTATTAGCTTTCTTATCCATTTTGAACTGTCTTTAAGCTTTAATCAAGTCTAAATAATTATATCCTTGATGTGAATGAATTAAATGTATATCTAATTGTTAGACGTAATTGAATGTATATATTTTTAAATTTGCATAATTCATTGAGTTATTTAGTTAAGTTTGAATATTAATAAGAAAGATTTAAATCAATTATTTATTTGGCATTTCTATTATAGTTATGACTCTAGTAATACACATAAATTTTAAAATATGCAAAATTTAGAAATATTTTGCAGGATATTGAGCATCTAATTAATTTAAAAGGATCACAAAAAAAATTCATTTATATGATGATCTTTTATTATTTAATTAAATTTATTTAATTATATTCATAAATGATTATAACTAAGGTTTCATTTTGGAAAGTTTTATATAACTATTTTTTCTTTGTTTTCAAGAAATTTGTGTACTGAAAAATTGTTTTACAAAGCAATTAGAAAGCCTTATCAAATGAAGCTTATACAAATAAGCAACAAATTGTTCATGAGTCCTGTTGCGGGCTAGAATATACGCGACGGTAGAGTTTACGAATTCGCGTCCGAGCGTTGCACAAATATTCAGCACACAAACAGAAAAGAGAATGAACACCAAGTTTTTACGTGGAAAACCCGGAAGAGGGAAAAAACCACGGGCCCTCGCCCAGCTGTAAAGTTCAACTAGTGTATGTTTGAAGTACAAAGGTTGATCCGTCTTACAAATCAAGACGATCAATTTACAATCAACTTTTAACAAAGTTACAAAGTACTGCAAAATCCCGACGTTTACCGAAAATCCGGCAGAGTTCCGGCGTGTTCAGGCGACGGGAAGAGCTCCGACGGTGGTCGAGGATGAGCTTCTTCCTTCTCTTCTCTTCTTCTTCTCTCTCTTCACTTCAGTCCCCTTTGTGAAGAATGAGAGCTCTATTTATAGTTTTTCTGGAGTGACAAAGCTCGTAAATAGTTGTGAGATCAGGGGCGAATAGGGAGTGGTCGAATGGACGGCCGATGTTGAATCCTACGATCGTGCACCATTTGTTGGACATTTGAAGGCCTTAGTGATATCGGAATATGGCGATCTTGGGCTCGTTGGATTCGTCTCGTCGAGCCGCTCGATTCAAGAATAAGCTCGTTAAAATTGGAGACTGTTTGGTAACTCAAATTACGGTTTGAACCTTCCAACAGTGCTTCGAGTCCTTGATTCGGACCTATTTGGGCTCGGATTGGGTTCGTATTTCTGACACGCTCAGTTTGACTATAAGCTCACCGAAATCGGAGTTTGAATGCTCTTGAATTTAATCTTTGAAGTTTCCAACTAGCTTTTTGCCTCGAGATTCATGCCCCATCAAGATAATTTTTTGAAAATATATCAGTTGCCCCCCTATTTTCGGACATCGTAGCTTCAGGAGTCCAAAAACATGCGTCACAATTTTTAGAGAATTTTTTTGAGTAAGTCAGAATTACTCTTGTGTGTAGGAGCTCTGAACGCCTCTGAAAGTGTCGAAATTGACTCCGGAACGTCGAAAAACAATTCTGTGGACCCCAAAAATGACCGATTTGGTCTTCTCGGGGAAAAAAAACGAACCTGAAATGGGTCGGGCAGTCGAACCGGCCGGCCACCGCAGCCGCCGCTGGCGGCGCGGAACTACGCGATGTAGTCGTTCCTGCGCTAGGTCGCAGCCTGGCCGCCCGCGCCTGGGCTGGACCGCACCCGCGCCTGGGTAGGACCGCACCTGGGCTGGCCGCCCGCGCCTGGGTTCACGCGTGAGACGAACCGCACCCCCGCGGCAGTGCTGCAGCTACCGCTGCCACCGCTTCGGTGGCCAGCCGCAATCCGCGCGCCGTGTCCGCGGATTGATGCTCTGGTCGCGTTGTTTCAGGAGGCTGGTTGGCTGCACCGACTTAAGTGGGCCCCATTTAAGTAAAAATTCATTTTTTTGCTATTTTTTGTCCAAAAAATTCTGAAAAATTTTAGAAAATTCTGGAATTTCGAAAATGATAGCAACTCCCCCTCAATCTCTCAAAAACCTATAAATAGGCCTCCAAAGTCTTCAAGAAACTTGCACCTTCTCCTTTTCTCCCTCTGGCTCTCTGACAGTTGAGGCTTTCCGCTAATTTTGAGTGGAAAATTTCCCCTGCTTGAATTAGCGCCCCTCCTCTTGTGCAGAAGTTTAGGGGATTTTTCTTCCTCCCCCCAGCTTTCTGACAGCTGAGGCTTCCATTATTTTTGAGTGGAAAATTTCCCCTACTCGACTTAGCGCCCCTCCTCTTGTGCAGAAGTTTAGGGGATTTTTCTTCCTCCCCCCGTCTTTCTAACAATTGAGGCTTCCG
Organism: Dendrobium nobile; assembly: GCA_022539455.1. Taxonomy (NCBI): domain Eukaryota; kingdom Viridiplantae; phylum Streptophyta; class Magnoliopsida; order Asparagales; family Orchidaceae; genus Dendrobium; species Dendrobium nobile. The sequence goes on along the minus strand of CM039721.1, from coordinate 67,074,501 downwards.
TTATTTTTGAGTGGGAAATTTCCCCTGCTTGACTTAGTGCCCCTCCTCTTGTGTAGAAGTTTAGGGGATTTTTCTTCCTCCCCCTGGCTTTCTGACAGTTGAGGCTTCCATTATTTTTTAGTAGAAAATTTTTCCTGCTTGACTTAGCGCCCCTCCTCATGTGCAGAAGTCTAGGGGATTTTTCTTCCTCCCCCTGGCTTTCTGACAGTTGGGGCTTCCGCTATTTTCGAGTTGGAAATTTCCCCTACTCGAATTAGCGCCCCTCCTCTCGAGCAAAAGTTAGGGGATTTGAAAAGATCTGACGGTGATAGCATCTTGGAGGAGATCCAGAAGTGATGAGCAGATTGAGAGAATTTCAATGCCATTTGAGCGGAAGTTTACTGACGATGGAAGATCGAGTTGAAGCCCATTAGCACTCAACGACCGAGTGTAGAGCCAAAGGAGAGAGTTTGAGGGTGTGTTGCAAGTAGCAGTCGAGCGAGAAGACGATGATGGCTTATACGAAGTAAAGGACCGATGATGAACATCATGCAAAGAGCCGATGATGACGGTGGTCTAGTTGCATTCTGCAAAGATAATAAGCATAAATACGCAAGTTTGCCGACATCAGATATCCCTTATTTAAGGGGCCGGAGCAATGTGTTACGCCGACATTCTGGCGACAGATGTATAGTATTAACAAAGTTGAGGCCTGAAGAAGACCTACTTGTAATCTTTTTTTTTTTTTTTGAATAAGAAGTCGTAGGAGATACTTGATATGTAGTAGAGAAGAAGTCACTTGAATCCACTAAGGATTTTTTAATTATTTTGAAGTCAGTTGTTGCTTGATGATTATAACTTGTACGGATAATGTCAAACTTGTAAAAATGAACTTGATGTACCATGTTTTGTAATGTAACTCCAACGACATTGAATAAGGAGTTGAGAACTTGTCCTTCGGAGCAAGCTGAATTGCGATCACAGCTTTAAGACATGCTTTGACATATTGCCCCCCATATTTTTGTGAGGGAATTTTAGACTGTTGAACTCTTTGTATAAGTGATAAATTTATCAATCACTTGTGTTCTTGGAGTCTTTACAGAGAGAACATTGTTCACTCAGAACATTATTCGGTGATGTTGACCTTTTTAAAAGGGCTCAAGAGAATCCACCAAGGATGTGAGACCTATCCGAGGTTGTATGTCGGAGCCTTTGCTCGACGATGTTAACCTGTGTGGAAGAGGTTGAGAGAATCCACCAAGGATGTGAGACCTATCGGAGGTTATATGTCAGAGCCCTACTCGATGACGTTAACCTATGTGGAAGAGGTCTAGAGAATCCACCAAGGATGTAAGACCTATCTGATGTTGTATGTCGGAGCCTTTGCTCGACGACGTTAACTTGTGTGGAAGAGGTCAAGAGAATCCACCAAGGATATAAGACCTATCCGAGGTTGTATGTAAGAGCCCTGCTCGATGACGTTAACCTGTGTGGATGAGGTCAGATCAAATCCTCCTGGGATTGATCATCCGATGATTGAGATATAATGTAGATTGTGTATTTCTCGAATCACGGAGAAAGAGTTTGAGAAGTTTTTTTTTTTATCTTTCACAAGAGAAAATAATATCACAACAATATGAACATTATATTACTGCATTATGTAAAACAGTACAATAATTCCCTAATCTGACTTGGGGAAATACAAGTTACAACATACTCGACACATAAGATCTACGTACAGGCACAATACATTATTTAACTTGGAAGAAGACAGTAGAGATATCAAAATGACACCCTACTCAACATAAAAGCGACAATAAGACAAGTAGTATTGCTAATACAAATGCACGAAGTGCGTGATCATTCAATCTCTTCAACCACTTGAATATTATTCAATGGTTGTCTCTATTGTTGATTTTGCCCCGCCCCCCCCCCCCCCCAGCAGGACGAGCTTCCTCTTGGGTAGATGGATCTCGAATAAATTATCGAAGATAGCCCTGGCGGATAAGTCTTTCAATCTCATCCTTGAGTTGCTTACAAGCTTCGGTAGTGAGACCACGACTACGATGAAAGTGACAGTACTGATCTGAATTTTATATGTTCGACTTCAAAGGATTCGGACATTTCAATGTGTCTTGATCTCGAACGGCCATCAATACATTTGCTCGAGATTTGTTGAGTGGGGTATACTCCTTCTCCTGTCGGGAATCCCATACCGGTAATAGAGGCCTGGGAGGCAGATCATTCTTTCTTTGTGTTTTCTGTTGTGAGAATGAATTGTCCATCCCAGGTGCACCTTTGCCCTTCCCGTTGATTTGCTCAAATTATTTCCTGTGAGTATTTATAACTTCATCTGCATAAATTTGTGCCTCCACGCGATGGATCAGGTCAACATATGAATGAACAGTGTCGCGCATGAGTGCTGAATAGAAGGGGCCAGAACGAAGACCTCCAAGAAAACCCCTCGGAATAATTCAGGGTCTACTCCTGGAATCTGTCGAGCCTCGGTGGAAAACCGCTAAAAATATTCCTTCAATGATTCTCCCTCATTTTGGCGGATCCCGGAGAGGTGGGAAGAATCCTTAGCAATTCTTCGATTAGCCACAAACTGTTCAACGAATAGTTTGTCTAATTTGACGAATGAAGGGATCGTTCTGGACGGAAGCGAATAGAACCACGTTCGAGCTTATCCTTTAAGGGTGGCAGGAAAAACCTGGCAAAGGAGTGTGTCAGATGCTCGTTGAATATGCATGTTGGTTCTGTAGTAGTCGATATGCTCATATGGGTCGGTCGTCCCATCGTAGGACTCAACGTTTGGCACTTTGAATCCGACCAGAATTAGGTGCTGAAGAACGGCTTCAGTTAGAGGTGATGACTCCTGGAAGTTCCTCTATCGGAGAGCTCACCTCACATCTCCTCAAGGGAACTCTTCTCATACCAATCTTCGCAGTTCGTGATGTAAAGCATTGTGAGGGAGCTCAGCAATGTGCGGTTGGGCAGATCCTTCTGGGAGATCCGAAAGATTGTGAGGCTATCAAGTTGGAAGCGGAGGATGTGTAGAACTTGCTGTATCGGCAAGTTCGTTATCCTATCATGACTGAAGATGTCTTCTAGTTGAAGGAAGATGAATCTCTGCTTGATGATGTTCGAACTGAACATCTTCAACCCGTGGTGGATCCTGAGGGAGAAAAATTTTCTCCCTTTGTGCCAGTGTTGGTTGCCAATTTTCTCGTATGAGTTGAAGAATCTCATTCTTAGATTCTCCCATCTTCTGGATTCTCTCTTCTAATGAAGGTAACGAGGTCCCTTCTCCGGCAGCATTCTGCCCCCCAGGATGAAAAGATGCAGACATCATGCGTCTATGGTTAATAGACGGATTTCTGGACTGACGAGAGTTGGAGCGAGAAGCTCCAACTATACGACTGGTGCGCCTGTTGACCATTGTAGCAATACTTGAAGTAGTGGGATAGTTTTCCCACAGACGGTGCCAAACTGTTGCGGGCTAGAATATACGCGGCGGTAGAGTTTACGAATTCACTTCCGAGCGTTGCATAAATATTTAGCACACAAACAGAAAAGAGAAAAAACACCAAGGTTTTTACGTGGAAAATCCAGAAGAGGGAAAAAACCACGGGGCCTCGCCCAGCTGTAAAGTTGCACTAGTGTCTGTTTGAAGTACAAAGGTTGATCCGTCTTACAAATCAAGACGATCAATTTACAATCAACTTTTAACAAAGTTACAAAGTACTGCAAAATCCCGATGTTTCCCGAAAATCCGGCAGAGTTCCGGCGTGTTCAGGCGGCGGGAAAAGCTCTGACTTTGGTCGAGGAGGAGCTTCTTCCTTCTCTTCTCTTCTTCTTCTCTCTCTTCACTTCAGTCCCCTTTGTGAAGAATGAGGACTCTATTTATAGTTTTTCTAGAGTGGCATAGCTCGTAAATAGTTGTGAGATTAGGGGCGAATAGGGAGCGGTCGAATGGACGGCCGATGTTGAATCCTATGATTGTGCACCGTTTGTTGGACATTTGAAGGCCTTAGTGATATCGGAATTTGGCGATCTTGGGTTCGTTGGATTCATCTCGTCGAGTCGCTCAATTCGAGTATAAGCTCGTTAAAATCGGAGACCGTTTGGTAACTCAAATTGCGGTTTGAACCTTCCAACAGCGCTTCGGGTCCTTGATTCGGACCTATTTGGGCTTGGATTGGGTCAGATTTGGTGTCGTTGGGTTCGTATTTCCGAGACGCTCAGTTTGACTATAAGCTCGCCAAAATCGGAGTTCAAATGCTCTTGAATTTAATCTTTGAAGTTTCCAACTAGCTTTTTGCCTCGAGATTCGTGCCCGATCAAGATAATTTTTTGAGAATATATCAAGTCCTAAATTTGACTTGATATATTTGACAGAGCTATAGCTTTTAATAAAATTGGATGTGAAGTTATTGGGAAAAAAATAACTTAACTATTTTGATATAAACATTAAGTTTTTGTTCATAGAAATTAAAAAAAAAAACAGTGATAAAGGCATAAAGCAACAATAATATAGCATCAAAATAAAATTATGATTACAATCTCAAAAGCAAAACAGATAGAAAGCTATCACAAACACTCTTATTATTACTTTTTGGTCATATTAGCTTTAATGGTACCCTATAATCTAATTTAGAATTTTTTTTTTCCTCCAATAAATTTTCTGCCAAATGAAATATGTAAATTGCCCTTTCAGAATTTCTCTAAGCTGCTTCTAATTTGCATGAGCAACTCCTAACTCGTTAAGTCACGCGCATTGGACTCTTTAGAATGGAGCCTCGTTCACATTATAAAAGTGCGATACTTTGGGCCACACGGTGGGCAGTCAAAGCTGATCACAACCGTCCGTTTTGCTTATGTAGATCATGGCATACAAATGCACTGCAAAAAAATTAGAAATAACTTAGCTGCATTATTTTTACATTTATAATGAATAAATTTTATATTTATTTATCTAACATTTCAATCATTAAAACACATTTAAAATATCAATAATATTAATTTTTTAGAAGTAAAACATATGTTTTTTATGCTACAAACTGGCAATAGCGCTAATAAGTCGGAATCATGACATAAACATTAATTCTGATGCTCGTTATCACTGATAAAGCTTATGCATGTTGATGACACCAACGTCAATACGCGCCATTGTGAACAATATCGATCCACGCCATTGAAGTCAATATTGACACACCATTGCCAATAAGGCTTACGCTCGTTGAAATTCTTTGTCCTATCATAGAAATCATTCTCTGCAATTCATTTATACTACATTGTATCAACATTTTATTCAATTGTAGCTGGGAAAGACATTATCTATCATCTATAATTTACGCTAGTGAAATCATTTCAACTAGATCATACCTCATAATTTTTACCTTTCCTGCACTTTCACGTAAAATATCTTATGCTTCCATATGTATTTCTGAACTTCTTTTACTTATGTATGTACGAAATCTTCATACAATATTAAAATTACAAACTCTCTCAACAACTTCAAATATTCCAGCACGCAAGTATAATCTATTATGTCATAGTATGTTATTAGAGATTTCAAACAACAATATAATATAATGTGGAATCAACCATCTATTCCAACCTTCAAACATTATTGGAACTAATATAAAGATGGGGTGCAAATTTGTTTGATAAGTTCAAAACTAAGGCTTCGTTTGGGACAACTTTCTTACTATTTCTTAAAGCAGCTTTTTAATATAAATTTTTATATACTAAAAGCTGTTGTAGAAAATAGTCTCAGACGAAGCCATTGTGATCTGAGATCCTCCATTGACCCAAAGCATGAATAAAGTCCTTGACAGCTGAACATCAACAATGCAAATAAGAAGGATGAAAGCAATAGAGATTTGAAAATTCAAATTCAATAATAAGAAACGTGACAATGCACACCAAAATTGTTGACTTTGTTTAAGTCTATAAAAAAGTGCATTGAATAAGATAAACTTGAGACTTTGAGAGGGATGTTTGGGCCCACAAGTCCTTATTATATGGCTATTGGGATGATTTGCTTACTTCATATCATTATGGTTGTGTTAGTACATTAAATTAATAGTGCTAAAAGATTTCTTACATCATTTTGCATCATTATGTCTATGGATTTGGGCTAGCTTATGGTTAATGAGATGTCTTTTTATATTGTGTTATCATTATTTAATGTCATTGTATTTTTATGTGGTTGCATTTGTATGTTATATTACTTGATTACAATTTTGCATGTTAATCTTGCATGTTTAGTGATATATGCTTCATTTGAGATAGTTTTTTTATTATTATTTTTTTTAGATCGCACCTATAAATTCTAATTAGCTGATGCCTTTAAAAAAAATTGTACTAGAAAACTGCTTTCTACAATAGCTTTAATAACAAGTTACTTTCTTTACGTCAGTTTTACAAAGTAGTGGGAAAGCTGTCACAAATAAAGCTATAATGTAAATTATGTACGAAGTTTATTCGTTCTAGTATTTAGTTTTACTTGTATAAGCTTATTTAACTTTGTCTATGCTAAATTTAAAATGAAATCAATCAGTCCAGTTATTAATATCATATATTTTATAAATAAATAAATGTTATAGAAGTTAAAAATAAATAAAGAATTTCAGGAACGCCCGAATAATAATTTTTTTTTTAATTTTAATATATCATTATCGATATTTATCTAATTTACAAATGATTTGTAAAATTGGACAAATTAAATGTAGCAAGTTTTTGTTCTTTTTTATATATATATAAAAATACCTATGTTATGCACGGATGAAAAAGTTGAGGAAATGTTTATCAAAAATAAATTTAGGCTCCCGTTAAAAAAAATTTCTAGCTCGGCCATTGTTGTCATGCACATGTTTGTGTTTGATTGTTTATTTACTTCAACATGTTTAACTAGGTAAGTTTGATTAAGGAAAATTTTGAAAAAGAAAAAAAAACTAAAAGTACTTATTGCGCATGTAGTAACCGCTTACCCCTCCCAATTTAGGCTTCATTTGGGACGGCTTTCTTACTGCTTTTTAAAGCATCTTTCTATCATAAAAATTTAAATTTTTGAACTAAAAAACTACTTTAAAAAATAAAAAAAAAAGCCGTCCCAAATAAAGTCTTAGTTGTCGTTAACGTAATAGTCCATATGGTGTATGATAACCAAATTGATTATAAAATTTAGAAAGACTTATAGTGGAGTGCAAGTAGGACTATAAATGAACCAAATTGAGTACTATCTTGTTCAAGCTTCTTCTAGATCCAAATTGAGTAATATCTTGTTTTAAATTCTTAGGCATCATTTGAGATAATTTTTTTATTACTTTTAAAAGCAATTTTTAGTACAAAAATCTCTTGAACTAAGAATGTTTATACTTAAAAGCTGATTTTGAAAGCAGTAAGAAAGCTATCCTAAACAAAACCTTAATCAAACTTGTTTATTAGCTTTCTTATCGAGTTTGAATTGTCTTTAAGCTTTAATCAAATCTAAATAATTATATGTTAGATGTGAATGAATTTAATGTATATCTAATTTTAAGACATAATTGAATTTATATATTTTTAAATTTGGATAATTCATTAAGTTATTTAGTTAAGTTTGAATATTAATAAGAAAGATTTAAATCTACGTATCTAATTATTTATTTGACATTTTTATTATAGTTATAAATCTAATAATACACCTAATTTTTAAAATATGAAAAAATTAAAAAGTCATTAAATAAAAATTAAGGTATCATTATAAGAGTATCTAATTAATTTAAAAGGTTCACAAATAAAAATAAATTCATTCATATGATGAGCTTTTATGATTTAATTAAATTTATTTAATTATATACATAAATGATTATAACTAATGTTTTATTTTGGATAATTTTAGACCACTATTTTTTCTCTGCTTTCAAGAATTTTTTTTGCTAATAAGCTATTTTACAAAGCAATATGAAAGTCATCTCAAATGAAGCCTACACAAATAAGCTTCAAATTGTTCATCGAGTCTTGAATTTGACTTGACTTCATTTGGGACAACTTTTTTATTGCTTCTTGAGGCAATTGTTTAGTACAAATTAAATTTTTATAATAGAAAGTCGTTTTAAGAAGCAATAAAAAAGCAGTTCGAAATGAAGACTTAGGCTTTGTTTGGGACGACTTTTTACTGCTTTCTAAAACGGAGTTTTAGTACAAATTTTTTTATTTTTGTACTAAAACTCCGTTTTAAAAAGCAATAAAAAAGCCGTCCCAAACGAAGCCTTAGGCTTCGTTTGGGATGACTTTCTTATTGCTTCTTAAAGCGGCTTTTTAGTACAAAAATTTTAACTTATTAACTAGAAAGCCGCTTCAAGAAGCAGAAAGAAAGCCGTCCCAAAGGAAGACTTAGGATATATTAAGGATAGCCATAGCTTTTTATAAAATTAGATGTGAAGTTGTTACTAAAAATATAACTTAACTACTCTGACATAAATAGGAACATTTTGTGCTAACAATTTTTTAAAATCAGCAAGAAAGCAATAGTAAAATAGTAGCAAAATAAAATAATGATTACAATCTGAAAGCAAAACAGATAGAAAGCTGTCACAAACACTTTTATTATTACTTTTTGGTCATATTAGCTTTTCATGTTACCTTATAATCTAATTTAGATCTTTTTTTTTTTTTTTTTTTGCTCCAATAAATTTTCTTCCAAATGAAATATGTAAATTACCTACTATACCCTTTCAGAACTTTCTCTAAGCTGCTTCTAATTTGCATGAGCAACTCGTAAGGCACGCGCATTGGACTCTTTAGAAAGGAGCCTCGTTCACATTATTGAAGTGCGACACTTTGGGACCACACGGTGCTGCAATTATTAGGTCCTTTCACTGGATGTAGAGGAAGATTCGGTTTTAGGCAAAAATAGGTCAAAAAGTGCAAATACCGAGTTTTTTGAAAAACTCGGTATTTTTTCAAAAAACTCGGTATTTGCACTTTTTTAGACAAAACCGAACCTTCCTCTAGGTCCTTGCACCGGACCAAATAAAAGTTCCACACGGTGGGCAGTCAGAGCTGATCACAACCGTCCGTTTTGCTTATGTAGATCATGGCATACAAGTGCACTGGAAAAAAAAAAGAGAGAAATAACTTAGCTGGATTATATATTTACATTTATAATACATAAATTTTATATTTATTTATATAAAATTCCAATCATTAAAACAAATTACAAATATCAATAATATTAATTTTTAAAAAGTAAAACATATGTTTTTATACATATACTTAAATACAAATCAGACATTAAAATGCTATATAAGTAAATATAAAATTTTTGATATTTAGTATGTAAATATTTAAGAACTTTAGGATATATTTGTAAAACCCTAATGACTTAATAAGTATGCCCTTAAGGATTTATGAAGTATTGTGATGATATTGATATAAGATTGTGAGCATGATATGTCATGAACACATCATTATAGTATTATATTTAAAAACCTAAAAAAATAAAATATAAATATATTTTAATTTTCTCATATAATAAGTTTATTTTAATTTCTCATTAAATATAAAATATATTTTAAATTTATTCAATATCTTAATTTCAACTAAAGAAGAAATAATTAATAATATTATAAATTAATTGTTAGCTTGAAGTTGAGAGAAACTATTCTTTTGTTAAAAAATAAAAATTTATGGGCATGTAGGGCAAAATAAAAAAAATGAAATTAGTGTTAAGTAGCTATTAACTTAAGTTATTTATATATGTAATATACTTTTAATTTTAATTTTTTTTTTTTTTTTTGAGATGTGTTGTATATATGTACTTGTTGGCTATTTTTTAAAATTTCTAGTAATTAGACAGCTAGATGGTGGTAAATGACATGTGTTGAACTCCATTGGATAAATATACGCCTACAACATGATATTTGGTTTTAATAGTAAAATTATAGTATTCACATAACAGGGATATATCTTGACATAGGTTTAGAGATGATGGCGGTAATTGTTGGTGGTGGTCAACATATGACCACAGCTGGTGATGGTCTTCGATGACGAAAACTAATGATGATCATCTATGGTGATAACCAAAACATGCTAGTGAGATCTGTAGTTATCTTAGCTTTGAATCTCCCTTTTAAGTAAAGGATATAGCCTTATTTAAAGGCTTTTTGAAATGGCTACATTGATAAATCTGGCTAGAATCCAAAGCACTCTATTGAATGACCCATATTAATTTTCTAAAAATTAAGCAAAAACATGTCAAATTTAGATATCATTTGGTCATCAAATTTAATATTTGAAATCATCAATTATGATAAACTGCTTGATTTAGTTGCATTGAAGCTCGAATTGGACCACTTTTAGCCTTTTAGTATCATTAGTTTCATCTGGTTAAGACGTTCAAATCAATAAGTTTGCTAAAATTAAAGTCCATCTCATCTTGAATTTAATCCTGAAAGTTTTTTATTTAAATTTTGCCTCAAAATTAATGCCGATCATTCAATTTTTTTTAGACATATCCACTAAAATAATGTATGTGATATTTTTAAAAAAAAATTAAAATTTATGAAGGCAAACTCACATACATATCACATACGCAAGTTTCGAACTCGAGACATTTTGGTTGATGCCTAAACTTCCAACCAATATATCATGATGAGCTGCATTAAAGATAAAGTTTTGAAAAATATATTCTTTAATTGAATGAGTACAATTAGGCATCAATATTCATTTTAAAAAGTTTTTTCACATTTCTCAAAATTTTCTCACATAAAATTGATGAAATAGAAATCATACTTGTCAAAGTATATTTCTTACATACAAAAAATCAAAAGTAGCCATAAGCTGCAACTTAAATTAATTTTAGTTATATTGCTCATTTATAAAGTTTTTTTATAAGTATAATAATAATTATCATTTGTAAAATATTACATCTTTGACCTTTGATGTGCCTGCATAGATTGCATTTATTTGCATTGAATAAATAATTGTAAGGCAGACAGTGATCAGATAAATTAAATGCATTATTTTTTTAATATTTTAAACATTTTTTTCCTTTATTATTTTTAAAGCATCTTTTTATTTTAAAAAATTAAAATTAAAAAAAAATATCAAAACATATAAAACTAAAATCCTTATAAAATAATGAATGAAATCCTTTTAAAAAAAATTCTATAACTTTTTTTAGCATCATTTGTATTTAATTGAAGACAAAACTATATGCATCAATTAAATTATTTTTTATTTTGTCAGAAATAAAAAACAAAAATACACATTTCGCTAAAAAGTCTAATATTTAAATATAAATAGAAGGATTGCCTAAACAACAGCTATTTAAGTATTAATAAAAATTACTATTAAACTAATTGTATTTTTTAAACATAATTCCTTAGTGATCTATAAACACATAATCTTATATAAAATTAAAAATTAAAAATAGAAATTCCCCATTAAACAATGGAAAAAATTTCGTTTGTTTATCATGATTTAATTTGTCATTAGAAAGAATTTAAACCCAATGGATTTACTTTGAGATTAGTGGTATATGACTAATTTATAAGACATTACTTTAAAAAAATCAAAAATTTTTAAATACATCATAATATAAATTATATTATTCACATTAAAGGTCTGTTTGGGGAACTTTCTTACAACTTGCTTTTCAGAAAGCAATTACAATTTTTTTTTGCTACTAATTTCTTACTGCTTTCAAGAAATTTTATACTGTGAAGTCTTTTTTACAATAGCTTTTGAAAAAGTTAATTTTCTCACAACTTTAAAATAATCCCAAATATATCTAAAGTTGAAGACAAATTTACCTATGCACCTGTCAAATCATACATATTCATAAATATGCCACCGACTCTCAAATATATTTGCATGTGTAATAATTAAATTGTATAGAATTTGGTAGGAACAAAAAATACATATTTAAATTTTCCATAAATTTCAATATTTAAATATAAATAGAATGATTATAATTACATAAATAACCATTATTTAAGTTTTACAAAAAATAACCACTAAATTAATTAAATTTTCTTATGCATAAATAAATAATCTTTATTGATGATAAAACCCTATAAACATATATCTTGATTGATATATAAAAATAAATAATAATAATAATAATAATAATAATGATAATAATTATAAAAAAAAAAAAAGAAACCCCCTTATAAATAATTCCCATAAAAGCTTTCTTAGGGAACTAACTTTACCTCCTAATAATCCAATCAAATACAATCAGAAGTAATAAAACCACAACCGGTCCGGTCCGGCCTACCCGATACGAACCGGAAAACTATCAATCTCATCCATCCACGGGTTCTTCTCCTTGACCGGTTCAACCGTCCTCAACGCTTTCCAAACCGCACTGTTACACTTGAACCCGGACCCAAACGCTATTTGCCAAGTGCGGTCACCCTTCTTCATCCTCCCCTTCGCCTCCGTATACGCCAACTCATACCACAGCGAGCTGCTCGACGTATTCCCGAACCTATACAACGTCATTCTCGACGGCTCCATGTGGGTCTCCGTCAGCCGAAGGTTCTTCTCGAGCTCGTCGAGAACTCCCCTGCCGCCGGCGTGGATACAGAGGTGTTCAAAAGCGAGCTTGAAGTCGGGGATATAAGGGCGGATTGATTTGATGCGGAGGACGCGGCGGGAGAGAAGGGAGGCGAAGAAGAGGAGTTGTTCGGAGAGGGGGAGGACGAGGGGGCCGAGGGTGGTGATGTTCGTTTTGAGGGCTTCGCCGGCGACGGACATGAGGTCTTTGGAGAGGGAGACGCCGGTGAGGAGGGACGGGTCTTGTGATTGGAATACGCAGTTGTAGGACCGGGCGTCGGAGCCTTTGTGGGTGCGTACGGTGTGGAGGAGCTGGTATTTGGAAAGGCGGCGGTCTTGGCGGCGGTTGGAGAGGAGGACGGCGGCTCCGCCGACGCGGAATAGGCAGTTGGAGAGAAGCATTGAGCGGGTGTTGCCGAGGTACCAGTTCAGAGTTATGTTTTCTGTGCTGACGATGAGACAGTAGGAGTTGCGGTGGACCTGCATTCGCATAAATGGATAAATTACAGTACCAAAAAGTAAGATTTTTTAATTTATTATTTTATTTTTATTTTTTTTAAGAGGTGCAACATAAAAACTTTCAAAAAGTCATCAATTTTAGTATATTATTCCTCAAATACTTTTTTAAAGACTTTTTGATATCTCCCTCAAATACATTTTTAATTTCTTTTTTCTTATTAATATAAGGGCTATGATCATAATTTTAAAAATAATAATAATAATAATGTCACACTTATAATATTATAAATAAGATTTTAATTTTTTTTTAATTTTATTTGTAAAAAAGACGTAACACAAGGACTTCACTAAAGATCATCCATCTTAATAATATTTAACTGCAGATTTCTAATGAGATCCTGTGCACTAATTTTGATATGTTGACATGCTTATCGTAATTAAAATAGGGCTAAACTTTCAAAAAAAAAAAATAGGGCTAAATGAATTGAATGAAATTGTTTATTTGAATTTACTTTTGAGTATATTGCAATATAGGCTGAATTATATTACTATGAGCTTAAAAATTATTAAATTTATTTTAAAATTAGTATCATTAATTTTAAAATAAATTTAATAATTTTGAAGCTGATACCTATAATTTATATTAGAATATTCTAACATAATTTTTTCTATTATAATTATAGTTTTAAATTTCAATTTATAATATTAATTAAATTTATATTTTATTTATCAGAATTTAATATTTAAACTTATGTGACAGGACCTCCAATGCTATCCTCTCACTATATATATATATATATATATACATTATGAAAAAGACACAGAAGTCCAATAGCCCTGCAGCTAATAACCTGGATCCAGTTGTGTATACTGTGCTTTCATATATTGAATGGGAGAAATTATTCTGTGCGGTCACGTGGCTGTTCAGAGGCAAATCAAAGCACGTCACGTCACCCATTATACAACAAAAAAGTGATGTGACGCACTCTGATTTGCCTCGGGAAGCCGACCGGTGACCGCCCAGAATAATTTTTCAACCCCACCTAATTTAATGAATGAAAATTCACCAATTTAAGATAAATTCTGTGTAGAATTTCAGCTTTTTTGTATAAAAGAAAATGCCAAAAAAATATAAATATTCATTTACATAAAATTCAACTTATATTATTATTAAAAACTATATGAAAATTAAAAAATATATATATACTAACTTGTAAAAGATGCTTGCCAAGGTCTATGGAGATGAGGCCAGCACTGCAACCCATGCCACCAAGATTGTAGGTAAGAGTATTGCCCCTAAGCTTGTAGTGATTGACAATCATGGAGGTGAGTGATGGGGTAGGGTTGAAGAGGCTACAATTAACTATGAGAATACCAATATCCTTTGACTTCACCCCCGTCTTGGCCAAGAGCTCATCGATGGCTCCGAACATGACCGCCTCGGCCTCCTTTCGTGCCTCCGCCATACACGGATTTGCCGGAATCCTTGCGATGGATTCCGGCAAGTACGTCGATTGTCCGAGCCCTGATCGCTCGATCACCCTCTCCTGAAATCAACATAGTTTAAATGTTTTTATTACCAAGTAAATTAGAAATAATATTTTCTAAGTCACAAAACTTTTCATATCTATTTTTTTATATTAAATATAAAAAATTCGGTAGACAGATGATGTATCAAAATCAACTCATTTATGATATAGAATTCATTATTATTCTCTTGATTACATCATTACGTCTTTGATTTTTTTAATAAAAGCTTATATTAATTAAAATTATTTTGTGAATAAATATCTTATAATAAGAGTAATAATAATAATTTCATTTTAGGTTTTTTATAAGAGTTTGTCTATAGGATTTATATATGTTCTATTAAAACTAATATGAATATTAAACTTCACAAATGCCTTAATATAAAAATATGAAACAATTCATCACAATCATATTTGATGAAATCATTATTTAGCAAAATAATAAACTTAATTTTCATAAAAAGCTATTTCTAATAAGTTCTATTTAATTAATTTTAGGATTATAATATTATGATTTAAAACAAACCACAAATGAGTATCAAAAGTAACACAAATAAAATTCCTTCTCTAAATTAAAAATAAATAAAATAAAATTATTTATCATTATTTTACTTACACATTAATACATTATATCATTTTCAAAATTTCTTCTCCAAAAAAAAAAAAAAATCGCAAAGAAACTATACCAAATTGATAAATTTAAAAAAAAAAAAAATCAGCTTACTTGGAAAGCCAGGCTCTCCTCTGTGAAAGCTCCGGTGAGCTTCGCCCTCTCAATATACCCTTCCCTTGTGCTCTTCTGCATCTCCCCAGCCTTATAACAAGCGAAGTCAAGCAAGTAAACGGGGCGAGGACTCTTCATGAAGTAAATGGTGGAGAGGAAGACGATGAGAGCGGAGCAGAGCACAACTGAGATGAGATTATACTGAAGCTTGTTCCATAGTAGGTGGAAGTCGTCGGCGCTGAGAGCGGAGAACTTCGCCGAGGCGGCGGCGAGCAGAGGAAGGAGGAAGAGGTACATGGCGTTTGAGACTAAGTAATGGTAACCAAGCTTCACGTATTTGAGCTTTACGGATTGAATAAAGCTGGGGAATTTGAGTTCTTTGTTGGGAACAGAAGCTTTTTCTTCCATGGTGTGGAAATCGAAGCACAGGAGAGCTTGGAATGAGAGAGGTGGATTGGGAGAGAAGGAGTTTAAATTGTACGTGTGTAGGAGGGAGGTGGGGGAGGAGATACAACCACCCCAACTAACTGGTTTTATGAGTATCGGGCGGCAAGCGGGACATTCAAGATGCCAACCGGGCTATCAAGGGGCCATGGCTTAAGTTATTTAAGAGTATTAAGGCTTGGTTTCGGGAGAAATTATTCTAAGGGGAGTTTAGACGGAAAAAATTATTAGGACATATGAGTGTTCACACTATGTAAACATTTGTACACACTGTTTAAACATAGTGTGTACACTCATAATCCGAACTAATCCTCCCGTCCGAACCCTCACAGAATAGAATTTTTATTGCATCCAGTGTCCTGACGTAGCTCTACGTTCGAACGCCAGTAAAATTGTGTCACGTGCTCCTACTCTTGATATAATTGTATTGCTATGTATTGGCTGATTTGTGCAGACCGGGATATTGCTAGGTATTGCTCGGTATTGCTCGATAACGAGAAATACCATTATATCAAGACCAATACCGAGTAATACCGAGCAATACCGAGCAATACCCCGGTTTTGCTATGTATTGCTCGGTATTGCTAAGTATTGGTCTTGATAGAGCGGTATGTCTGATCATTATTGTCAAGCAATACCTAGCAATACATGAACATAGCAATACCGGGTTCCGGTCTGGGTCAGGTCGTCGGGCCGCGCGGTAAAGAGTAGGAGCACGTGGCGACATGTTATTGGCGTCCAAACATAGAGCTACGTCAGGACATCGGATGTAATAAAAATTCCACAGAATAACTCTTATTTCGGTCATATTTCTTAGTGTTTCTTTAAATATTTTTTTGCCCAAAAATCTTTTTACTAAAAAATTGATTTAAAAATCAGTAAGAAAACGGACCCAAATGAAGCCTTCCGTTGGAATAGCCATCTTAGGCTTTGTTTGGGATAGGGGTGTCAATTCGGGTCAACCCGTCGGGTTCGGGTCGAACCCGACCCGACCCGTATATAAACGGGTCAACCCGAACCCGACCCGTTTTTATAAACGGGTCGAACATTACAACCCGGACCCGACCCGAGCGGGTCACGGGTTGACCCGACACGACCCGTGACCCGGTTTTTTCACTCGCTGCTGCGAGGCAGCGGCGGCAGCGCGGTAGCGGCGACGTCGCGGGCGCGGCAGCGGCGGCAGTGCGGCACGCGGCAGCAAGGCGGCAGCGGCAGCGAGGCGGCAGCGGCAGCGCGGCACGCGACAGCGAGGCAGCGGCGGCAGCGCGACACGCGGCAGCGAGGCGCGGGGCAGCGGCGGCAGTCTGGGCGACGCGGGAGTCTGCAGCGAGGCGCGCGGCACGCGGCAGCGAGGTCCGGCGGCAGTCTGCAGCGAGGCGCGCGGCACGCGGCAGCGAGGCAGGGGCAGCCGGGCACGCGGGGCAGCCGGGCACGCGGGGCAGCCGGGCACGCGGGGCAGCCGGGCACGCGGGGCAGCCGGGCACGCGGGGCAGCTGGGCAGCGCGGGGCACGCGGGCAGGCGGGCAGCGGGCAGCAGCGGGATTGAGCGGGAAATTCATTTTTTTAAATTAAATGGGTTTTCGGGTTGACCCGGCAACCCGCCGGGTCAACCCGACCCGACCCGTTTTATTAAACGGGTTGAATCTGCAAACCCGGACACGACCCGTTTATCAAACGGGTCGGGTCCAACCCGGATTTTTCGGGTCGGGTCCGGGTCGGGTTGTCGTGTCGTGTCAAATATTGACACCCCTAGTTTGGGACGGCTTTTTTATTGTTTACAAAATTAAATTTTTTTTACTAAAAAGTTGTTTTAAGAATCAATAAGAAAGCACTCCCAAGCAAAATCTTAGTATGTTTTTAAGTAGCTTTTTAAAAAGCAATAAAAAAAATTTCTCTCAAATGAAACTTAAGTGATTTTTTTGTTTTGTTTTTGCTTGAACTCATAAGGTCCTGATTGAAAATAAATTTAATAATTTTAGTAAGCCGAATTTGATCGTTCATCCTGTCTAAAAAAAATCTATGAATATCTTAAGTGGCACTATAATAAAATTAATCTTTATTATCTTAAAAGTTCATTTTAGATAGTATCATTTACATGTAAAGGAAATATTGATGGTGAATTGAAAAAATAGCTAATGATTTCTTTGAAATATATAGTATTTATTATTGGAAAATTTATATTATTGATTCATATAAATATTAAATTATACATTAAGTGCTATCTTATTTTTATATCTATAAAATTAATTGCCATCAAAATAAAGATTTTTATTATTTGAAATTTGTGCATCTCATTAACTTTTTACATTAAATCTATTATGTATAGGGATCAAGCATTTTATTTTATTTTTACAATGAGCTAAAATAATTTAAATGCACTCGAGTATAAATAAAATCTTAAGTCCACGACCAAAGTGCATGATGTTTTTTTTGCTCACATTACATTGAGTTATTATTTTGTGCCGACATCGGACCGTCCGAAGATGAATGAGAGCGCGTCACGTCACCTAATACACAGCAGCACACAGCAAAAAAGTTACGTGACGCACTCTCATTTGTCTCTGAATATCGTAACATAATCATTAATTCTCATGAGTTAAAAAGAAGCTTTCTCTTTGAAGAACAACCCTTTAGAGATAAAAAGTAGAAAACCCTAACTCACTGAGTCAATGAATTCATATATGTTTCCAACTATATGAATTCATTGAATCATATTCCAAGAAGCATCCAAACCCCCTATGAGGATTGGCTTGTCGTGGGCCCCGGAGAATTTCTAGAAGGAATTCCCAATTAGGGTAATATATATGTTTTTGATTATATTTAAAAAATAAATAAATAAAAAATAAAATAAAATATATATGTTTCCCACTATGTCATCTAGATGATTTAACATGAGATGTTAGAATTAGGCTTCGTTTGGGACGGCTTTTTTATTGCTTTCTAAAACAGAGTTTTAGTACAAATTTTTTTATTTTTGTTTTAAAACTCCGTTTTAGAAAACAGTAAAAAAGCCGCCCAAACGAAGCCTTAGACTTCATTTGGAATGACTTTCTTATTGATTTTAAAATAGATTTTTAATAAAAAAAATATTTTTTTTAATAAAAAGTAATAGGAAAGCTATCCAAAACAAAGCCTTAGGTTTTGTTTGGGAAGGTTTTTTTAATGCTTTCAAAAATAGTTTCTCTAGCAAAAATAAATAAATAAATAAACCAAATAAGCAAAAAAGTAATGGCCAAAAGCTATCTTAAAGGCTTTGTTTGGGACAAATTTCTCGCTACTTTTTTAAAAAAAAATTTATAGTGCCAAAATTTCCCTCTAAGTCATCTATATGATTTAATATGAGATGTTAGACTTAGGCTTCATTTGGCACGACTTTCTCATTGCTTCTTAAAAAAACTTTTGAATATAAAAAATTAAAATTTTTATACTAAAAGTTGTTTTTAAAAGCAATAAGAAATATGTCCAAAACGAAGCTTTACGCTTCATTTGGGAAGGCTTTTTTACTACTTTTAAAGCAATTTTCTAGCAAAAAAAAAATTAAACGAAAGCTGTGAAAAACTAATGGAGAAAAGCTATCTTAAAGTATTTGTTTGGGACATTTTTCTTGCTGTTTTCTAAAATAATTTTGTAGTACATAAATTACAAGAAATTTATAAACTTTTATATCAAAAAACTGTTTTAAAATGTAATAAGAAAATCGTTTCAAACGAAGATTTAGATGATGAATTAATTTTTTTCATCTTCAATTATTGCTTCATTTACGACAACTTTCTTACTTCTTTCTAAAGTAACTTTTTAATACAAAATTTTTAATTTAATAAAATTTTATATTAAAAAATTATTTTAGAAAACAATAATAAAACTCTCCTTGAATTTTCTTGCTTTTTTTTTAACTATTTATCTTTTTTTTATTTAATTATAGCTGTCATAAAATAAAGAAGTTATTTAATAAAATAATCCAATGAGATAGATCTGAAGCAGCAAGGGCATGTGCCCTCAATGCTCCTATATCTATTTATTTTTCTTGATAAAAAAGAAATCTGCCAGCCCGACCAAGCCCAGGAAGCTGGAGCTTCTCAGCCGGTGGACCGAATTTTGACGCGCTGGCAGAACGCGACTTTACGTTATCGTAACTTAAAATCAAACACCTCATCTGTATATTAATAAATAATCATTATTTTATTGAAAAACTTCAGTGCATTTGTAGCTTGTCTTATCTACTTAGCGTTAGCAGGCTCAGAACCAGAGCGACATTAACCTCTCTTTATAAGTATGGTGTTAATAAATGAGCTGACCTGTTGACCTACGAACCCGGTTGGAATCCGACTTGAAAATTTTAGATTTGAGTTAACCCGTTTAATAAATGAGTAGGGAAGGTGATTGATGAAGTTCGACCCGTTTATTAAATGGATCAGATTCCAGAAAAATTATTATGTGCGGATGTCAGACATCGTCCGGAGTCGAATCAGAGCGCGCCACGTCACTCCTTTTGTTGTGTACTGCAGGTTGTGTAACGGGTGACGTGACGCGCTCTGATTCGCCTTCTGACGGTCTGATGCACGCATAGAATAATCTCTCCAGATTCGGGGTGTCTAACCTACATAACGTTAGCACGTTCAGATCGAGAGCAAAATCAACCTTTCTTTTAGTATGAGTGTCAATAAATGATCGGACCCGTCAACCCGAAAAAATTGATTCTAGTTGCTCTGTTTAATAAACAGGCATGGTTCGGGTTGTGCATTCCGACCCAATCATTAAACTGGTCTAGTTCGAGTAGGCAGGATGTAGGTCGGGTCAAGTTCAGGTCAGACTCGAGCCAGACCCATTGACCAGTTTTGATACCATCAATTTTGAAGGTGAGTAAAATAAGATTGAGACATGCATAACTTCGAAGATAAAATTGAAAACGGGTTCTTTTCTTAGAATTTGAACAAATATATATATTAACGGGGAGCAAAATAGTGAAAATGCTTAGTTTACTTGAGGGGAAAAATTTTATGATAGGCAAACGTTCACCCTAATTCTTCCTAGGTTGGCCCTTGACCTAGATAGGCAAAAATATGGGCTGATGTTTTTTTTCATTGCCTCTTAAATGTATATTAGATTAAAATAGGTGATATTATACCAACCTCGTTATATGAATCATTTCTCCTTCTGTGAAACTCAAAAAGTTGCAACAATAGAGGCCAATATGAGGCTGAAATCTCTCTTCTTAGCGTAGCATAGATAGTTCTAAAATTGATGTAAAAATTTGAATGTAACTTGAAAGGTCTATCTCACAATAAATTTGTAACCAAAGTCTGATTCATTTAACAAAAATCTACTGTTATAAATGTTTCACATGTTTTACAGTCACTACGTGAAAGTTTTGCTGCTCACCTTCGTATTTTGGTTGGCAGTTTTGGGTTTCAACCAGAGATTTTGGGTGGAGTTTGTCTTAATTGACCTAAATGTCCAAAAAAAAAACTAAACTATCTGAAAGCTCACATAATTAATAAAGCTATTAAATATATGATATGAATAATATTTTTTTCTAAGGGACTGTTTGGTTGGCTGAAAAAGGAATACAATACAAATAATGCAATACAAAAAAAAAAAAAGTTTGATGTTATTTGGATGAGTGTAAAATAATAGTAGGTGTATGTTGATTTGAAGTAAAATAAATAAATATAGTGTAAATTTCAAAGATGATGGCGGTGCTGGGTGATAATAAGGGTGGCTGGTGAGGGTAGTGGCAAGTTGGGCTGTCATTATTTGACTCGATCCGAAAATTAGACTCGAACATGACCCAAAATTTTTGGGTTAGGGTAAATTAAACTCATTTGTGCTGGCGGCATTGCTGAGTTGCCATCGCTGCCGTGCCTTTGCCGTGTGTGTGGTTCGTGTTAGGTTAACCCAGTAACCCGCACGAGTCTGGTTCGGGTTAAAATATCTGATCTGTTTGCAAAAATGGGTCATGTTCGGGCCGTGCAAAATGGGTCATGTTCGGGCCGGGTCAACTAGTGTTGGGTCAGTTTTGGGTTTGACTTGAACCTGACATGTGACCCAATCTTGACAGCCCTAGTGATAAGTGACTAGCGGTAAAGGCTATAGTTGGGAGTTGTAATAAGCCATGCATAAAATATAAATTATATTAAAAAAAAAAAAGGCTATCGTTGGCAGTGGTGGATGGCTGCCAATGACGAGGTGGTCAGTTGGCGGCTGAGATAGCGATGGAGGAGGTGAGCGCAGGGGGGGTATGAGAGAGGTTTCTGAAGGTGAAAATAGTTTTCGCTCAAATTTGGGCAAGTTTATTTTACCCAAAAATGAACTAAAACAATTTACACTACATTCCTTTCATTTTACTTTGTTTTCCTTTTTCTTCCAACCAAATATCCATATTTTTCAAAACTCTTGTAAATGATTTACTTTCCACTAACTTTACTTCAAACTAAATAACCCCCGAGTGATTCTACATTGATTTATTTCTAACTACACAATCATGTTTCTATTATTTATCTTCAATTTCATTAGCTATATATATAATATCAAAGATAATCATAAGAGAATTGTTTTAGAAAATTGAAAATTTTCAAGCTTTGTGGTCAATGGTTGATCAAAGTGGTCTTCTAGAGGCCACGTGGAGATTTGCTTGTTCTCACTTGCTTTTGAATTTAGTCACGCAAGGTGGCAATGGCAAGCGTAGAGAAATGTGGAACTATGGAGTTTATATAGTTTGTTGAGTTCATTTTACCAATAGAGTGGACCTTCAATGGTTAATCAAATCTAAATCCTCACGTAATGCTACCCTAATGAATGAGGTGAAGGAAATGCTTACCAACTTTGCATAGGAAATTCCATGGTTCATCTTCGAGGATCATGATTTAAAGAATGATTGAGAAACTTAGGAGAAATTTTATTTGTTTATTTATTATTTATAAAATATTTTCGTCGTGTTTTTTTTGTAACTAGGAAAATGTATCAAGATCGAACAAGTGAAAGTAGATTTTTGTTAGTTTTTCTAGTTGACATTGATGATGCATCAAAGTTGATCAAAGTTGACGAGTGAATTAAGGTGGTTGCATTAATTCATTCGTAGAGGTGAATGCTCCATATATAACTTCAGGGTTGTAAGTAAGGTGACATTGAAAGGTTAGGCTGATGGATTAGAGTGTTCAAATTATATATGAAATAAGTTACTATGTCATATTTTAAAATTATGGGAGAGAGTTATTGAGCATAGGTTATGACGTGATATTAATGTTTCTCAAAATCAATTTGGATTCATGCTGGGTAGGTCTACTATGGAAGTTATGCATTTATTGAGAGGTTTGATGGAGAAATATAAAGAGAATAAGGAGGATCTACATATGATATTTATTGATTTGGAGAAAGCACATGATAAAGTTTCAAGAGAAGTGCTATGGAGAGTTCAAGAAAAAAAAGGGATGGATAATGCTTATATTCAAGTCATTAAGGATATGCATGCAGAAGCTGTTATTTGTGTTCAAAGACCAAGTACTTTCCTACTTCAGTTGGATTACATCAAGTATCACCTTTAAGCCTATATCATTTTTTCTTTAGTTATGGATGTTCTTACTTGACATTTGCAAGAGGATATACCATAGTGTATACTTTTTGTTGAAGATATTCTTCTTATTAATATGACTAGAGGTAGAGTTAAAGGTAAACTTGAATTATGAAGGTAAACCTTAGAGTCTAAGGGTTTTAGTTTGAGTAGATCAAAAATCGAATACATGGAGTATAATTTTAGTAGTAATTGATATAGTAAGGAGATCATGACTTTGGGCAATCAAGTCAATGTGATGGTGAAATAGATGGGATATTATTAGTAGACATCAAGTTGGATGCTTGAAGTGGAGGAATGCATCAGGCTTATTTTGTGATAGAAAGTAGTCCCTCAAACTTAGGAGAAAATTCTATAAGATAATGGTGAGATCTGCAATGCTTTATGACGTAGAATAATAGCCTTTAAAAGAGAAGCTTAAACTTAAAATAAGTGTTGTAGAGAAGAGGATGCTTAGGTAGTGAGTGACTTTACTCATAGAGATAAAATGTTAAACAAGCATATACGTGAAAAAATTGGAGTAGCTTCACTGGCAGATAAGATTAGATAGAGTCAACTTAGATAGTTTGATCACATAAAACATCAGCCATCTAATGACCAAATTAGGAGAGTAGATGTCTTAAATTTGGCATATATTAAGAAATGTAGAGGTATACCTAAAAAGACTTGGTTAGAAAATATTATAAATGACTTTTTTAATTAGATTTAAATGAGCATTTGACTCTTAATAGGACACAATGGAGAAAAATGATTCATGTAGCTGATCCCACTACGTACGTATATTAAAAAAGTCATGGTGGTGTGAATATTACAAACATAAATATATATTAAAAAAATCATACAATAATTTTCTTATAACTATCACAAATTAATATATATGATTGTAAGAAATAGCTTCTCAATAATAAAGTAGCATCCAAAGATTATCCAAGGGGCCATTTAGTTGGCTGAAAAAATGAATGCAGAGTAAAGTGGAATGCAATGAAAAAGAAATGCAATACATTTGAAATGCTTGAATGAATGTAATATAAATGCAAGTGATTATCTTTTTTTTTTACATGAATGCAGTATAAAACTCACAAATAGTAATGGCCAATGACTAGCAATGGACAACAAGGGTAGCATATATATGATAGGGGTCTAAGGGGTCTGCCGGCATTGACCTTCGGCTACTAAGAAGATGCGGGGGATAATGACAACCAATGATTGATGTTAACGAAAGTGATCGATGGCAATCAGATAATTTATGACATATTTGAAAATTGCCCAAATATAACAATTTTCAAAAGTATATTATAAGATGCATTTCAAATAATAAAATTTTAATTTGCATTTCTTTTACTTAAAATCAAATACCCATATGTTGAATATTCTTTACAACCCTTTTAATTCAAACCAAACAACTCCTAAAAGCAAAATAATGATAAAGCTACCCCCACAATGTGACATATGCCATAAATTCTCTCATTTTTCAACAAATTTACACCACTTACCCTACATCTATTCCTTTGAATTGAATCTATTTGAATGAACATAAAAGCATTAATCATCATGTTAACCTCTAGTGCACTAACCAACGGTATTAATGGCTAAATTACATATTTGCCATCCTATGTTCTATCCAAATATTTTTTTTATTCAAAATTTTAAGGTTTTTAAATAGCCATCTAGAAGATCAGTTTCTCACTTCAAAATTTTTTTTAGGAAAATTAAAATAATGAATCCCATCACTATGAGATAACTTTTCTTCCGGTCTATTTCTTCAAAAAATAACATAAATTAGGTTTGAATAATAATAATAATGATTATAATTATAATTTTAATTATAATAATTATTAGTATTATTATTTAATAAGATAAAATGTGACATGAACTCGTTATTCTTTATTAGGTGGGAATTTTTGAGAGTTGGAACCTCGCTTCCTTTCCCTTATTTCAATTTTTTGCATGAAATTTGCATATATATACCACAAAGTTTTTATATTTATATATAAGACACAAAATTTTTATTTATATGTAAAATACTCTCATGTTTAAATTACATAAAAACATATGCATGAAAATATTAATATAATTTTAGATAAATTAAAGCCTTTGATATGATGTACATAAATTTAATATTTTAAATATTAGATATATAAAAAGTTATAATTTATATCAATATCCTTTTATGTTTACATATATATCATAAAATTTTTATATATTCACATATCTCATACCTAAATTCTATAATGCTCAAATTTCTATTAACTTATTTAAAATAAAATAAACTTTTTTCATATAAATGCTTTAAATTATATAAGAAAAAATATCACCAATATTAATTTATTGAAAATATACATATATTTTCATATATCATGCTTTAATATGGTTTATAAATTAAAATAATATATAAATAAATATAAAATTTTAAATATTAGTCATATAAAATTATAAATACATAAAGATTTTATGATAAATATGTCGTGATTACACCACATGGCAGGAGTGGGCACAACCCATTTCTCATTTAAAATTAAAAAAAAAAAAACAATAAGAAAATATCTTAGATTTTCAAACAATGAGAATTGAGAACAATTAATATTGGCATATTAAATGAGAGTTGGACCGGCAACCCCTTTGACTTACAATATTTTTCCTGCCATTCATTTCTTGGGCAATAATAATTAAAGCCCAAGGGGAATTTAAGTCTAGTCCTTCTTAGGTTAGGAGGTTGGGAGTTGCTGAGAATTCAATTGCAAAATGTTTACATAAGGTGAAATATATTATGTGGACACCATTTTTCTTCAATCCAAGTTTGGTTTCTTTAAATCATGGTACAATAAATATTTATGTAGCATCATATATTTATATTAATTTTAGATGTAAATATAACCAATTTGGGGTAAGAACAGTCTGATTTCTAGCTGATTTAGCGCAAGTTCAAGAAGAATCGGTTCAAAATCGGTTCGACTATATCATATTTGTACTTATTTATGTAGCATTGACAATGCTTCAGATTATTGATTCAAATATACCACATCATAGTTGTTGATCTCATGAATGCTAATGTTGGTGAAGGTCCTTGTTACCCCACATTGGCCACCCTCAACTCCAATGGCCAACACCGCCCGCCACCAACCACCGCTATTATTGCCGCCCGCCACTACCATTAAGCTTGTTTGCTGAAGGACAATTGAAGCGGTGAAAAAGTTTTTACTTTGCGGGGTGGCAAACGTGGAAGAAGAAATTCTAGAAGGATGTAATTTGTTTTATTGCTAGATCTTTGGATGTTTAGTCTCCTTTATGAGCTATGATTTGGATTTTGGCTCACCACCTAAGCTCAAGCCTCCGTTGCTAGTTGCCAATCATTGGTGGTGGATCTTTTTCTTTTGGTGGCCTTATTTCAAGTGTTGTTTGCTAGTTGACTTTTTGATGGACTCGTGCTTTTTCCCTCCTATGGATGGTCTGTGCCTGACATTTGAATGGTTAGGAGCTTGTGCCAATTATTGAGCCCGACTAACTTGTTTCTCTTCTTTATTTTTAAGTTCTACTCTCTCTATTGTTGTCATGTAATATTTCTTTTTGTTTATTTGGTTTTGGTTGTAACCTTTGATGGTATACAAAACCAATTTAAAAAAATAATTAAAAAAAAAAAGAATTACAAAACCGATTTATAGTAAAAAAAAGTACAAACCGCAGCCAGGCATTGCAATAAAATTATATTAAAAAATGAAAAATCGAGCACAACAATAAATTAATTTTATATTAAAATAAGATTTAAAAAATAAAAAAATAATAATTTAAAACAAAGAAATCGAGCTCAACAATCGATTCTTCCAAACTAGCTCGAGCCTATAACGGGATGACCTTACGCTTAAAAATTGAGCTCGAATTCGAGTTCAAGCTTAATAACAACTAAACAAGCTTAGCTCAATTAAGCAAATACTCATACTCCTATCTATAAATAAAAGTTTATAGATAGTTCTATCTATCTATAAACTTCTAGCTTTGTTTATATAAATAACCTTCTAGGTTTGTCTATTTTAAGAACTTAGCCTCTTTCAAGTTTAGGCTAAATCCTAAACTAACTGTAACATCAATCACAAATGAGAAGAATGTGGAATCAAACACAACTAAAACAGATTACTGTGATTAGCGCTTGTAATATAAAGCCAGTACTAAAATAAGCCTGAAATGGGCAACTTGTTCTCAAGCAGTTCATAGATTGCCCACAAGATAAAGCCTAAGATGGTGTCTCTAACTAAGCTCTTAAGTAAAGAACTCACCCAACCATTAGAACCACTGCCTGCTTTGCTTCCGGCGAGGTCGCGGAATCGAAGGTTCCCCTGGTCAGATATTAATGCATAAACCACCCCGTTCATGTGGCCCTTTCCGATAACACCCACCACCCTCTTGCTGTTGTTTACAGCTTTACTCCTCTTCAAAGACCATGCAAGATACTGTGGGTGAACACAAGCAATATAGCTGTCAAGTTTCTAAACACAGACACGGCGACACGGACATGGGACATGATTTTTTTTTTTGAAAATATAGGACACGGATACGGCGCAGACACGACATTATATTTTTTTAATATAGCGTATAGATATTAATGTAACATCATATTAAAATTGACAAATAATAATAAATAAATAGTATGATAACTTGTTCGGCTTATAATATAAAATATTTAGTACAAAATGCCTAATACAACCACAAAAAATATAAGTAAATAACTTACTAACACATCAAGCATTCAAGCTTCAAATACTAGGATTAGCTTCAGAGGTTTGTTTTTGGCATTCAATATCATCATCAATGAATATCATTGCTTTCAACTCTGGTTCATAAAGAGAAAGATTTGTCATAGTTCATTGGATATCATATAATAAAAGTTGGTTCTTCTTTGTATTTATTTACTTCTCTAGTTCGCTAGTTCTCTCCCATAATATTTCTTTATCCTCTAACTTAAATCACAAAGAATGTATATATTTACTTCTATACTTCTCTAGTAATCTCTCATAACAATTCATTGGATATCTTATATTTATAATTAAAATAATATTATCATAAAAAATTAAGACACGCGTGCCCCAGCCATGTCCGACAAACGTCCCAGCCGTGTCCAAAATGAGTCCTAACCGTGTCGAACTAAATTTAAAAATTATTTTAATTGGATATGTGTCTACCATGTCGGGCATGTGTCCGTGTGTCGGTGCACCATAGTATTGAGAAAGCAAACACAGAACAAATCATAATTTGTAAGTCGCAGGATTTTGAGGAGCAGGCAATATTTTAGCTTGCTATGAATGAAAATAGGCGAGTTTTCTTTTATGCCGCTAGTTGCGAATCTATCATGAACTACTGATAATTCAGACTGGATGGATTAAGGAACAATACCGTATCACGTTCATACATGAGAGGCTGCAAAAGAGAAGGATAGGATTTGCTCAGTTGTTGATATAATTGAAATGGACCTCCATCTATGTCTGTTTCCTGTGCTACGCAGAAAATGTGAATTGTTAGTGGCAATGTAATTTGGAGGTTAGTAGCACGCAAGTACCAATGTTCGTTAGTTAACAATAATAGCTGCATCCTCTGACATTGATATGGTGGGTATAAAGGCGCAACATTTCAGTTTGTGACAAGGGCAGCTAAACTAATAAAAGACAGATGTTGAACAAATAAAACATAAAAACTGGTGGCTGGTGGTTGGCGGCGGCGGCGGCGGCGGCGATCAAGTGAGCTTGTTTGCTTGTGATGTAAATATTTATCACTCAAAATTGAGCGATTTTAGTTTACCTAAAAACGAACTAAAATAGTTTGCACTAAATTTATTTTACTACGCATTATTTTTCCATCAAATAAAACACCGATATCTTCAAAATCCCTACATTTGAAAAATTTTACACCCACTTTATTTTTAACCAAACATCCTCTGAAGTAGTTCCTTCTTCAAGGCCTTGGTTCTTCTTTCTACTTCAAAACTTGTAAATAAATAAATATAACTTCTTTATAGTTTTAGTTGGATCACTCCTAATTCAGTAAATAGCAGTGATTGAAGCTAACAAATACCTTTCAGAAAAATGCTCACATGCAATGAGGAATAGATGTGTCTATGATATTCGACCATTCCTTTCATAAGTTCTTTAGATGGTCAAAGTTTGTAACTTACAAAATTAAGCTTGTTTTTAAAAATGAAGAACAGCTTCAAGAATGATATGTTTAAAGATAATCTTACATAGACTACAAAAATAATTTTAATATATTATAATTAAACTAGTTATGTTGAATTTGGGTAACAAAAATTCATTGATAATTAAGTTGATAATGCAGCAAATCAAAAAATCAAGATGAATGTAGAATAAAATTCGAATATATATAAGAGAAATAATAATTTAAAAGGAGTATTTGGAGTAGAATTTATTGGATATGAGAAAAAAAATAGAGTAATACTTCATGCCCGAAATAAATCAACAGGTAAAACATTCACATCAGCTTAGGCATAAGGAACAAAAAAGGAGGTTTATTTGTGGATTTCTTTAGGAAGTCAAACATTACTATAGTAATAGATTGAAGTGGCTAGGGAATAGTGCATGTTACAATGGAGGTCAAAAGTTGCTACAAATGGATGAGCGGATGGAATCATTTGAAGGGATTAGTAAGAAAAAGTAAGGGATAAAAGATAACATGATTAAAACTCGTGCATAAAGACTTATAAAACATAACACCTCAAATAAACACTTATTAAGAATGAATGGAGGAGGATTTATAAAATCAACCTGTGGTATTTTCACATTGAATAAGATAGTACTCATGATCCATCATGTTTTCAGACAATCTGCTAATCCTTTTCAGCAGTAACTGTTGTGACTCTTCCATCTTGGATCTTAGTATCCCCAAACTTTACAGTATCCTAAAGTATAACTACAAAAACATGCAACTGGCTATGAGAACCAAAAATGAAATCGCTTTTTTCTGAGAAGAAAAAAGTGTGTTTTTCTATCAAAATGACTAACTGTTTTCGAAGACTTTTAGCAATGCCCTCTTAAGTGGGAGAATCAGGACTTCTACGATGTAAATTCTGTCAAGGTATTCCAAAGTGTAAACCATGTGACTGATTTGCTCAGTTAAGTCCAAATAATTAGATTACATTGGAGATAAATAAGAAAATAGATGAAGGCTAAAGAGCATGTTTACGCTGATTATGAAAAATAATAGAGTGAAATCACGTCTAATAATCATTAGGTTTGTTAGCTTGACTTGAAGATTGCTCAAAAATTAGGTTAACTTAAGCTCAAATTAAGTTTAAATCAAAATGAACGAGCCAACCCGCCTACTAGGGTCTTGAAATGAGCCAAACTTACATCAAACCAAATTTAATCCAGATAGGGTTATATATATATATATATATATATATATATATATATATATATATATATATATATATATATATATCATACATTAATTCCTGTATTTATATTTATACTTTTGTTAATGCATCTGTAAATGCATGTTTCTCTACATGGATATGTTTGTGCTTTAGACTAAATTAATCGTAAATGCAACCTAGTTTTGGTTTGGATCAACTTAGATCTAAATTAATAAGGCATAGTTCAAATCAAGTCATCTTATAGCTAGCCCAAACTGACTCAAGATTGAACTGGATTGCATTGTGCCAAATTTGAGCCGTGGGATCAGGTTGCAAGATTTACAAAACCCTATTTATGGTGACATTAGAATAGAGAAAAAAAAAAGATGCAAGAAACTGATGCAACAATAAGACAAGTCAAGAAAAAAAAATCACAGATCAAGCCATCAAGGCACTCTATCAAGATTTGAGTAGTTCATCATGCACAACCCTCCAAAATCCCAATAAGCATATGGACAACTCATAATCTTTTTTAAATTATAGGAAGAATAATTAAGAAGCTTAAGTTAAGGCCTCTTGATGGTTAGGCAGGCCATACAAGCCAAGGATGCAAGAATCTTCATAAATTGCTTATTTTTAAGACCACTCTACTCGTCTTAATAGGCCAATCTGAATTTTCATGTATTTAAAATATTTAAATTTATTTATTTCTCTTATTTTCTTTTTCACTATACTAGAACAAGTTATCAATCAATTTATTAGTGTTTTATTAGCTCTTAAGATTTTTCAAAGCTATGCAGGCTTAAAAAGATCTATAAATAGGACATTAAATTGTACTTTTTGATTCATTGAAAAAAATTTATTTTTGTTTGTGCAAATTTCGTATAAAACGTTTGGTGGCTAGCTGGTTGTTCTAGTCTTCATTGAAGCATGTTGATTAATTTTTTAGGGATTTGATAAGTCCATAATTTTTTTTTCAGTCTTATTCCTTCTCTTTCTCGAGATAATTTTTATCTCATCTATATAGTATCAAGACTAATTTCCTTCAACTCCAAAACACATCCAACCTCCTCAAAACTCTCCCAAATATTCTTTTACATTTCTCATGACCTTCTAAGACTTCAACTCCCCAAGAACCCTAAAATACCCTAAACTAAAATCACGATATAGAAAGATAATTTTCTACTGTGAGCAATCAGATTAAAAATTTCATTAACTCCTTACCACTAATTCAAAATTCATAAAAATATCAATATTAGTTCCCTAATGCCCAAAACATTTGATACAAAATTCTTCACAATTTTTCTCCAAAAAAAACTTGCTCTTTAATTGCCTAAAAATTTCAGCACCAAATCGATCCAAACCCTAAATATCCATTTCATCATCGTCCAAATAACCTTTCCACCACCATCCAAAGGGGACATTAATCAAGTTAATACCTTCAGCATAAAGATATTATATACCCTGTATTAGAAATATTTTAAGAAAAAGTCAATATAAATATTAAATAAGATTTCCATTTCTTGAAAATAGAAAAGTAATAAAAAAAGAAATTTTTGTTTAAAAAAGCTTCCAGCTTACTAAATAGCACTTAAATCGCAATGAACTTGAAAAGCGTATCTAAAGTAATTGTAAAATCTATGGGGAATAAATCAAAAACAATGTAGATGCATGAATAGAATTTTTAAGAATTTCTTAAAAGATACAGAAAAAAGAATTTAAGAAAATCAGAAACCACGTACAAGTTTAAATTAGTACGGAATAGAGACAAACAATAACAAGAACTAAATGAAACAAAAACAGATGCAAAAAACTTGGCAAAAAAATGAGAAAGGGTATGAAAGAACAACCTTAAAGTTACTTTCAGAGATATTAATAGATGATGAAGTGATGCCTCGAAATAGTGAGATTACCAATCTCAGCTTCTCAGTCCATACAAGAGAATTCCATGCCCTTTCAAGCTGTCAAAAGAGAAATAATTGGGTTATTTTAAGTTTGTACTTCACCAGCATAGAGGAGCACTCTCCAGTAGACAGAATAGTGGTGAGTGAGATGGGGCATAATCTGAGCTATGAGAATTGAGGTTAATTTAAATATTTAAAAAATTTTGCTAACAGACTGCATACAGTTATTTCAATTGGACGATCCCCCAAAATTATCTGAGCCCCAACCTCCTCTGAAGATTTTCGAGCAGCACGGAACTATAAATAACAGGAGAGAAAAATGATTCAACCGCTAATCTACTGAACTTTAATCCAGTCAGAAATTCAATAGCTCAATTTTTCAAAAGTGGAATGATCTAAGCCGACCTCCTCTCCAAAAGATCCCTTTGCTCCTAATGAAATCTTTGAAGAGAAAACTGCCAGAAGCAACCTTAAAGCAAAAGCACTTTGTCCTCCTGAAAGAAATGAATTTTACAAAAATTGAATACAGCTGGATAGAATCAACATGTATTCTTACAAAATTTTGGAAAACAACATGCGAGAGAAGACCATCGAACCAGTTGCTTCCTTAAGAGGACAGAACAAGGAGGAACATTTGTACTTAAATGTCCAAATTAAATTTACGACGCACTCCATAGGTAAAATGGTGAAGCCATTTTCATAAAATCAAATGTTATTGAGTATAAAATTTGATGATAATGCTGACTGCAATGCCAAAACTTTCATTCTTGTTTTGCTCCAATAGTTGGTACAAAAAAATAAGTGTCGTATTTTATATGCAGCAACCAAATAATTGAAAATGATGAATTTGACTAAATTTTTAAATTTTGGAATAGAACTTCTGCATTTCCTCTTATTAGCAGCAAATTTCACTAGTATAAATTCAGATTCTTTTTATTTTGTATAATTTTGGAATAGGCTAGATATTCCTTGTTAGCTATGTGTGCAATGAAATGATTCATTGTATTTTGTTATTACAAAAATAGCGGCATAGTTGGGTAATCAAGCATATTTAACTCATCTCATCTTAAATCTTATAATATTACATATTTTTTTGTAGCAATGATGCACTTCAAATGTGAAAATGTGCTAAAACGAGGCAGCACTTCTACAAAATGGCTTCTATCATTACGTTTAGCTCCCATCGTTTGCTTTTTTCTTTTACTGCTTCAAAGGCAAATATTTTGTATTAATAGGTTAAAATGTATGGAAATCTTTCGTAATTGCAGTACCAACATCAGATAACAAGAAGATTCCCATTTGTTGCAGCCTTTCAAGCAGTAGATTGTCAAATAACATCATGTTTTTCAAGTTTTAAACCCGAAAACTCTCGAGCCTATTATTAGAAGGATATAATAAACTTAAGATTAGGGAAAACATTATCACTCCAAATTATAGTGATCGAATGGCATATAGTTTCCATAATTCTATTAAATCTTCCCACTTTTCATAATAGTAGTCGATTTCAGTATGGAGCAGAAATAGAAAAACATATAACTTTAAATGACAGACATTTTACCCTTATTTGTGAGTTCAAAGCTCACTAGCATCAACATATTCACAATTTGCAGCAGTAAATTCCTTGTACTTTCCTTTTGAATCCTAACAATGTTTATAAATGATTTGAATAGCTTTGAGTTGATTTTGAGAATCATTCATCATACTTTCAACCTAATTTAATTATTTTGATGCAAAGATTCCCGTCCAAAAATAAGAAGCATAATGCTTGTTCTATTATCCTATTACCAAGTTCCCAACGGATCTAACAATTTCAAATGTAATCAATTGTATTATAGGGGACTCCAATTACTTTATGTAACAGAAGGAATAAGTTTTAAATTGTGGAGACAGAGCTAACCCAAATTTATGCTACGATTGACCGCACCAAAAAATTCTGTGCCACCTAGGGAGAACATATTTGATTTGAGTGAAGCATCCTCAACATCTTTTGATGCATACATTATTCCAGCTCTGAAAGTGAATTCTGCACATTTTGAAGTTAGAAAAATGATTGAGAGCAAAGACATTATACAGCTTTCAAAAAAGCATAGCCTTGGCCTTGTTTGCACATGGGGAAACAAGTTGAGCATGGCGTTATTTCTGGGTTCTATTACCATGGTAGATAAAAATCATTTTACTAAAAACTAATGGCAAAAATGTATCATTAACAAAATTTTCAAGAATAACATGAAATGATATGACAAACCTAAATGGTATCAATGCGCCCACTAATTCCAGATTTAAAAAAAAGGATTTAAGGAGGTTGTTTTGTCTTGAAGACAATGTTTCAGCACTAAATAGTTTAGAACAATCGAAAAAAGATTAAAAACTCACAAATGAAAAGATAATTACTCTTTTGCTCTTTGGAAAACTACAGAATAAATTTATAAACTGAATATATATATACAAACACAAAATTTTAGATAGATAGCTTGTGGGTTCCAGAAAAAATTTTAAGTGCTTTTGGACATGGTGATACGCCTTAGGTTTCACAAATTAGGGTTTGCCCTAATTTTCCTTCAAGATGAAATTTCTCCTCCAAATTCAAGAAAAATCAACATAAGAGGGATGAGAGGAAGAACAAGTACATTTGCATTCAAAATCCAAGAGAAAACAAGATACAAATTGTCCACTTCGAGAAGGACAAGGTCTCCCACTACAAACCCTAGAAAAACAAGAGAAAGAAACTAAGAGGCTAAGAGAAAACTCCAATCTTGCATAACCCTAGAAATCCCCCCTTAATCCCTACTTAAAGCAAGCAAAAGACCCAACCAAACCCACTAGTGGGCTGCCCAAACTGAACCGCCCAGCTCAGGCTAGACCTGAGCCAAACCGGTCCAGAAATGGACCGGTTCCGCTCAAGCCGAACGGCCCCGTCCCGCTCCACGTCCCTGCTTCGGCGGATCGAACAGGCGCACCGGTGCGGCGCCCGTACCGGCTGTTTCCGCGCACCGCGGGGTCTCTCGCCCTCCCTCTGCCGGTCGACGTCGGCAGTGGCCCGCATCAATACTCTCTCCTTTAAGACTAACCTTGTCCTCAAGGTTAAAGAATGTAGATTCCTCGGTGGTCGGAAACCCACATAGGCTAGGGCACCCTGTAGTGCCACCCTCCGACCATTACTGTTGTATTTAACCAACAACTTCTCCCAATTGACCTCCATGTCTCCTAAGGATTGAAGCCACTGCATACCCAAGATGACGTCAACGTTTTCCAGATCCATCAGCAAAAAATCTTGAGTAACTACCTCCCCTTGCAAGATAATAGTGACTCCCTTGCATTTCCCATAAATGTGGGCCTTCTGTCCTGTGCATATGGTCACCTCTACCTCTTTACTTGCTATCACCTCAAGACTCAACTGTTCAGCCACTCGATAGGCCAAGGAGTTGTGAGTGGATCCACTGTCAATTTCACCCTTCATCTTCATGGTGGGATGGAATGGTAAACCTTCCATCGAATTCAGACTCACTTCTATCATATCTAGGTGGGGATGCTCTACCTCACATAGCTTTTCCATTGTTGCCCCTTCATCTGTGTCCCCATCTGAATCTCCCACCACTATCACGTGCAGGGTCTTCTCTTTACACCTATGCCCAGGTGCAAATTTCTCGTCGCAACGGTAGCAGAGGCCCTTGACCCTCTTCTCCTTCAATTCGGAGTCAGTCAGTCTCTTGAACCCTCCTTGGTTCATCACAGTGGTGGCTTTCTCCTGTTTTACCTCCTCTGGATCCTTCGAGCATGAGTGGTGAGCGATTTGTGGGGTGAGACCCCCCTGATTTCCGTGTCTGATCCGCCTTCTGCTTGTCCTCAACAAGCTGAGCTGTCTCCATAATTCCCACTATCCCACGTGGGTTGACCACCCTGATGGCGGCTCTGATGTAGGGTTTCAACCCTTTCATGAAATTCCCCTCCATGGCGTCATCGGGCATTCTCCTCAATCGCCCAGATAGAAGCTCAAAGCGCTCCCGGTACTCTGCCACTGTGCCTTCCTGAACAAGAGACATGAACTGTTCATAATGGGTGCCCTCACTGGACACTCTGAACCTGTGCAGTAATAGGTCCTTGAACTCTTCCCAACTTCGTATAGGTTGTCGCCCCTCAATCCATTGGAACCAAGCCAATGATTTCCCCTCCAAGCAAATCGGGACAGCCATCAGCTTTTCCTCCTCCGTGACGCCGTTAACGGCGAAATATCGCTCCACCCGGTAGACCCATCCGTACGCATCTTCCCCTTCGAATACGGGGACCTTCAACTTCCTCATCCGCGTATCTGTCCGAGGAAGATTCCTCCCATCTTCCCATGGCCCATGCTGAAATCCCTCCCACTGAGGTCTTCCCCTCCACTCCACTGAATACGGGGTCTGCACCCCCCTTCTTGGTGGCTCCCAAGGGGCTCGGCCCCCCTCGTGTGTACCTCCCGGTTGTCTCGGCCAACCACCCCCGACCTCTCCTGTGGCTCGGCCCAACTCCGGCGGCCCTCCAGGACCTCTCAGCCACCCTCCTTGTGGCTCCCAAGTGGTGCGACCCATCTCTTGCACTCCTCCCGGCCTCATCGGCCACCCTCCATACTGACCGTGAGGGTCACGTACGGCTCCTCCCCCTTGGCCGGCGGCCCCCTCCCACGGTGCACCACCAACGCCGGATGCCTCCCACCCTTCCCTTAACCAAGGCTCTTGGCGCGAGATGTGAGGTGGTGCTTGCATGGCTTCCCCTGGTTGGCTTGCTCCATCTTCCCTAATTGAGAAATTAGGGTTAGGGTTTGACATCGACGATTTCCCCTTTTCCTTAAGATTTGATTAAGCAACTTGGGCGTCTACCAATTTACGGATCATCTCTTCCATTCCCCCAAATCTCTCCTCTAAGGATGAGAATTTTCCTTCCAACGACGAAAGCTTCTCTCCCACTTCCTCCTTCAATTGGCTCATCTCTCCCTCCAACACTTCTACCTTCTTTGATGCCATGCCGTCTAGGATCGAGAGCTCTGATACCAACTTGATACGCCTTAGGTTTCACAAATTAGGGTTTGCCCTAATTTTCCTTCAAGATGAAATTTCTCCTCCAAATCCAAGAAAAATCAACACAAGAGGGATGAGAGGAAGAACAAGTACATTTGCATTCAAAATCCAAGAGAAAACAAGATACAAATTGTCCACTTCGAGAAGGACAAGGTCTCCCACTACAAACCCTAGAAAAACAAGAGAAAGAAACTAAGAGGCTAAGAGAAAACTCCAATCTTGCATAACCCTAGAAATCCCCCCTTAATCCCTACTTAAAGCAAGCAAAAGACCCAACCAAACCCACTAATGGGCTGCCCAAACTGAACCGCCCAGCTCAGGCTAGACCTGAGCAAAACCGGTCCAGAAATGGACCGGTTCCGCTCAAGCCGAACGGCCCCGTCCCGCTCCGCGTCCCTGCTTCGGCGGATCGAACGGGCACGCCGGTGCGGCGCCCGTTCCGGCTGTTTCCGCGCGCCGCGGGGTCGCCCGCCCTCCCTCTGTCGGTCGGCGTCGGCAGTGGCCCGCATCACATGGATATCCCACTTCCCAAAGATTTCACCCAAAATAAGAAGGTTGTCTTTACAACTTAAGACTTCCAAAATAGTTACTACTGCTCATATGAGGGAACTATTAATATGGATGGTTTCCCATGTTTTGCTCAAAAATGTGCCTGCCACATGAAGAAGAGACGAGAAATGGTAGCAAACATTGTCAATGTCTAATGAGAGCCAGAGAGAAATGTTAATAAAAATGATTTCTTAGGTTTGAGCAAGTATATGTTCCTCCATGCTAAGAAGACATGTAAGGATGGTGATAGACCTTGTCAAGTCTAATGGTTTTTCAGTTAGGTTTTAACATTGGAATCTAGTTAAAGTAGTCATAAGAATTGGGACACGAGATTTATAACATGAGTCAAGTCTGAAGTAGGTAGAGCCGGCCTATTGGTGTTCCCCATGCCGATTTTTATTCGCAAAAGGTGGGCTAGTAGTTTCCCTAACAGATTTCGGTTTCTCTGCTTATTAAATGTTGTTTTGAAGCTTCGTTTTTCCCCTTGATGCTTCGGTTTTTCCCTCCTGGTAGCTAACCTTTCAGTTTCCCCCTTGATAGCCATGAGAAGCTTCATTTTTCCCACCCTTAGCAGCTGAAATGATGCTTCGGTTTCCCCTTGGCGACAGTCCCTTTGGTCCTTGTTTGTTACGTTTTTCTTGGTGTTCTTATTGGTTGTTTGGGAAGGGAAGTGCATTAAGTACATGTATTAATTGATTTTTTTCCTTTTTTCCCTATAAATGAGGTTGTTTGTAGTAGTTTTAGAAGCATGGATGTGTAATGATTTTT
The DNA here is from genome assembly GCA_022539455.1 of Dendrobium nobile. Lineage (NCBI taxonomy): Eukaryota > Viridiplantae > Streptophyta > Magnoliopsida > Asparagales > Orchidaceae > Dendrobium > Dendrobium nobile. Next base: position 67,035,618 of record CM039721.1, on the reverse strand, counting down.
GGAATATAAAAGAGTTTGTTCTAGCTTGTGAGCTAGCAACCTTTCCCCTTTCCCTCTATTATTTTGTCTTGATTTATTACCTCTTCTTCTTGATCCACAGTTCCCAACCCATCTGTATCTTTCTTCTCTTAATTAATATAAATTGTAAGCTATTTTGTTCTAGTATTATGATATTATGTATGTGTTTTTCTATGTTTATGGTAATGAAGACTCTTAGTTTGCAATCTTAAATTGTCTTTTTTTGTTGCATCAATTTGGTATCAGAACCTAGGTTATGTAAGCTTTCCTTTCTTTTTAAAAATCAAAAACAAAAAAATGGATAGTCCAATCAATCAAAAAGCCGAAGTTTCAAGTCTCAAGATGAAATAGAATCTGTAGTTGATGAAAGTCAGCCAACTATTCCATAAGAGAAAATTCTAACAACCAGCTGGGTTTCTCCACAAGGATGTTCTACCAATCCACATCAGAACGAGCTTTACAAAATTCAAGAGAAAATATATTTATGTATAGAAAAACAAGAAAATAGGAAGTGTCAACTTCAAGCCGAGTCTAAGCGAGAAAAAGAGAAGATCCAAATGAAGTACGCTGCTTTAATACAGGATTTAGATAAGGTGCAACCCGCTCATGGTAGAAGTTCAGAAATTATCTCATCAAGAGATGAGATTTCTCCACCAAGGGAGAATTGATGTAGGCAGAACCAGCCTATTGGTGTTCCCCATGCCGATTTTAATTCCCAAAAGGTGGGTTGTTGGTTTCCCTAACAGATTTCAATTCCCTGCTTATTAAATGTTGCGTTGATGCTTCGTTTTTCCCCTTGATGCTTCGATTTTCTCCTCCTAGTAGCTACCCTTTCGGTTTCTCCCTTGATAGCCATGAGATGCTTCATTTTTCCCACCCTTGGCAGATGAAATGTGCTAGACCGGTCCACGCGACACCGGCCCATGCGAAACAAGTGAAGTTCTCCGCCTCGCCTGTATGCGGCGTGCATGCTGCTCGATTCCAAGGAGCATTTTGGGAATGTTTTTGAAGGGAGTTTGGAGGGAAATTTCAAAGTAGGGGTTGTTTAGAGAATTCCTTTTGAATTGTATGCATTAAATATTTTGTTTTCCTAGGGTTAGGGCATCCTGAATTTGGCTGAAATTTGAGATCTCTTAGATTTAGGTTTTCTTTGGGCTCTAGCGGCGTCTAGAGATTTGGGAGAGATCGATCCTCCTGTCAAATTGAGGATCACTTGTATCTTGTTTGTTTTTCTTCCGTTAGTTGATTTCTTGGAATAAAATCTACTATTTTCCTTGGATTTCATTGGATTTTGGAAAAATTTCTCGCTGTTTTACGAAGATCGATAGGAAATACTTGAAATCTACAAGTGTTTCCTATCAAAATCCCCATGACAGTTGTCCCTTTAGTCCCTATTTGTTGCAGTTTTCTAGGTATTCTTATTGGTTGTTTGGGAGGTGCATTAGCTACATGTATAAATTTTTTTTTCCTTTTTTTCCTATAAATGGGCTTGTTTGTGACAGTTTTAAAAGCATGGATGTGTGATGATTTATGGAATATAAACCTGCGGATTTGTTCTAGCTTGCGAGCTAGCCTCCTTTCCCCTTCTCCTCTATTACTTCATCTCAGTTTTCTACCTCTTCTTCTCAATTCATGGTTTCCGCCCCATCTGTATCTTTCTTCTCTTAATTAGTATAAAATGTAAGTTATTGTCATCTAGTATTATGATATTATATATATGTTTGTCTATGTTTATGATAAGAAAGACTCCTAGTTTGCAATCTTAAATTGTATGTTTTTTTTTTTTTTTTTTTGCATCAAAGTCCTTTGATTTGATCTAGAGACCTTATTAGGAACAACGGGTTCTCACATTTAAGGTGAACGTCATATATCAAACGTGAAAAACTTGTGAAGAAGGTCAATTTCATAACAGATCGTTACTAACAAAGGGTTGTCCTATACTCTTAAATGGAATAGTTAATTTAGAAATGCATGAGCATAGCCATTGGTGAACATTTTAAAGTTTCAGAGCATGAATATTATTTTGTTAAGGCTACTCGATTCTCATCAAATCAAAGGCTAAAAGTGTAGTTGGTTTGGCCGCACGGATATGTAATGGGTTCTTTTATGAATATTGGTTTGTTTTAGACTTTTGAAAGTTTTAGGCGGAATAGTGGAGTGGTAACAACTACGAGCATGGAGCGAAAATTGTTTTTTTTTTTTTTTTGTATAATTGTATTTTGTTCTCCCATAATCAAAGATCATCTTTCAAGTTAGGTGGGAGGATTTATGTGGTAAAATTGGAGCTTAGCCACAAAACTTGTTATGTTTGAATTTATTTTGGTGTATCAAAGTTAACTTCCATTTGCTAGAGTATATAAAGGCTTTCGAGCTATTTCATGTTTATTGTTGTTGGTGAAAAGTGGACCTTTAGCGGTTGCAGTTAATTTTTCTTTGGAGCCAGCTTAATTGGAATTGGGCTCAACTAGAAAAGAACCTCTATGATTTTTGTACAAATGTCGTCATTTCTAGGTGACGCATAATGATGCATTTAGCTTATTCAATCATAAGATGATGCCATAAATCTCTGCTTAGGGGACATGTAAATATGAATTAGGGCAACTTAATTATGTAATGAAATCTTCTCTTTGTTTAGAAATGGTCTTTCTTTATTAGATTTAAATGAGAATTTGACTTTTAACTGGATAATAGTCTTGGTAGAGGTAGACCTATAAAGACTTTGTTAGAAAATATTAGAAATGATATTTTTTTATTAGATTTAAACGAGAATTTGACTTTTAATATGACACAATTCAGAAAAAGAATTCATGTAGCCGACCCCACGTAGTAGGACAAAGGCTTGATGTTGTTGTTGTTGTTGTTTGATTGATGTATGCTTGCACATTAGGCCTAGTAATTATGTGTAAGACATTTTGCATACATTATTCATTTATAAGATTCTTAAGATTATGGCCCCTTTTAATGTTGATGAGATGAGCTTTGCTCAGCTTTTTTCTCACCTCTGCCAAGACTATTATCTCATATGGTGCTTCAATGGAGAGGAATTCTTAATCATGTCCAAACCAGTTCTGGTGACATTATATTTTTATGCCTTCAATCTTGTTTTGGATGCTTTTTGTCAAAGTGCTTGTTTTTAGCCCCCTTTTGAGATTTTTGTAGCACTTCGATAGAAAACAGCAACTAAAGTGCAAGAAATTGCAGAATTTCAGATGAATTCAGTAAGTTTGATGCAGAAATTCCCAATTTAGTAGAGAAAACAGCAAAACAAAACCTCCAATTCAGCTAAAGAACAAGAAAAACAGCAAACGATACAAGAATCTTCAATTCGAGAGAAAGATTCAACTCTCCAAATCTCTACTCAAAGCCTAGAGCCCAAAAGCAAAACCCAAGATATTAAATTCAGCCTCCAAATTCAAGATGAAACCCTAACCCTCCAAGAAAAACTAATAAAGCAAAGAGGATAAATACAAAATCCCTAAACAGCCCTTAATTCACATTTTCCCTCCCAAAGCAATGTTTAATTGAGTTGCAGGCCCCACTCCTTAGCCTCCCCCTCTCTCCATTGTTCAACCCCCCTTGGCCCCTCCATCTGTAGAAAGGAACCGGTACACTAGGGACCGATTCAGCTGGTTCAGCCGTCCCCCCTTCGACAGGCCTAACATTACTCTCCTCCCAAAAGACTCACCTTGTCCTCAAAGTGGAATGAAGGAAATTGAACTTTCACCCTCTCATATGGCTCCTAAGTAGCATCGAATTCTGTAGGTCCCTTCATCTAATAAGCACTTCTTTATTTCACTCTTTATCTGATGTTACCCCTCTTAGCTCCAATGGTTCTAAAACCACTTCCAATTCCTCTGTCAGTGTAACTGGTAACTCTGGACTAACTGCATGCTCCCCTAGAGCTCTCCTCAATTTGGACACATGAAAAATTGCGTGTATGGTGGCAAATGGGGGTAGCTTCAGACGATATGCCACTGCTTCGATCTTGTTCAAAATCTCGTAGGGGCCAAAGTACCTCGGGGCCAATTTCTCGTTCCTCCTACTAGCAATTGTCCTCTGGCTGCAAGGTCGTAGTTTTAAGAACACTTTCTCCCTCACTTCAAATTGTAAGTCTCTCTTATATGAATCTACCTGCTTCTTCATGATTTGTTATGTCCTCAACAGATGTTTCTTCAACTCCTCCAACACCTTGCCCCTTTCCTCCAAGCACTGCTCAACTAAAGAAACCGGTGTGTTTCCTCTCCCAAAGTGCACTAAGTGTGGGGGGTCCCCTACATACAACACTTTAAGGAGTCATCTGAGAAGCAAAATGGTACGATGTATTGTACCAATACTCAACCCAAGCTAACCTTTTTTTCCCAAACCGTTTGCCAGTCCGTCTAAGGATGGTAGGCAGTGCTTCTCTTGAGAATAGTGCCCTACAACCTAAACAACTCCCTCCAAAATTGGCTAATGAACCCTTTGTCGCGGTCAAACACTATCGACTCTGGAATCCCATGCAATCTAACCACCTCCCTGATGAATGATGTTGCCATTGTCACTATGATGTAGGGGTATCGTAAGAGGATGAAATGTGCATACTTACTCAACCTATCAACCACCACCATAATAATTGTAAAACCCTCTAATCATGATAGGCCATCAATGAAATCCATAGACACTTCCTCCCATATCATATTTAAAAGTGATAATGGTTGTAGTAACCCACCAAGAGCTATAGCCATGTACTTGTTTCTCTGATACACCTCACACCTCGCCACCATCTCCTCAACATCTTTATGCATCCCCTTCCAGTATATCTTAGCAGTCAGTCTTCTATATGTCTTCTCTACCCCGAAATGGCCTCTAATTGCACTCCCATGGAACTCCTGCAGTAGATGGGGAATATGGATGGAGGTTCGTGGCATCACAAACCTCCTTTGATGTAAGAGTCCCTCCCCCTCAAGTAAGTAACTGGGATGGCTACTCGTATCCTTCATCAAATCCTCCCTAATCTTCCTCAACTCCTCATTCTGCATGCTTTCTTCTTTGAAAGCCCCCCCAGTCTACCATCAGTGGTGCTGAAATTGCCATCCCCTGGAGCTACCCAACACATCTTAATAAAGCATCAGCTGTCTTATTTTCCAAATCTGTCATGTACTTGATCTCAAAATCATAGCTGAATATGCATGAGTACGTCCCCCAACCCATATCTGTACGCATCAGTCTCCACTATAAAAATCTGGCTAAAATCCGAAAGAGCAAAAAGTAGGGGTGTCAATTTTTGACACGACCCGAACCCGACCCGGAAAAATCCGGGTTAGGGTCAATCCGGACCTGAAACGGGTCGGGTTCGGATTCAACAAATCAACCCGTTTTAAAAATTGGGTCGGGCTCGGGTTGACCCAGCAACCCGAAATTGACACGAAAACTCCTATTTGACTCAAAAACCCGAGATTGACTTGTTTTTTGACCTGAAAACTAGAAATTTTAGGTCAACTTCGGGTCATTCGTGCCGAGTCTGGTTGACCCAGACTCAAATCAGGTCGGATTCGGATTCGGAAACCTGGCCCATTTTTAAAAACGGGTCGATTTTGGGTTGACCCAAATAGTGCCGGGTCAATTCCGGGTTCGACCCGAACCCAACCCGTTGACCCGAATTGACACCCCTAGCAAAAAGTGGGACTGTAGTCATGGCTTTCTTTAATCTCTCAAAAGCCTGGGTCGCTGCATCTCCCCATAAAAAGCTATCCTTCTTCAGTTGCTAGATCAAGGGACAAGCTATGGTACTGTACCCTAGGGGTGTGGGGTGTCAATTTTGGGTCACGGGTCGGGTTCGGGTTGAACCCGAAACTGACTCTGTACTATTTGGGTCAGCCTAAACCCAACCCGTTTTTACAAACAGGTCAATTTTTCAGACCCGAACCCGACCCGCTTTGGGTCTGGGTCAACCCGAGACGACCTGAATGACCCGGTGCCAACAAAAAACTGCTAGTTTTCGGGTCTAAAATGGGTCAATCTCTGCTTTTTGAGTCAAAATAGATCAATCTCGGGTTGTCGGTCAAAACAGGCTTTCGGGTCAAAAACGAGTCAATTTCGAGTCAAATGGTCAACCCAAACCCGACCCGATTTTTGAAACGGATCAATTTATTGAACCCAAACCCGACCCGTTTCATATTCGGGTTAACCCTATCCCAAAATTTTCGGGTCAGGTTTTAAGTCGGGTTTTCAGGTCGTGTCAAATATTGACACCCCTACTATACCCCCTCAGAAATCTCTGATAGTAACCAGTCAATCCTAGGAAACCCCTCAACTCCCTCAGGTTCCTAAACAGATGTCATTTCTGCATTGCCTCAATTTTTCTTTGATCAGCCACCACTCCTTCCTGGGATACCACATACCCCAAGTATTCCATATGAACTTGTGCGAAGCTGCACTTCTTTAGGTTGACCCTCAAATGATGCTCCTGTAGAACTCCTAAAACAACCCTCAAGTACTCCAGATGCTCTTCAATCTTGTTGTACACCAGTATGTCATCAAAAAAAATCAGGACAAACTTCAGGAGGAATGGTCGGAACACCCTATTCATCAAGGACTGGAAAGTAGCATGGGCATTAGTAAGCCCAAACGGTAACACTAGAAACTCGTAGTGCCCCTCGGGTGTCCTAAAAGCCATCTTCGAAACATCTGCCTCCTTCATTCTGATTTGATGATACCCTAACTTTAAATTTAGCTTGAAAAACACATTTGCTCCATACAACTCATCAATCACAGGAATAGGGAACTTATCTGACATTATCCCCTTATTCAAGGCTCTGTAGTCCACACAAAACCTCCAGCTCCCATCTTTTGTTTACTATTCAGACTAGGTCTGATGATCCTTGCATCCAATATCTCACGGATCAGCTTCTCAATCTCATCCTTCTGAATCTACGAATAGCGATACGGACGAACACTGATCGGTGACACCCCTTCCTTCAAAGTAATGGCATGCTCCAGCTCCCTCTGTAGAGGTAGGCCCTGGGGACATTGAAAAACCTCACTGAACTGCTATATGAGTGACTGTATTGATGAAGGAATGTCTCCCTCATCCTCCACTCTGACCCCTTCCAAGCGATGCAACTCCACCAAAAATCCTCCTCCCACCTCCTATATGGTCCTGATCAGAGATTTGAGATATACTCCATCCTTGGACAAACGACATCTTCCTAAATCACCATCCTCCTCCCCCTACCGCCAGCTCCATCCTTAATGCTCCCTAATTAACCTTGGTAACTCCCAAGATCTATAGCCTCTTCATTCCTAGGATGACATCCATGCTCCCCAACTCCAAGGAAAAGAAATCCTCCCTCACCTAAATTCCCTGAATAATCAGCACCACTCCCCTACATACTCCTCTATCCATCTCCGCCTTTCCCGTACCCATCATCACCCCATAGCCACCTATATCCACTAATTCCCCCCCCCTCCCCAATAGGTTGACAATCTAATTGGAGATGAAATTGTGGGTTGCCCTACTATCTATTAACATCATTACATCTCTATCATCTATTTATCCCTTCAATTTAATGGTGTGATTCGAGCTAAATCCCACCACAAAGTTTAAAGAGACTTATGCAACATCAACATGCAACTTCTATTCCTCCACCACTATCCCGCTCTCACTTCCCTCTTCAGTTTTCTCATCATCACAGACGGTGAGAACCTGAAGAGTTTGGTCCTTACACCTATGTCCTGGCATGTACTTCTCATCACATCTGAAGCACAACCCCTCAGCCCTCTTCTCATATATCTCATTTTCAATAAGCTTCTTGAAATTACCCCCTCCTCCAGCTTTCTCCCTTGGTACTTCTCTCAAACTCCCTGGTGCAAGCCCCTTGGGAGCTAAGAAGGTGGTGGTCATCCTATATGACCCCTTTGAGTTGCTTCCACTAGCCCACCTTTACAAATACTTCTGATTTTCCACCAACTGTGCTAGCTCCATGTCTTCCCCAAAGTCACATGGCCTTATCACTCTAACTACTGCTCAGATCTCCGGTTTAAGCCTTTCATAAAATTTTCTTCTAGTACCATCTCTAAGAGTCAATCTAACCTATTGGCAAGGTACTTGAACCTATCACAGTTCCCTCATACGTCAGGGCAAAAAACTGTTCATAGAAATCTCCTCCCCTACTAGTTTGAAAATGTTCTAGTAAACAGTCCTTTAACTTCCTCCAACTCCGAATGGGTCGCCTCATGTCCCGCCATTAGTACCATGCCAGCGTCTTCCCTTCTAAGCACAGTCCCACAGCTGTCAATTTCTCTTCCTCTATCAACCCGTTGACTGCAAAGTACGCTCCACCTTGTAGATCTAGCCATGAGTGTCCTCAGCCTCAAAGATGGGCATCTTCAGCTTCCTCACCTTCGGGTCACCCCCGTTTCCCCTGAATCCTCCATAGTCTCCCATTCATCGAAGAGGAGGTGCTCCCTAGTTGTCACAATCATCCCTCCGGCGAAATAATCCCCTCTCCTCACAAAATCAGCACCCCTTCTTACGTAGCCAACGCTCATCTCCACCCTAGAAAATGGTTCTAGAGAAGGCATTCCATCTTCACCCTCCAAGAACTCCACTTCTGGATTTTCCTTCCCCCTAAATGTGTTAGCATTCCCACCTCTTCCATGGCTGCCGATAGTCTCCTTTGCTTCTGATGTCGACGAATTGTATTTGGCCTCTAGCAATTTTTTCAACATATCTTCCAACACGTCGAACTTTTCTTCCATCCTTTCATTAATGGATGCGATCTAATTTTGAAAATCAGAAATCTTCTCCTCAAAATTTGATTTGAGCTGCCCAAGTTCTCCCTCTAAGACTTCAACTTTCCTTCCGGCCATTGATATCCCTTAGATCGACGTGCTCTAATACCAATTTGATAGAAAACAACCACTAAAGTGCAGGAAATTGCTGAATTTCAAAGAAATTGAGCAAGTTTGATGAAGAAATTCTCAATTTAGAGAGAAAACAACAAAACAAAACCTCCAATTCAATAAAAGAACAAGAAAAACAACAAACGATACAAGAATCTTCAATTTGAGAGGAAGATTCAACTCTCCAAATCTCTAGCGAAAGCCGAGAGTCTAAAAGCAAAACCCTAGATCTCAAACACAACCTCCAAATTCAAGATGAAACACTAACCCTCCAATAGAAACTAATTAAAGCAAAGAGGACAAATAAAAAATTCCTAAACAACCCTTAATTCAAATTTTCCCTCCCAAAGCAATGTTTAATTGAGTTGTGGCGGCCCCACTCCTTAGCCGACCCCCTCTCTCCATTATTCTGCCCCCCTTGGCCCCTCCTTCTGTAGACAAGAACCGATCCATTAGAGACTGGTTCAGCTGATTCAGTCGGCCCACCTTAGATCAGCCTAACACACTTACACAAGGAAGCTCCATGTGAGGTAGCATGTTAGTGAAATCTCTAAATTGTAGGAAACTTTAGCTGCATTTTTATGCATCTGCTATCATCTAGAATGTTGTTTCAGTCCAATACAATATACTGGCTACGGAACCCTCTTCTTCATCATTCCTCCATCTTTGCAGCCACAAAACTCTATGGAGACGAGTTTTACATGTTTTTCTTCAAACTTTGTTTGGCAGCTATGAGTTGAAATGAGATAGGAGGTCTCAAGTTCTAACATTGGTAGATGTTGAGCGTTTAGGATGGAAATGGCTATAAGGAGGTGAAGCTGCTTGATGGGAAATGGTTGGGTGTTGCCAGTGCGTTGATGAAGAAAGTTGCTAAGAGGTGGTTCTATGAAAGGGCAGTTCTCGAGTGGTCTTGGAGATGGATTGTAATGGAATAGGAGGGTTAGCAATTGTACAGAGGAAATGATTGGGGATGAAAGAGTTGTTGGTGAAAGAAGAAATATAATAAAAAATCATGTCTTATAATACTCGTAATAGAAATATATATATATATATATATATGCTATTTGATCTCTTAGATAAATAAGTCAAAAAGTTCATTTTTGACAAAATTTCTTCTCTTATGAAGACAAATTACTAATTTAAAGTTAGTCACGATCGAGCTTGATTTGAACTTTATTCAAACATTATTCAATCAAAGCTCGAACACAGTATATGAACATGGCTCAAATAATGTTAAAAAATGATTCGAATAGGGTTTCAGCATGGCCAAACATGGCTCGAAGAAAATAAGAATATTATTCAAAGAGAGTTTGAATAAGGTTCAAACACGATTCAAAAAAGTTTTTGGTGTGAAACGATAGGAGTTACTTCAGAGATTAATAAGAGCAATTTAACAAAGTATTCCCAAAATAAAGTTATTACTTATAACAAAGAATGATCCTCGAATTTCTTAGTCTTTAACTTGCTTAGGCAAAGAAGAGCGAAGTGGATTAACCAAACAATTCAAGAAAATGCAAAGAGTAATTGTAAAGCTACGACGGTAAACAAGAATCCACGATTTAATAATGAGAGCTTTCACCTTTGGAGCCCATACGCTCAAATAGTCTAGGCTTTAGCGGAAAAAGAGTCGCCACATTAGAATCGAGGTCACTCCGAGGAAGAAGGAACCTAGGATCGTCGTTCTTGGAAAGGTGACCGGAGTGGTGGAGGAAGATGGTCGTCCAATGATGATCCAACGTCCCTTTGACCTTTGCTCTTCGATCACGTCAACTAAGGTGTATTGGATACGGTCGATGTATTCTTCAACGGTGCCGTCAAAATCAAAGCCCACATCAAAAAATGGCGATTGGAGGATGTCGACTTGAACTCGATCGTCATACACAAATCCAAAGTTCCATTCGGGTTCCGCCATACATGGTGAATTGAGAAGAGGGGGAGGAGGGGCGGCTAGGAGAGGTGGAGAGGAGGCTAGGGTTTTGGTAGAAGTTAGGTTGAAGAGATTTAATCAAAATCTGAAATTAATTTCAGATTTGAATAAATTTGGAGGGAGGCTAATTTGAATTTGGATTTTTGAATCAAGTGTAACTAATGCATTAAAGTAGTATTAATGGGAATTCCTCCCTAGTAGGGCCGGCGGCATGAGAGAGGGAGAGGAGGGATTAGGGAGATTTAATCACTTTCCAAATGAGTTGGAACAAGGTTTAAAATTGCGTATTTAAGCCTCGAGGCGGTTTTCGTCCGTGAGGCGAGGCGTAAGCCTCGAGGCGGTCTAAGGCGTAAGCCTCACGGACACAGAATTGCGTAAATGAAAAATTAAGGGTTTTAGCAGGAAAATAATAGCAATATTCTATCTTACAATAAAAATATCTATATGATATATGAAAATAGTAGAAAGTAAGAAAATAGATGCAATAAAATCATGTCCCAAAGTACAAAATCACAAAATATTAGTTTAACGAAACTCCCAAAGTACAAAGAACAAATAAAATGCAATCATATCCCATCACTAAATGGGTCTTCAAGGGAATCTTCTTCTCCAATTATATGTATGAATGTCATATCATCATCATCTTCAATATGAATCACTTTTCTCTTCCATGTTCAATAAAAGAAAATATCATTACCATGTTAATTGCTCACTTGACATAAATATAATGCAATAGAATATAAGTTGTTGTGGAATACCTTTACTTGATTGTTGTGCTGCAGAGCTAGTGGATGTGTGTGGTGTGGTACAAGTGGATGTGCCCACTTGTTCGCAACTCATACATAGAAGGTGCCTTCAACCCTCTCTCATACAACCCTACAGACCGCAGCATATTGAAGTAGGCAGGCGACGTAGCAACATTAAAAGGTATGGCATTTTCAAAAAAAAACCTCCCAATATCCATGCAAACCTGGCGTTGACCCTCTCTAGTACCGGCCGCAGGCATCATTTGTGCTTGTCCTCTGTCCTCTTCTGGATTAGTCATATAATGATCCATAGGACCCCGTGCACCTCTGTTATGTATAGTGGAGGAAGAACCCTTTCCACTCTCGCTCCCAAAATAAGCGTCATGTTCGACCCTATCATCAAATTGCTCCTGTTGCAAGTATTTTGTCGTGGTACTTTTCTTCATGTAAGCACTTATTTCTTCTTTCACATTGTCCAGCACTTTTGCACACGGTGCTACGTTCTTATGAGAGCATTATAAGTGCTCATTCATGCGGGTTACTCCGCCCTTCACCACTTTCTCACAAAAATTGCATTTTAAATAGACATACATTTTCTCGCCCCCTCCTACGTCAACTTGCACGCTATATTTCCAAGAAGGGTCACGCTGCAATGACGTATTTGCTTTTTTTTACCTCTAACCATGTCTCCTAAACCAAAAATCAAAAAACACAAAAAAACAATCAAAAAAATATAAATCCTAGATTTTCTTAAACTTGAAAAATCTAACCCGAAACTTAAAAAAATACCTAAAATCCAATGTGAAGTACTCCTAGAGGGCGGCCGGAAGTTTCAACTTCGCCGGAGAGAGGCGGCGCCGGCGGGAAAAGCGGCGGGAAGGAAGCTGACGGCGTGCGGGCGCCCTCTGCTTCGCGAACTGGAGCGTGCGGGATGGGGAAATTTCGGGTTTGCTGTTGCCATTCGGGTATAAGGAGAAAAAAAGCTTCAATTTAAGTGAGTGGGCCCAATCCCAGTGAGGCGTACGCCTCACTAAGAATTGCACAATTGCGCCTCTGAGGCGCGCCTCAGTCCCAGTGAGGCATACGTGCGGGGAAAATAATGAGTCATCCAATCAAATTCCGTTTGAATTTTGAATAAAAAAACTTCCTTATTTAGACTTTGCAAATAAAGAAAGTTTTTGAATTTTGAATTTTGAATTTCAAAATTCACTAACTCTTTTCTTTAATGCAAGATCTAAATTAAGTGAGAGTCATTATGAAGGATGAAATCATCATAACGACTAAAACCAAGGATGATGGAAAGGCGGCTAAGGGGAGGGGGGAGAGCTTGCCGTCGTGTCTAGGTGGTTTTGGTGGAGGTTGGATTTGAAGTGGGGAAGCTAGGGGTGAAAGGATGTGGGGGATAAGGGGGAGGATATGTGGCCGGTGGCTTGGGGGAAAAGCTTTGGCCGGCGGGTGCGGGAAGAAAAGAAGAACGGGGATGAAGTGGGTAGACCACGAGTCACGGACTCTTCTAATGACTGGTGGGTATTGCGCTCGCCCTTACCTCGAGCTCTCTCTCTTCTCTCTAGTGCACACACAAGATGAAGAAGAAGACAAACAACAAAATTTTATTCAAAATATTCATCATCCTCATACATAAGAAAATGGTCATATATATATATATATATATGCCTCAAAATGATAAATAAAACAAAAGATTAGAATGCCCCTTGGGCTACAATAACGACCAACTATCCATAAGGGCAAAAACGGAAAAACTGAAATAAAATGATTAATACATAAAATGCTAATACAGAAAATGCATCAAAAGTAAAGACTCTCCATCATGGCCATCGATCAACTGTGTCGCCTCTGATAAACGCGTCGAAACCTCTTGTCGATGTCCCCATCAGTTTTACTTACAGTAGATACAATATAGTGAAATCCGACAACTTTAACAAAGCAATCTATAAGGCTAATACAATTAAATGTAATCACAACAACTATTAAGATATACAATAAAGTGCAAACAAAGAGCTATAATATAACAAAGAAAAATCTAACTCACAATACAACAAAGTGCAATTCAAGAGCTATAAAGTAATAAATCTAGATGGGAAAAATCAATACAACAACAACATCATCAAGCATTTGTCCCACTACATGGGGTCAGCTACATGAATCCTCTTTCTCCATTGTGTCATGTTAAAAGTCAAATTCTTATTGAATCTAATAAAGAAAGATCATTTCTAATATTTTCTAACCAGGTCTTTTTAGGTCTACCTCTACCTTTCTTAACTTAAGTCAAATCTAATACCTCTACTTTCCTAACCGGGTCATCAGGAGGCCGCCATTTTAGGTGACCAAACAATCTAAGGCGACTCTCTCTATTATCTTCCATTGGAGCTACTCCAACCTTTTCACGTATATGCTCATTTCGTATCCTATCTCTAAGAGTAAAGCCACTCATCCACCTGAGCATCATCATCTCTGCAACACTTAACTTAGTATTATGCTTCTCTTTTAATGGCCAACATTCGGCATCATAAAGTATTGTAGGTCTCACCATCATTTTTTTTTAAGGTCTCACCATCATCTTATAGAATTTTGCCATAAGTTTGAGGGTGACTTTTCTATCGCACAACAAGCCTGATGCATTCCCTCCACTTCAACCATCTAACTTGAATTCTATTGATAATATCCTCATCTATTTCACCATCACTTTGAAAAATAGATCCAAGATATCTAAAACGTATATTCTTATTAATGACTTGATTGCCCAAAGTCACAATCCTCTCACTAGATCCATTCTACTAAAATTACACTCCATATATTCAATTTTAAATCTACTCAAGCGAAAACCTTTAGACTCTAAGGTTGATAATTCAAGTTTATCTTCAAATCTCTCCCTAATATTATCAACAAGAAGAATATCATTAGCAAAAAGCATACACCAAGGTACATCCTCTTGGAAATGTCTGGAGGAAAAAATCAATAAAAAAAATATTTATAATAACAATAAACAATCAAAATTGGATTAATCAAAGAATAGATAAACATTTTTTAATGGACCTATGAATCTACATAATTGTAATAAAAATATATACATGGATAGTCCCTATAGAATTATATATGAAATATGTCTTTTAGAAGATTTTTCTTTGAAGTCGAGTATGTGAAAGGGTTGTATAACATACACTCTATAGTTGTCGTTATAAATAAGACATAAACTACTAGTTAGACTATAAATGCAAGTATTACTAAATTATTTAAACTTTTGTTAAAATTTAAAATGGTTTAAATTACCATAAACCTAAGGCCTCTTATGTGTTGCCCTCGGCTTATGTAATAATCAAAATTCCAGTGTCGTGTCTTGCCGAAGAAGAAATAGGAAAGAGAGAAAAGGTTGCTTGGGGCTTTTACATCCATCAATCATGGTTTAAAATTACGCAATATGAGGCTCGCCTTGAGGCCCGCCTTTGCGCAATTCTAATAAAAAACGCCTCGATGCTTACGCCTCGAATTTTTTTTATGATTTTTATGAGGCTTGCGCCTCAACTTGGTTGAGACCCGCCTCGCTTTACGCCTCACGCTATATATATGAAAACTTACATAAATCTTGAAGTAAATGCCCGACATTGGACTCTATAGGAGAGGAGGAAAGGGAGAGAGCAGTTCATCATAATGATGATTCAAATGAAGAACCCCTTAGTGATGATAGTGCTGATGACTTATGAGTTCTTATGTGATATGTCATTGCTATTTATTTTTGAAAATTGGAATTATATGTTAATGAAAATAATACTGGATTTGGGAAAGATAGAATTTTGAGTTGAACTATATTTCATGTTGTCTTATTATTGGGATATTTTGATTTTACTTCATATCTTATACTTTTTTATGTTTTATATTATTCACTCATAGTATATAAAAAATTTATCATTTTATATTTACGCAATCTTTTGATTTTGAGGCTTACGCCTCGCCTCACGAATGAAAAACGCCTCAATACCCGAATACGCAATTTTAAACATTGCCATCAATTTTGTTTAGAGATTTCTTCTATTTATTGTAAGTAACCCAAATCTCATTTTAGTAACCAAGGATTCTGAGTATTACATAGATTTTTTTTTATATTGAACAAAATTGATTATTTCTTATTACATTTTGATTATGGCATTTGCATAAGCAAAAAAGGCTTGTTGTTAAAACTATAAAATGGGTTTGCTGTTAAAATATAATACATTGCACAGGAGGATGAGTCAACGAGCTTTCCTTTAAAGATGATTTGTGGTGTAATGGTGTTATCCTGGTTGTAGCCTATAATAGATGATTGATTATGCCAACGAGCAGAGATTGACAACTCTTTATTAATTTAATGAAGCCACATGTAATGATAATTGATTAATAGAATATGATAATTGAATAAGTGATAATTTATATGACTGATGACCGATTGGGAAGCAGTTGGGATAAAAGATGTTGAAAACACCAAGTTAAACCTGGATGTCCTACCTTGATAAATCATGCATTGATGCATACATACAATGATAATACTGATAACATAGGCAGATATATTAATATCATTGATAGTATTGGATGCATTGATAACACATAAATAGATGATGCCCATGAATAAATAAGATATATTCCTTTATTGATTAATAAATGATTTCTATATCGTTATTTGACCGATTTATTGAATTTTATACCATTTATTGATTCTTAGATTCATTATAATGATTCTCTGCTTTATTATTAATCATTTTGAGTTTTATTGATGATATTTGGTCATTAAGTACAATGAATGCTATTAAGTTGTTGACCTCTGTATAAAGCACAAATGAAACAAAAAAAAAATCAGACTAACCTCGTATCCATCGAGAAGCCGTCGAATCCAGCAAATCCCGCGCGTCTCAGTCCGTAAATCCCGCAAAATCTCTGTAGCACGGCGCTGTTCCGGGAAATCATGCGTAAATCCTGCGATCCTCTCCTCGATCGAGCCCCGTTCGCCTCTATAAAACGAAGCCGAACACGACTCCTCTTCCCCGGTTCGCTCTCTGCTCTCCCGATATCCCTTCTCCGACTACTACTCTTCCTTCCCGCACTCAAATCCCTCACACGACACACCTCCTGCTCTCTCTCCGATCCCGACCACGAACCACGATCGCCTCCTCTCATACGAACACCTAACCCTAGCTCTCGAGCCTCCATAGCCGAAGCCTCCCTGCCATCTCCCTGCACCGACCGCTCCAGCCTCCACCGCCGGTCCACCGGCCCCGAAGGTATATCCCCTAAACTCAGATTTTCTCCTCGACGTTCGTGACGAACTAGCAAACCCCCTATGCGCTCACGTGGTGTTGTAGGGAGGGAAGCTAGTGCGACGCCTACAACGAGGCGGAAAATCGCCTAAAGGTTCTTTTCTCGATGCTTGTGACGGACCGGCAAACCCCCGAGGCGCTCACGTAGCGTTTAGGGCGGGAAACCGGTGCGATGCTTGCGACGAGATAAGGATCCCTCTTCAAAGCTTGCAACGAGCCGGCAAACCCCCGAGGCGCTCAAGTAGCGTTTAGGGTGGGAAACCGGTGCGACGCTTGCGGCGAAGGGGATAAAAAAAATATATATGTTCTTTATTTCATATAAGTACCCCCGAACGCCCACGTGGTGCAGAGGGGGGAAATCTGTATTTTTTCTTCTAACGTGTTTTCTTCTTATAATCAACAAACACAAAACACCCTTAAATGCTCACGTAGCAGGCGGGGATAAAAAAATTTCATTCGTGACCGCGGTGTCATTTTTGACACCTACCTGAAGCGCTCACGTAGCGTCGATGGGAAAGGTTGCCTCTTGGTTTTTCCCCTAAACGGGGGAGACGCCGGGAGGCTGCCGAAATTTCATTTGAAAATACTGAGAACTTGGACAAAAAATGAACTTGGACTTGGATATTATTTGGACAATAAAGTGAACTAAGTTTTAATCCAAGTGAATGAGCAAAATACTTAACCCAAAACAAATCTCTTGAATGGTCATAAAAGGGCTTGAACTCCAAGTGAATTTGAACTCAAGCATGGACTGAATATGGAACTTAAACTTTCAAAAAAGAATGAGGCCTTGAATTTGATTGAACTCTACAAGGACAACGAGGACCACACTCAGACTTGATTTGAGCTTTCATAGAACTTGAACTCACATGAGTTGAACAAAGAACTAGAACTTGAACTCATCTTGGATATGAAATAGAGTTTGCAATTTGATTACAAAGACCCGGACTTTGAATGATAAATAAATCAAACAAGAAGAGTACAAATGAAATTCCAGACTTTGAATTGTCCAAATGAAACATCAATACAACTTTCTTGCATGTATCAATTGATGAAGTTAAAGGAAGATCTATACAAGTCACAAGTCATCCTCAAAAGATGGTAGAAGACTTGTAACATTTCACATGACCATCTACAATCAATGAACAATGGTTGTAGAGAATGTGATGATATGCCAAACTCTTGCAAGCATAATTCGCTCACAAGATAATCAAGATAAGTTTTCCAAGTGACAAAAAAATTGTAAGGCATATGCAATCAATTGAATGAGATCATCAAAGGTGCAAGTTCATCATGCAAACTACAATCTATTCCCAAGGAAGCTGAAATATTTGTAATGCTAAGATGATCCATACACAAATATAAAAGAGTAGTGATAAATGCGTATGTTTATATGTCACTACATAGGACCCGCTATACAAGATGTAGTTTGAGAATAAGCATGAAAGAACTACAGTGTACAATCAAGTATCTATAAGCTACCGTAAAAGACTCATTGTGTACCCAATACAGTGTTCACAAGCAAAGTGGCAAAGATCTGCAATACATACAATCTCGCTACGAATACAGATGTATGTATAACATGTCATCTATGGGTAGATGCAGAAAGACTTCAGTAAATGCAGTATCCTGAAGTCAATTCTAGTCTCTGAAGGAAAACATCTACCTACCTACATACAGCAGTGGCGGATGTATTACACGAGCTAAATACCACAACAAAGTGTATAAAGAATATGATAGATACAAGCTCCCACGAGCTTCTACTGGAACCCCGCTACGAATATTACATACAATATACGAAAAAATTCTAAAGAACTACAAAGATCTGCAACACATACGATCTCTCTACGAAGACAAATGTATGTGTCACATGCCACTTATGGGTAGATGCAGAAGGACTTCAGTAAATGCAGTATCCTGAAGTTAATTTCAGTCTGAGAGGGAAGACATCTACCTACTTACATGCAACAATAGTGGCTGTACTGAAAAGATCAAAATTCACAACGCATGAAGAATATGACAAGTGCTATG